>JAMXBD010000069.1:1200000-1800000 GCA_024138025.1 Combretum micranthum | reverse complement strand
ATGTTATTGACTTTTAATTTGATATCATAATATTGAGTATGAAAAGTAATGATATTTTAAACAAATATGGTTAAAAATTAAAGAACAATAATATACAGGATGCGGAATGGTTCTAATGAGTTATAAGGTGAGTTCCCCTTTCAAATTTTTAGAACATATACTAAAAGGTTAAGGTACTAACTATAGATGGATCTTTTGGAATTCCTAACCCAACCCCTCACTCGTTGTAATATATATGTTATTATAATGCATTTTAATTTATTATTATTATTATTATTATTATTCTATAGAAGCATTTAAGTAGTTGAATAAGTCTTATTTTTTGACCAAGTCCTTTTAACTCTAGGTTCCAGTACTTGACCTTCGTCGAATCATTAAGACGATATTTGGACCCTCCCATGGACTCCAGAGGGATATTATCGTTCAATGTCATGCAAGAGTATTTTTATTGGTGTTGAATGCTTACTCTACATGAATCTTAGACTAGTTGTAAACTATTCAACTTGACTTGATATTTAAAACATAAAATCTTAGATTAGTTTTGGTCTAATCTATTGGAAATAGAGATATAAACATGTTAACTATTGAACTTGACTTAATATTTATTTAAATTTAATTTCGAACTAATCAAGTTAAGATTGAAATCAAATTATATTTGAATAGTTTATTGTAAATATACAATTCTACTTTTGTTGCGTAGTTTATTGAATAGTTTAAAGGGTAAATTACATTAATATTAACATTAGGAAGTAAGGTCATTTAATGTATCAACATTTTGAGTAGTTAAAAAGAGGATTCAACCTTCTCAATAGTTTTCAATCAACTTTCCTCAATAGTTAATTATGGATATCATATTTGACAAAATTTGTGCAAGATCATTTCATCTTTTCAACCACTTGAAATATTGATACATTAAATGAATTTATCTCCAAATGTTGATTTCTCTTTTTAATTACTCAAAATATTAATACCTTAGATAAATTTAACCTCACATATCAGTACCTTTTGATGTAATTTACTATATATAAATATATATACATATGCATGTTTATAACCACATTAAAATATACTTTTACATATAAGTACTACTATAAAAGTTTAAAGAAATTAGTTATTGAGAACAAATGCTAAGGACACATTGTAAGTCCCACAAATTTTAGGATAAATTTAAAATTTCTCTATGTGAAAATTGAGGGATATTCTCGAAACCTATAATAATTTTAGTCCTCAATTTACAATTACTCTTATGACCTTAATGCATACTATGTAAGTCTTATCATAATAACTGAGCGAATGTTACATTCAGAACCTGAAATTTCTTCAAATGAATTAACTACTTCAACATTAAATTAGTCAATTCAATATCTAATCAAAATTTTATGTTCATTAATACTACTTCAACTAATAGAGCTAGCTCTATTTACTAAATTAGCACTTATAGTAAATAAGAAAGTAACACGTGTGAAAGTAATTGAGTTAACCCCTAACAACTTTAATGTGTGTGTTAATCCACTTGCATAATTGCCTAACTCTATTTTCTTTTAAGGATTAATACCATGGATGCTACCTGATTACATATTTTGCCAAAGTTTATAACATTGACCATTCTTTTATTGACTACTTGTTACGTGTTACTTCCTCATTTGCTTGGAGTGTTAGTTTAGCAAATGAGTTAACTTTGTTATGAGTTAACTTTGTTAATTGAAATTGTAAGGACCTGCTATCACCCCCATAATAAAAACAAGTGATAACAGTTCCCCAACTACATATAACTTACAGAATTATATGTAAGGTTGCTCTAGAAGAAGTGTTTGGAGTATTATTTGTCTAAACTCTCAATACTTAACTCTTAAATTTGAAAACTATTGATTTTTGTAAAACTTGTAATAAAAACACAACATCATATGTATCATATATTACAAGGGAAATAAGTTCAAGATATACATATGGCTAGGTTTAGATATTACAAACAAAGGCAACAAAGGCTTCTTACAAGCCTTATATAAAAGCTACAAAACGGTAATTCAACCTATATCATCTAATATAAACATCAACAAACTCCATAACTAATCTATTACAAAATAGGAATTCCATCCTGGTCCATAGTCATATCTAATCCTCCAGGTCATCTAGGAAATCCTCAAAGTTGGTACCATAACCCATATTCGCGTAAAACTCATCTTGATCGTCACCTGAAATAATTAAAATATGAGCTAAAGGCCCAGTACACAAGTAACGAATACAAATGCGAAGTGATTGACACATACTTAAACTAAATACAAATGCAACAGTCATTAGATTATTAGTATATCTTTAGTTAGCCAAACAACATTGGAGTATCCAAACTTCGGACAACAAGGATTTCTAGGGGAACCTAAGTAATAATCACGACGCTCAGGGGGTTAATATAAGTAGCTCGGATACTCATATCTCCTGGATAATTTTATTCAAAACGAAAAAGTAATCTTATTTAGGGTTCTTAGTCGTTTCTCGACTTTACTTAACTTAATCCATAATATCACTTAATTCAAGTATTCTCATAAACATTGAATTAAATCATATTACATCATTTCAAGAATAAGCAAGTGTTATACCGATATCGAATACCTTATCAATTATCCACTTAACCACTTATGAAAGTCATTTCAAAATAACAAGGGTAGTCTAAGCGCCTAAAACTACCATACCCCCAATCTGAGCAGGGTATCGGTCTCCGAACCAAATTCAACGATACAAAAGACACTCATAAAAGCAATTATTAAATTTCCTTAATTTAAAGTAATTTTAAAGAATGTCTATCCTAAACAAAGAATCAAATAAGTTACTGCATACCTGAAATAGCTCGGGAACTAATAAGGTTAGCCGAGCAAGGATCTATCACTATATAAGAAAATATTAAATTTCTCACTTAGTTTAAGCACTAATCAACTAGTTTTAAACATAACTAATCAAATAAATTCAAATAAATTATTACAAAGTCATAACATAGCATTTAAACATCATATAATATCACACAATACTCAATAGATATTTAATTGATCATATATCAAGCTTTGGAAATTATTGGAGAAGTTTTTGAAAATAAAAACTATAGGGGACAAGCCGGCCATCAACGTTGGTGGCGTTGATCCGGTGCACTCTGTACTAAAACTCAATGCTTGCCATCGCTGGCAGCGTTCAACAATACGCCGACAGCGTTATAGTCTACGCGGGTAGCCTTTAATCGGTGTAGACTGCAATTCCAATTTTCCAAAATTTTCAAGAGTTCTGCGGGGTTGGTCCACGCCTGTGGATACCCACAACACTGGCAATGTTTCCATGTATGCCGACAGCGTGGGACACTACACCGGCGGCCTATTACCTGCATAGACCCTTGGAACAAAATCACACGATTTTTACGAATTCCCCTGTTTTCTTTACAAAATTTACACATTTTAAAAATCCTCCAAACTCATTCTAAGCTTCCCAAAACTTGTCATATGTTCTTAACATCATTTAACAAAACACTAACTCCTCTTCGATCCATCAATCACTCAACTACAACATCACACAAAATTTACACTTTAACTCAACATGCTCATTATACTACTCAACCCTTTGCTATCCTAACATAATCATCCAAACACTTCCAAATTCATATAATACATATACTACAAACTTCTCTAGCAATACAACACTACTCAAACTACCATCAATGTATAAAAATCATTCTATCATCATTTAACACATAAACCCTACTCTAACAAAAGCTTAACTTAAATACGCATAAAGCAAGAGCAATACACTTACCATATGGACTTGGAGCCTTGGTTTAAGAATCTTGTTACAAGTCTTTGAGAGTTTAAGTTGTAGAAATGAAGGGTTTAATTGTACATGGACATGAGAGAGCTTTTGAGAGCATATCAATGGGGTTTTGAAGCTTTTGGGGTGTGTTATGTTGGTCTAAAATTTTTGGACGAATTTTGCACTTTCAAAAGTTGATATTTATCCATTTGTTGACTTTAGTAGCTACCTTAATAAAGTCCTTTAATTGCTTAGATTTGGCTAATTAGTGAAGCTTGCTTTTTGGATAATTAAAGGTGGTCTTGGGCTTTATTTGCAACTAAAATTTCTGCTATAAGTTGGTTTAAAATACATGCATAATTTAACTTGTTCTAATCATATTTCATACGTTCTAATCATATTTCATACATTCTAATGCACTTAAAAATTTATGAACTAAATATTTAACCATTCTAAGATATTTAATTATTTTTAACACAACAACACAACTCGTTTTTCATGCATCAACATAATTAACATTTATCACATTTCAAAATCATATATAATGGGAAATTCATGGCAATTTCAGAAATAGTATAAATAAATACAAAAACTTTCATTATGTATTAAATTGATTACTTTATAGTTCAGGTAGTTAATTATATATTGAAGGAAAGTTTAGGTACCAAACACGACATTAACACTACAATGATTTTAAAAATTAATTTCCTAAACTTTTGCACTCTAATAATATTAACCTTAATAATAGTCAAACTTTGACAAAGTTGTTACAATTTAACAATGCAAGGTCACAAGATAATTATCTTTATCAAAAAGATTTTCAAATAGGTAATGATGTGTATTTACATGTTCATGATTAAATACACTTAAGTTTATAATACACATTTAAATTAAACTCACTCTATATTATAAATACAAATGTTCATACAATAATTACAAGTAGACATCTCCTCAAGTCGGATCCAAACCAGCACCGGACCTAAACCAACCATGGAGGGTCTAGGGTAGGACCTACCCCCACGAGTTCTACAAGGGTCTATCCCTAGACCTATCAGAATCGATGTCTAAAAGGGTTTCAACCAAAATAAAGATTTTTTTTTCTTTTAAAAATGTGAAAATTAAAAAAAAAAAAAGGTCAGGCCTGCTGGACTTACGCCGTGAACCAGTAGGTCCATGGGCTGAACCATCTCACCATTAAGACAGGGCAGTTTCAGGTCCATGTTTTGAGGACCCGGACTAGCGGGTTGAGTCCATGGGTCGAACCAACCTACCCTAAGAAGATGTCTAATTACAAGAATAGAATCACCCAAAACCTAACCATCTTAATTATCCTTACCTTTCAACTTGAATAAATCAAATCAAGAGAACATGCTAGCCATCCCCTATTTGTACCGCTTGTTATCGTAACAACCATAAAGCTAGTTTAGTTAGAAAGCTACTGCAATATGAAGACTACCTTGCAAATAAGAGTTCATAAGCCACCAATTAATTATTCATTCATTATAATATATATTCAATTATTAAGGAAGTAAGTATGCAAAACGATACTCCACATACCACTTGGATAAAAAAAGATCGAAATCTCTTACCAAAAGATAAGGTTAGGTAAACCTAAGTTTAAAAGAAACAACAATGGTTATTAAATAAAGGCATAATATCACAAATGATACCTAAACTTTGGCAAAATATACAAATATAGACATCAACTTTAAAATTGATTAACCTAGTACCTGAAAAACTTTGATCAATTTTGGTATCTAAACATTGAAATTAATTAATTTAGTACCTAAAAGAACTTGATGTGGATATTGTTGGCATACACAAAAAGTTTTTCCATGTATTAAATCGATTAATTTCAAAGTTTAGATACTAAATCGATTAATTGCAAAAATCCGGGTACCTATTGTATATTTTGTTAAAGTTCATATGTCATTCGTGATATTAACCCTTAAATAAATCTATGAAACCATTAAATTTAGTACCTAAACTTTGTACAAATCTTTAACTTTATACCTGAACTTTTAAGTAGTCAATTTAATATTTAATCAAACTTTTCTTAACTATTTATCATACTTCACTAACAACATTTTATATATTTCCTAACATGAAAGAAGCAACATATCGATACTAGATAGTGTTAAGAGAATTAGTAAAAATTCAATGTGTGCAAATATGGTCCTCACCTTTTTGAGGAAAGTAGTTTTTTCTATATTTAAGATTTTGGTCAAATTTTTTCTTTTCAAATTTATTGTTTTCTATTCCTCTTAATTAGGTTCCTTTTTTGTTTCTTTTGCCATGTACAACTAGAGCCATTTGTTTATATATTTGTGTACCTTGTAATTAAGAATTAATGATAATATATACAGAATTCTTTATCTAAATTGTTTCTCTTTTATGGTATCAAAGCAAATCGACTAATTGTCTCTTATGGCTAAAAACAACATTGACATCCCTTTTGGCGATGATACTAATTCATTCACGTCTGACAAATCTGTGGCATGTTCTATGACATGTTCTGTCACTCAACATGACAAACACTACTTAGCCTTAAATTCTCAATCTATCATTCAATATTCAAACCTTTAGATCATCGATTCTAGGGCCTTTAATCATATGATAGGTGGTTCTAATATTTTTCACTCGTATGTCCCCTGTTATAAACATATTACTGTTAAAATTATAAATGGATCTTTGACACTAGTCGTTGGATTGGTGATATTCTTAACTCCAAATCTAATTCTCAATTTTTTTTTTCATGTCTGATCTCTATTAGTAAATTCATACGTGATAATCATTGTGCTGCTAACTTCTTGTCTTCGTCTTGTCAATTTTAGGAACTATCATCGAAGAAGATGATTGGAAATGCTAGGTTTCATAATGGCCTTTATTACTTTGATAATGATCAATCAAAGAGTCAACAAACTTTTATGTTTGGAGTTGCTTCTACATTAATTTCTAGTACTAATGAAATAATGTTATGGCATCATAGATTTGGCTATCCTAGTTTATCATATTTAAAGCATTTGTATCCATCCTATTTGATAATAAAAATCCTATTTCTTTTGAGTGTGAAATTTTTCAATTTGCTAAGCATACTCGCATGTCTTTTCTTCCCAAGCTTTACCTACCTTCACATCATTCTCCTTGATCCATAGTGACATATAAGGGCATTCAAAGATCACCACTTGCCATGGCCAAAGATGGTTTCTTACTTTTATTGACAATCAGACACAGGTTGCATGGGTATATCTCCTACATAACAAATCTAAAACTAGTCACATATTCAAAGTTTTTCACAAGATGATTCAAACTCAATTTCAAACCCAAATCCATGTTCTAAGAGCTAATAATGGAAAATAATATTTCAATTTCATTCTTGGTGATTATCTGTTAGAAAATGGGATTCAACATCAAAGCTCTTATATCGAGACTCCATAACAAAATGAAGTATCGGAAAGGAAAAATCGTCATTTTTTGGAAGTAGCTTGGGCTCTCATGTTTATAATGAATGTCCCACCAAAGTACCGGTGGGGGGATGCTATTTTAACTGCCACCTATCTTATAAATCGTTTGCCAAGTCATTCCATAAATTTTGAAACCCCTTTGTCTATTCTCTCAAAAACGTACCCGCAAATGTCTAAGTCTAATACACTTCCATTAAGAATTTTTTGTTGTATAACATTTGTTCATATTCATGACTACAATAGGAGTAAACTTGACCTTTGGGCAATCAAAACTATTTTCATTGGTTATTATCCTACCCAAAAATGATATTAATGTTATTGCCTAAAAAAAAAAAAAAACTCTCGTGATGTCACGTTCTTTGAAAATACACCATATTTTTCTCTAACTTCACTTTAGGGGGAGAAATGGGATGAAGCTTGTTGTTTTTGGGATATACTTAACATGTCTCTACTCGATGTTAGTCTAGATGTAGCTGTCTCTATTCCTGACTCAACTAAAATCAGTCTTCCTATAGTGGACCAACTTCACCAGATCATATAACAATATTGGAGACAGGGGGGAAGCAACATCTTTAATGCCTAAACAGCAAGAGTTGCAAGTCTACTCTAAAAAAAATGAGCATAAAAAAAATAGAAAAATTATGAATCCTACTCACAATCAAGAAGATGAATTGATGGTAGAGTCTCATTCACCAAACAAGTTAGGTAAATCAAGTCCTGTTCCAAATCTAGATATACAGTAGCATTTAGAAAGGGTGTTGAATCTTGCAATCATCACCCTATTTCTAAATTCATATCCTACTCTAATCTATCTCCTTCATTCCATCCTTTCACCTCGAGCTTGCCTAGTGTTATGATTCCTAGGTCCATTAAAGAGGCAGCATCTGTTCCTGAGTGGAAAGCTGCTTCTTGAAGAAATGTATGCCCTTGGACAAAATAATACTTAGAGCTTAGTGGAATTGCCAGAAGAAAAAAGTACAGTAGGTTATAAATGGGTTTTCATTGTCAAGTATAAAGCCAATGGTTCGATTGAAAGATATAATGCACGACTAGTGGCTAAAGGCTTTACTCAAACATATGGGATTGACTATACCAAGACCTTTGCTCCTATTGTCAAACTCAATATTGATCGAATTCTTCTATCTTTGGCTACAAACTCTGATTGGTCCCTGTATCAACTTGATATAAAAAATGCTTTCCTAAATGGTGAAGTTGAGGAGGAAGTTTATATGTGTCAACTCCATGATTTAAAGAAAATCTAGGGAGTCAAGATTTTTGCAAACTCAACAAGTCTGCATACAATTTAAAATAGTCTTTACGAGCTTGGTTCGATAGATTCTCCAAAGTCATGAAGAAATTTGGCTATATCTAGTGATCACACACTATTTGCTAAGCATGCTGAAAAAGAGAAAATTATTATTATTATAGTACATGTTGATGATATCATTGTCACTAGGAATGATAATGAGGAAATAAAAAAAGTTAAGCAAATGATGGCGAAGGAATTTGAAGTTAAAGATCTAGGAGCACTGAGATACTTTCTTGGAATGGAAGTTGCAAGGAGTATGAAGGAGATTTTTGTATCTCAAAGAAAGTACACTTTATATTTATTGGAAAAAACTGGCATGCTTGGATGCAAGCTGAGTAAAACACCAGTTGGACTTAAGAACAAAGGAAAAATGTTTGAAGGAAGGCCGATTGATAAAGGACAGTATCAAAGACTAGTTGGAAAGTTCATCTATCTCTCACATACAAGGACGGATATTGTCTTTGCAATAAGCTTCGTGAGTCAGTGTATGCACTTACTGTGTCAAGGTCATCTAAATGTTGTGTATAGAATCTTGAGATATTTGAAGCAAACACCTAGGAAAGGCTTGTTTTTCACAAAGACCAACGATCGGAAAATGAAAGCGTTCATGGATACTAATTAGGCTTGATCAATTGTTGATCACAAATTAACATATGGTTACTACACACTGCTATGGGGAAATTTAGTGACTTGGCGAAGCAAAAAATAGTTAGTAGTTGCTAAGAGCACTGGGGAAGCTAAGTTTAAAGCTATGGCTCATGGAATCTGTGAGCTTGTTCGGATAAGAAGAGTATTGAAAGAATTGAAGATTGGATTTGAAGAACCTATGTTACTCTATTGTGATAATAAGTCAACAATTAGTATAGTTCACAACCTTGTTCATCACGATAGGAACAAATATGTGGAGGTTGATCGACATTTTATAAAAGAAAAACTTGATGGAAACATTGTCAAAGTTGAATATATGCCTACCTCTCGTCAACCAGCTGATCTCCTCTCAAAAGGACTTTCATAATAGACTCATGAGTTTCTTGAAGGCAAGCTTGTCTCATCAGCATCTATAGCCAAGCTTGAGGGTAAGTTTGGAAATATGTTCCTCACCTTTTTTAGGAAAGTAGTTTTTTATGTATTCAAATTCTGGTCAAATTTTTTCTTTTCAAATTTATTTTTTTTTCTATTGCTCTTAATTAGGTTTCCTTTTTTTGCGTTTTTTTTCATATACAGCTAGAGTCATATGTGTATATTTTTATGTACCATGTAATTAAAAATTAATGAGAATATATACATAATTCTTTATCTAAATCGTGTCTCTTTTACAATGATATGTAGTTTATTCTAAGACAGCAAACAGAGTAAAAATTATTACGGGGGTAGCAAACATAGCTTCAAAAAAGTTAATTGGGTATTAAATTGACCACTTTAAAGTTTAGGTACCAAATTAAATTTTTGTGCAAAGTTTGGCTATGAAATTCAACATTTACCTAATAAATCTCTAAAGAAGTAGTGAATGCCCATAAGAATGAATATGCAAGTCTTAAGTTTTATCTCTCAACTATGCTTAACTTACCAAATTCCTATTTCTATACTTATCTTGTGAGGTTTTCTCTTTGACCCGCTCTCCACTAAGATCCTAACCATTCCCAACTTTCAAATAACCTATAAAAATGCATTGTTAGGGAGCAAGCTACATCCATTTTAGTAAGAATTTTCCTTAAATTACATAGTTCAAGTAGGTTATCAAACATGTGCAATGTAATAAACACTTGATCTGATATATACAGTCATTTAAAAAACTATATATTGTATAGATTTGTACCCTTTGTGACTAGGGTTAAGGAGTAATATATGGATTTAACAATCGTACGAGAACCCATAAGCTTTAGGAAGCACTTACCCTCAAGACCTAATGTTACTTTTTTAAAAAGGGTTTTTATATAATAATTTAAAGAAACATATACATAGTATATTCTCGATATGTGACTATACTCATAAATGGTGCTTTTAGCATGTCTCATGGATAGGAACTGCCTTCCTAAATAATGATTAGTTCCCCATAGCTAGAGTAGGACCCACAAACGACACCATGATCACACCCACTCAACACCACATGATGCTCACTATCCACGATTGTGTAATGTTATGTAATGCATGTCTAGTTCATTATTTAAGATCAAGTATTTTAATGATCTATTATAAGTGATCAATTAATTTACAGACACTCATAACATGTCAAAGTCTATTTCACACAAGCAAATGGGGTTATCATTATAATAGAGTGTCTTATCACACAATGCAACCAAGAGACAAACATAAGCAAGTTCCTAAATCCCCATACAGGTACCTTTCATTATTCATATATGTTTAAACATATAATATATAAATTCTATTGACACTACTATTACAACTACATGCAAGTACAAGACTCATAAGGAAAACTCACTCAATCCTCCTCCTCATGAATTACAGTAGTCCCTTGGATATTCAAAATCGAACCTTATACATGAGGAAAAGTAATATCTTATATGAAGTCTTTCACTAAATCAGACAAGCAACTAAGCTTATTACTAGCCTAAAGTTGCTATAATTTCTCGGTTTGGCAATTTTTCTTTCTTTCTTTTTTTTTTGGCGATATATTGAGCATTTTAAGCCCATTTTGATGATTTAGCAATCAATTTTACATGCTTATCAAATGTACTTTCCAATAGTGATATTATTTTAATGTTTGAGACTTAGAAGGTTATAAAATCCTAGGGGTTAGATTTGGGTTTGGCCAACACTAGATCTTCATCAATTTGATATGTTTGTTAATTTATTTGTCAAGGGCATCAAGAATACTAGAAATAATTCTGATTTACTAACTTTGGGTAGGATTTTTTAATAAAATCGATCATGACTTCTATATAATACTTAAATTCATAGTTCTTTCAATGAGCAAGGCTGTTTAAGGCTATATATTTAATTTCCATGCAATCGAAACCGCACCGATTATTAATTCTATTACTTTTAAAAGATCAAAATCAAAGCACATCCTATTGTTGGCTTGATGAGGTCTTGACATAACAAGGTCTCAACATGGTAGGGTAAGAGAAAGAAAACCTGACTTCTTAACTTAACTCAATATTATCATATTATTTCTCATCGTAAGGATTTCGAATATATATATATATATTCTCTAATAAAGATAAGTGACAACTCCTTAATCATGTATTATCTTCCAAATAAAATACATTATTCTTTTTTCTATCCTTATCAAGATTAAAAACCTATAGAAATATAATTGAGAAAGGTTATAATCAAAGAGTACTTACCTCTTTGGAGATTGTGTACTAAACATGAAATAGAGAAGTTGGAAATTCCTTTTCTTTTCCCCATCTTGCTTGGAATGATCTTAGAAGAGAAAGAATAAGATATCTCTTTGGGTCTTTGTGAAATAAAGTGAAGAGAAGAGAGTGTGTTTGTGTGTACACACATGTTAATTTTTTATGAGGAAAAGGAGAAAAAATTAGCTCATATAGCTTCTCTTAGAAGTTGATGTAGGATAATGAAAATAGCTTGTACTTCTTTCACAATTTCCTTCCCATATCCCTTTAGGAAGTACAATTTTCTTTCCTAAATTGGGGTATCAAACATTGGAACGTATAGAGGAGAGAAGGGGTCAACGCTGGGTTTAGTGTAGCAGCAGAGGAGTGGGTCTTGATTAAATTAGATTTGGATCTATCTTTAAAGATTTGGTTAAAACTCAACTAGATTTTGTTAAAGATCCTTATGGTATTGGTTGTATGAGGGAGAGGAGTGTGGCAGTAGAGATCAAAGAAGAAAGAAGAAGAGTTGTCTTAATGGATCTTGTATTTTTCTCATCAATGTTTTAATTGTCTTAGAGGCATTGATTTAGGCTTATTATTTATGGTGTTGTACTTTCCTCCTTAAATTCATCTTTGAGTACACATGATCCTTTATTTAGGAGATGTTGTCTTTGGTCAAAGATTTGGAATGAATTTAGTTAGATCTCCTTAGATTTTTGTTAAAGATTTCGAATTGTACTTAAGAATTTGCTACATTTTGGTTAAAGATTTTTCTTAGATTTAGTTAGATTTCCCTTTGTTAGGTTTTCTTTTTGTTCATAAATCTCATTAATTTTCTTCATAATTATCCGTAAAGATTACAATCCCTTAAATTCCTATCAAGTGCATTATGATCCCTTGATTTAGGAGATCATGTCCTTGGTTAGGGATTTAATATGATGATTTTATCTTAGTTATTTTGGATAAGGGTATTATTAATCTAAATCCTTACAACTTCTAAGGAATGAACTAGGTGGTATGAGCAAAATCTTAAGCTAAATAATTTGTTTTTAACCAAATTACTTTAATCCTGTCTAAAGAACCCATAATGGGGCTTTAAAATATACATATTATTATTTATTTAGACTTGGCTTGCGGATTAGGTGATAGGGCCCAGTGAGTTCGATTCAATTATTAGAATGGCTTAGGGAGATTTGGCTTGGTAGGCTCAGAACAGGTATCGTTGGATCAGTTCGTCACATCCAATCTTTCTCAAGAAGCGAGTTCGTGAGATCTTGCTAATAGTGGTCACGTACGCGTCGCATGAACCTCGTGCCTGACACATGACTTCAGAGTATTGTTGAGGAAATGATACTTGATGACAAAATGGCTTGGAGAGAGTGGCAAGGAAGGAGGAATAGGCAGTCTTAGTATATCAAATGCACAAGTGACAGATAAGGGAGCTTGAGTTGACCTCGCGCGTCAACCTTACAGTTTTTGAGTAGTTGAAGTAGAAATCACTTAAGTTGTCTTGTTTGATCTTTTTGAATAGATACTTCTCTATAGAATACTATTTTGTCTTCTCTCTCCAAAAGTTGGAAATGAGGAAAAGTGACTGAATATTTATAGGCATTTGGTATAGATGATGACCGTTAGATCACCTTAGTGATTGACGGATTAGATGGAGTAAGCTCAATTTATGTTTATCCTGAATGAGCTTCTCATGAACCAAAGCTAGTCGTCATCTCCTGTGTGCATGAGCCTACCTGAGAAATTTTGGATGCGATGGACCAGTCTAACGATCATTTTTCTGAGCCTACCAAGCCAAATCTTCCCAAGCCATCCCAACAATTGAACAGCACTCAATGGGCTCTGTCACCTAGCACGCAAGTTAAGTTCAAATAAATAATAATATGTATATTTTAAAGCCCATTAGGTTAGTCGACTTCTTATATCTATTTTCTTGCTTTTTCCCTAAAGAGCCATGCCTATACCAATTGCCTTTCGAGTGTAGAAGATAAGGCTGCTAGCCTTGACAATTAGGTTGGTCGACTTCCTAATTCCTATATCTATTTTCTTGCTTTAAATAATCTCTGTATGAATATTGTCTCTTCTTTTCTTTTCTTTTTTTTTTTTCCTTATATGAACTTTTAAAATGTAATTAAAATTTGACCTTTCAAATGATAAAACATAAAATATAAAAAGTTGATGAAGGGAGATCGTACGTTAATTTGCATAGACGACAAATAACTTTTTATCGAACATGATGACTACTAATGGATATTTAGCATCTTGATTTCATTATTTTAGCCTCTTAGTGGTGTCTCAATCAAACACATGAATAGATGGGAAAAAAATTATAATTATATATATATACATATATACACATATCTATTTTACACTAACTACGTGTTTAGTTGTAGCAACTTGGTTATCGAGATAACACTGAAACAATAAGCTTGAAGTAATAATTATTTATACATCATTCATTAACAGCTTCCACCAGTTTACCAATAATTTGAGAGTAACATTACGAATATTAGGAGAAAAAGGTGGCCATGGGGAAGAGGGAGATCTTCACCTATGACGCTTAGAAAAAAAGGTTTGATAAAGTTAAATAGATGTGTAGTATGAGAAATTCTAGGATCCCGTCATTAATTGTGACGGGACATACACTTCATATGCAATCATGATAGAACCATTAAAATAGTTAATATTTCAATTATTTTATTTATTTTAACGGTTAGATGGTTGACGGGACACTCCCGTTGACAGGACCGTTGAAGCTCCTATGTAGTTAAGGATGTTAGGTTTATTTTCAATAAACTAATCTTGTGAGCTTATATGTGTAAATTAAATCTATTTTACAATAAGGCAATTATAAAATATAAAGAAAAAATAAAATGATTTAATAAATTTATAGGTTTTAAATGCATTATATATATTGAGTATATAATATTATGTGTAGAAATAAGATATATTGTTTCTTATTTTATGACGGACGAAACAAAAAAAAATAAATATGGATTTATATAAACACATATGGTCATGGTTCCTAAGTGATACGTATCACACATAAATCTTTTGACATCTTATCATCATAGAGATTAACGAGAAATAGAGAAAACCTACTAAGGGCGTTGTATTAACTTGAAAGATTAAACTATCAAAACCAAAAAGAAGTGATGTGTCTTCCATATCATGAATTCATGTACGCTTACGCAATTACTTTTTTGCACTTATACCTTGTTCTTGCACATATGTTATTTAGTTTGGGATTTAACGGTTAATCCCATCAAAGGAGTCATGATCAATAAGATTTATCTTATCTCTCGATACAATTAAATACTTTAAACGACTTATGTATATGTTTTTACGGAGTGCTCTCCACTAACCTTAATTATTGGCAGGTCCACGTCCGAGTAGTTGTCAAATAAGGCTTTTGAATATATAAACTATTCATTTCATATTTTATGATAAAGTCATTTGTTGAATGGATTTCTTATAGCCTTTGAGCAACAATTTGAATGATACATGTTTAAAAAAATATATTAGAAATTTTATAAGTAAACATTGTTATGAATAAACTATCTCCATTAAAAAAGATTATTACAAAAAAAAAAAGTAAAAAAGTTTTTAACGAACACATCCAAGAGCGTAATTCTAGTAATATGAAGAATTTTATAAATCAGCATGAATATGGTTCTTCTATTCGAATGACTAATTTTTAAATAAATTTTATCTTCTTATCCCTGCCCCTTCTTGTAAGGTTATTTGTGTAGAACTTCTTTTATGGAGAGGGGAAAAATTAACTTTCAAAGTTTTCAAGTGTTTTTTCCTCTTAAAATATAGATTTTGAAAAGGATTATATTATAAAGAAAACTTCACAAATGGCCATTACTAATATTACATCTCAAAGGAAATTAGAATTTCATTATTTCATATGCTAAATGTAAAGCACTTATGTGCTTCTGTTTTTCTTTTTACTCAAGTTCTCACTCAATAATCTGTTTTTTTTAATCTATAAAAATTAAGTTAAGTTAAAATATTCTATGAAATTCCACTTTTAACAGATATAATACTTAAATTAGGACAAGTAAACAAAAAAGAATGATAACTATACATTTAATGTTAATGGTTTTATGTTGTTTATTTTGGATAAGGATAGTTATTCCTCTTATATTAATCTAAATCCTAACAATTTTCCATGAACAAACCATGTGGTAAAAGCCAATAAACCTAAGTGGAATGGTAATTTCTAAGTGGGATCAATCATATTCAAATCCTGCATTAAACAGAATCACTTAAGCTTTTGACATGAAAGATGGGCTACTTCCCCTGGGCCCTAGGCCCGCCTGGTTTCTATATCTATATTTTTAGCCACTTCTAGCGATATGGTATCTTTGTTCTTTTCCTTTCATGTAAATTTTAAATTGTAATTAATAAAACAAACTTTTAGGTGATAGAACACAAAACATGAAAAGTAAGTGAAGAACACAAAATACGAAAAGTAAGTGAAGGGAGCTCAGTAATTTGAATAGGTCATAGATAACCTTCTTTTTTTCTTTTTTTATGATCATGGACGATATATTGCATGTTCTTTTCTTTGTTTTAGTGGATTCTCAACCAATAACAATCAAGTACATTAATAGGTGGAATAGCAAACGTTTGTAATTATGTATTATTTACATTATATACGTGTATATAAATATTTATGATTATGTATTATTTACATTACCTATGTGTTTAATTATAGTTGATCCAGATGCTATTAAAACAATAATCTTATAATAGAAAATGTGGAGATTAAATTTCATCTCCTTTTTGGTTTAAAGGAAAAGGTAAGGGAAGAGCAAATGAAGCTAATATTTTTTTCAAGATCCAACTATTTTTTTTTTCTTCTCTAAAATGGAGAAAATTAGGAGTAAAGGAGATAGTTTTTTTAAATTGATCTTGTATTTTTCTCTCTTTTTTTAATTACTTGTTATCTTTTAAGGATATATAAATAAGTTACTATTATAACTTATTTTGTCTTAAATGTCATCGGCTTTTTTTCTTATTATTATCCAAACACATAAAAGGATTCAAACTCTCCAATAATTCTTCTTCTTCATCATTTTTCTTTTCTAATTCATTTCATCATGTTAACCAAATTGGACAAGATCCACACTATGGATATTAAGAGAAAAGCCGCCTATGGAGGAGAGATATCTTCATTTTCCAAGTATAAAAGAGTGATTTGTTAAAGATTAGAGACGTATACAATAAAGAAATTATAATCAACAAAATTTACTACTTTAAGTCGGTCCGATCTAAGGTCGTCAGTTGTACTTCCAACTGTTTTTATTTCCGTAAATTAAAATTCGTTTTGTAACTTTTGCCAAGGTACGGTTCTATGGTGTAGTGGTTAGCACTCTGGACTTTGAATCCAGCGACCTGGGTTCGACTCCCGGTAGGACCTTGTCATCTTTGTTGTTTTTTTTTTTTCGCCTTTCTGAAAAAAGGCTATGAAAGCTTCTTGAATTTAATTTTTAGTAGGCATCTCCAAGGAAATGGCTTTGAAGAAAATAATAATCCTGAAATTTAAGAATCTTTAATGGAGGAAAAGTCATGAAAGCAAAAAGAGTAGATTAAAAAGATTGGCTGTAAACCTTAAATATTCCGTTGCCGGGAATCGAACCCGGGTCTCCTGGGTGAAAGCCAGATATCCTAACCGCTGGACGACAACGGACTTGATGACCAGGATCGTCACTTTATATTAAAATATCTGTTAATTGAATCACATAACTTAACTTGGGAGAACCAAACAGCGCAATCGTATAGAATGCATTAAATATAACGTCGTGCACATTTTGAATTATGATTCTTTTAAAATATTTTTACAATGGTTATTGTTGAAAAAAGGAAAAGGAAATTTCTTTCTTTTTTTCCCTTTTTTCTAATAAGAATGCTCTTCCTTTTTTTTTTTTTTTCCCTATTTCAACATTAGTTCGTTCCTTGGAAAAAAAAAAAGAGAAGAAAAGAAAGTTCCTTCCAAGAAAATTGATTTGAGCATGGTGACCCTTAAAAAAAAGAAAATACTAACACTAGTTACCTTATTAATACTTCAATATCACCACTAACCACCAACAGTGTTATCGGCATTATTATTACCGTCGCCGCCACCTTATTTTAAGTATACTTTGCAACGGGTAATTAATTGAAATGAGATTAAGGAAATTGTTCGAATGCAAACAATCAATGAATGAAGCTCGGATGCAAGCAATGGCAAAACAATGTTTTTATATATTTTTCTCTGCTTTTTTATGTATTACACATTACATTTATATGTACTAGTGTAACACCTGGTAAGGATAATAACTAATTGCCCAAACGAATATTCTAACAGATATGGGCATGTGATTTGTTGCCAACTCATATAATTTAGATACATGCAGAATCATTCATATGATATCCTAACTGATTTATTCTTATAATAGCAGGCCTTTTATTTTGTAATCTTGGGCCCATGGGTGAAGCTGAATTCTAGCCCACTATTGCTTAAGAGCCTAGGTCCATCCGCATCATTATTTTTGGTTATTCCGCCCCATTTCTTGTCGACAGAACATTCCCTCAAACTCCACTTCCATTACTTCCTTCAAACACTTAACTTCTTGTCTTAAGTTTCTAGTCTCTTTCGTAGATCTAGGGTTTCTATTTTCTTCTAACTCCATTAACCCCATTTCATTCCCATCTCATTTAGAACCCTTGTCCATAAGGGGTGATTAGGAAAGCGAAGGCATAGATCCTTATTCCCACGAAGCATCTACTAGAGATCGATTCTTCCACGACATGAGTACCATCGTCTTAGCTGCATTTCCTCGCTTAACCATCTTATGTCCTAACATAGCTTGAGGTTCTAATTTGTCTTCATATGTTGTTGCAGGTAACTAAGAAGAAGTGTAGGGTTGCGAACCGTGATACCTTCTAAGCTATGAGACGTGGAAAGTGGGGTGTACGGCTGCGTCTGATGGAAGCTTAAGGCAGTACACTACCTTTCCAATTTTTGCTATAATCTTGTAAGGACCATAGCATCTTGCTGAAAACTTCAGAACCTTAGTAGATCTTAGTGTGCTATGTTTGTATGGTCGAAGCTTCAATAGGACTAGGTCTCCAATTTTGAACTTTCTGTCAAATCTCTTTTTGTCTGCATATGATTTCATCCTGTGCTGTGCCCTTTTTAAGTGAAAACGTAGCATCTTGATCGTATCTTCCCTGTCCTTAAGTGGAGTGTCCACCGGTTCACTTTTCGAGTCCGCTGGGATGTAAGGTAGATGTACGGGGGGAGGGTACCCATAGAGTTCTTGAAAGGGTGTGATCTTAATGCTAGAGTGGTATGTTGTGTTATACCACCATTCAATGAAAGACAAGTACTGACTCCATCTCCTTGGATATTCCCCAGTTATACACTTTAGATATGTCTCTAGGCATTTGTTGACGACCTATGTTTGGTCGTCGGTTTGTAAGTGATAAGCTTTTGAGATGTTGAGCTCTATTCCCTGTACTTAAAAAACTCTTTCCAAAACAATCTTACAAAAATTGGATCTCTGTCACTAGTTACAGTTTCAGATAATCCATGTAATTTATAAACAAAGTCTGGATAGGTTTGAGCTACCTGTGCAGCAATGAAGGGATGGTTTAGTGCCACAAAATGATTATATTTAGTTAGTCTATCGACTACAACCATAATCAGCACCTTGTTGTTAGACTTAGGCATACCTTCAATGAAGTCTAAGCTAACTTCTTGCCAACATCCTTTTAGCATATTTAAAGGATGTAATAGTCCTAGGGTGGCCACATTTTCGTACTTGTAATGTTGGCACACGTCATAGTATCTGACGAAGTTCTTGACCTCTTGTTCTAACTTGGGCTAGTAGAAAATGGCTGAAAGACACTTGTAAGTGGCTTGATTGCCAGAGTGTCCTCCTGAGGGTCCTCCATGGTAAAGACTTAACAATTTCTGCCTTAAATCAGGGTCTAGTCCCACCATTAACTTTCCTTTTCGCCTTAATAACCCTTGTTCTAGTGTAAAGTGACCCACTGTTTGTTCATTCTGCAGTAGTTCCAACTATGAACTATACCCGTCCTTTAAGCTCTAACTCCTTTTGATGTCATCTAATAGCCCCAATATAGTGGTGTGAATAGTGAGTTGGTTTAATTGGACTTCTCCCCTCCTAGAGAGTGCATCAACTGCCACATTGTTCTGGCCACTTTTATACTCAATTGCATAATCTAAACCCAACAATTTTGTCAACCATTTTTGTTGAGTAGGAGTTACCAATCTTTGCTTAAGTACTTGAGATTTTGGTGATCTGTTTTGATGATGAAGTGAATAAGTAATGTTGCCATTTATCAATGGCATAAACCAGTAACAACAACTCTTTTTCATAGACCAAGAGTCAATGATGCTTAGGAGCTAAGGATTTGCTAATAAAAGCAATAGGATGGTGCTCTTGCACCAATACTACTCCTATTCCATCTCTACTAGCATCCGTTTCTACTACAAAGGTTTTGAGTAATCTGGTAGATTAAGAACTGGTGATTGAACTAAAGTTCTCTTCAAATGCTCAAATGCTTCTTGAGCTTCAAGTCCCCAACTAAACTGATCTTTCTTAATTAAGAAGAAGAGAGGTTTGGCAACAGTTTCAAACCCATGTATAAACCTCATGTAGTAACCAGCTAGGCCTAAAAATCCTCTTAGTTGTCTTAGAATTTTAGGAGCAGGCCACTTATCAATAACTTCCACTTTCCTAGGATCCGTCATCAGTCCCTTTCTTGTGATAACATGACCAAGGTAATCAATCTGAGTAACTCCAAACACACATTTGGTCCTCTTTAGACATAGTTGCTCCTTTTTGAGAACTTCGAACACCTTCCTCAAGTGCTCCACATGTTTCTTCACATTATGACTATAAACTAGTATATCATCAAAGAAAACTAGTACAAACTTCCTCAAATATAATCTGAAAACCTCATTCATAAGTCCTTGGAAGGTGGAAGGAGCATTAGTTAAGCCGAATGGCATAACTAAGAACTTATAATGCCCTTTGTGTGTCTTAAAGGCGGTTTTGTACACATCATCTAGGTGCATCAACACTTGATGATACCCTGACCGTAGGTCAAGCTTGCTAAAATACTTAGCCCCGTGAAGCTCATCAAATAAATCTTCAATGATGGGAATGGGAAATTGATCCTTGATGGTTTGCTTGTTGAGTTCTCTGTAATCAACACACATTCTCCATGTATGATCCTTCTTTTTGACTAAAACCACCGATGATGAATAGGGGTTGTGGCTATGTTTAATTATGCCACTTTCTAGCATTTCTTTAACCATCTCTTCCAATACTAACTTTTGTATGGAAGCATACCAATAAGGTTTGAGATTTACTGGATTGGAGTTGTCCTTCAGGTGAATTCTGTGATTACACTTCCTGGTTAGTGGAAGCGTTTTGGGTTCCTCAAATAACTCGAGATATTCTTCCAAGTGATCAATGATCCTTAGATGCAAACCCCCAATCTTTTCTTCCTCCTCTGATTCAGTACACACAACCATCCAGCATTAGACTTCAGGTAGGTAATTTGAAGTCCTTAGGATGTTGGATAGTGAGCTCCTTGATATAGCCTTAAGCTTCTCTTGTTCTCCCCACAATACATATTGTTTCCCTTGCCACATGAACTCCATTCTAAGAGTTTGAAAATTCCAACTGACAGTACCCAGGGTGATTAACCAGGGAATTCCCAAAATTAAATCACAAGTATTTAGGGGAAGGGTGTAAAAGTTAGCACTAAACTCAAAACCCTGCATTTGCCAATGCAAATCCTGAACATTATAAGTACTATGCAACTTAGCCCCATTAGCTAGAGCTACCGCCACTTGCTCAACTCCCTTCATGGCATAGCTCAAACCTTTTGCTAGTCTTTCATCTATAAAATTGGATGAGCTTCCTATGTCAATCAGAATGTTCAGTGTTCTCTTCTTATATCTTTCACTAACCCTCATGCATCTTTCATTCCTACCATACGAATCCTCCACAGCATTCAATGTCAGTTGAGACAAATTAGTCTCCAACACCTCTACAACTGAATCGTCACCTCATCTTCCAAAATATCTCCTTCACTATCAATTACCAACATATTCAAACGTTTACTTTTTCAACGATGACTTGGATCAAATGGCTAGTCACATTAAAAGCATTGTTTTTTTCTTCTTTTCTCTTCCAGATCTTCTGGTGTAAGGCGTCTTGTGTTTTGGGTCTGTGTGTAATTTATGGTTTTGGTTGGTATGTAGGCGGTCAGTTGGGAAGTGGGTGGTTTCTAGTTATGGGTTGTGTTTGGTGAGGGGTGTGTTAGATGTGTTTAGTGCTGGTAGAATAGGGAGGTCTGGTAAGTGTTTGCAGCTTTTGTGGTCTTAAGGTGGATTTTGGATGAGAGTAAGGTAGCTTCTTGAAGTTTAGATAGAGTGTGGGCTTGGGTTAAGGTTTTTGATTGAAACATCCTAATGGGGTATTGGATTTCGGGTTTCAAGCCACTAAGGTAGGAGCTCACTAGCTGGTCTTCGGGTAATTATACCTGAGCTGAAAGATGTAAAAATTCATCTATATATTCTTGTAAAGGTCAAGTTTGTTGCAATTCCTTCAAATCTGACATTGGATCTTCATATCCTCTATCATTAAATTGAGCGTTAAGCACCTTGGTTAATTCTTCCCAAGTTATGGGTTGATTATCATTATGCATCTTAAGGTAGGCATTATACCATTCATAAGGCTTAACTTCTAGATGCATGGCGGCTAGTTTGACCTTAAAATGTTAAGGAGTTTCATCAATAGCAAAAAATTGTTCGGCTCTTAAGACCCAATTTTTAAAATATTCACCATTAAAGGTGGAAATTCAATCTTAGTGCTTCTAGTCGGAAATTGATACCCAACAGATTGTTCACTAACTACTCTAGATGGTACCACTGATGTTGAAGCACCACCAACGTTAAAAGAAGATAGTATAGGTTCCTTACCTAATGATGTCTTTTCACTCATTTGATGCTAAAGCTCGTTGATAGCTTGGTTTTGATTTTCCAATATTGTTTGTTGTTTTTGCAGGGTCTCAGAAAACATCTTTACCCAGTTTTCATGGCGTTCACCTTGCTTCTTAAGAACATCCCTCAAGGCTTCTTCCATTTGTTTAAATTCACACGTCTCCATAGCCATAATGGCTCTAATACCAAATGCAGCGGGTAATTAATTGAAATGAGATTAAGGAAACTGTTTGAATGCAAACAATCAATGAATGAAGTTCGGATGCAAGCAATGACAAAACAATGTTTTTGTATATTTTTCTCTGCTTTTTATGTATTTCACATTACATTTATATATTAGTGTAAAACTTGGTAAAGATAATAACTAATTGCCCAAACGAATATTCTAACAGATATGGGCATGTGATTTGTTGCCAACTGCTATAATTTGGTTACATGCAGAATCATTCATATGATATCCTAACAGATTTATTCTTATAATAGCAGGCCTTTTATTTTGTAATCTTGGGCCCATAGGTGAAGCTGAATTCTGGCCCATTGTTGCCTAAGAGCTTAGGTCCATCTGCATCATTATCTTTGGTAATTCCGCCCCATTTCTTGCCGACAAAACACATTCCCTCAAACTCCACTTCCATTACTTCCTTCGAACACTTAACTTATTGTCTTAAGTTTCTAGTATCTTCCATAGATCTAGGTTTTCTGTTTTCTTCTTACTTCATTAACCCCATTTCATACTTTTACTAACACCACTGCCATTGCCATCACTGCTGACACTATTTCTATTCCATTTCTGCTAGTACCTTCCAATTATCATTAATAGTGTCATCAACTAATACCATCTATAACTATCCATATCGTCATCATCACTCATCTTTATTATAATTGTTGATTTTATGTATCACCACTATTCAATTGACCTTATCAATCACCACAACCATGTTGTAATTGGGGTGATTTAACACATCAAATTTTTTGGGAAATTGTACCAACTTTAAAGTCTACCAATAAAAAAAAAAGGAAAAAGAAAAAGAAAAAGTTTCTTCAAATTCTAAGAAATTATTGTGTTATAAGTTAAATAGAAGGTTTTTCACATGAGGTACGCTGAACCTATTCCCCATATTCAGCTTTGAAATATGTTTTTATGATTTCGTTACGCCGGCTTGATGTCGATTCTTTTTTTTTTTATTTATGAAAATTTTTCCGTTCAATGCCTAAAATTATAATTAAAAGAATTCAAATTTGGGGAAATTTTTAAATAATTAAAACCATTATCAATAATTGTAGAATTTATCACGGTTTCGCTAGGAAGATTCCTGTACCTTCACTAAAGCCATCTTTATGCTCCAATTATTACTATGTTTTGATTGAATTTGTTTTCGTCCTATCTTTGGTATATTTCCATCATTCAATTTCAAGGGGTTGATGAATACGCCAATATTAAATATAAAAGCGTGAGGAATTTTTCCTTTCTTTAAAATTTTTTAAACTACTTCTTAATTTTAAAACCAATATAAGACAATAAAACACCTACCTCATCTTATTCAGAATTTCTTTTTCACAATTAATATGGTATCTTCCAACTTCCAACGATTAACTGGTGCTTCCGTAATAATCCTATTAAAAATAAAGTTATGAAACTTGCTGATATTTTCTTTATAGAAAAATTTTATAGTTTTTCCCCTCTTTTCTAACTATTTCAATTATATTTTTTACGGTTTGGATTCATGACTAAATGTTATTACACCATTGAAATAGTTAATATATTAAATAATATATATATATATTAATAATTAGATTATTGAATTAAATCAATAACATTGAAATAGTTAATATATTAAATATTATATATATTAATAATCAGATGATTGAATTAAATCTTTTTAATCTCTTTGATTCAACAAAAGATTCTCTCTATTTAGTTAAATAAAACTACATGCTAATATATAGCATTAACCATTCTTGTTGCCGGCCCTACCATAAATTGTTCTTTCTTTCTCCATTTTGAATTTTATGCTGCTTTAGAATTTATTTTTAAATTAATTATCAAAATAGGCACAAATTGAAATTATCAATTTTTTCAAAAGATTCATGTATTTCCAATACGAGATAAGTGTAGCCAACCCACACTTCTAAAATGAGAGATATACAATTTATGATTTGCATGTAAATAAGATTTTTGGGTCTATGAAAAATCACATTTTCAAGATGGACTTTAATGATCTATGTTAGTAATTAATTTCTCAATCTTTCTATTTTGATAATTAAAAATTAAATCCAAGTGACGTTTCACTCTCTCCATTTCCTTACAATTGCAAAACTGAATCGCGAATGCTTTCAAAATTTGATATCACCAATATACCATTTGTAAACGGATTCTCTCTTTTGCGTTGCTATTATTTTTTCCTTTTTAAATTTTCTTACCATATCTTTTTGCTTTAGCTGGACTCCTGCAAGTTTCTAATCAAAAGCCCATTTCCTTTTATTTTTAGCCCCCACGTAAACAAATTCCTTTGTATAACATTTATATTCTTTCTTATTTTTCAAATTTTCTTACCCGGTCTCTTTATTTAAGCTATAATCTAGCAAGTTTTCTATTCAAAATCTTTGTACAACATTTTAAATTTAATATGCTAAAAAAATCAAAATGCCATAATTAGATTTAAAAAATTTTAAATGGCTGTTCAAAATTTTTTAACACGTATTTTATTTTAATTAATTACATGATATTAATAGTAAAGGCATTAGAAATATATGAAATGAATTGAGATGTTCTTTTTTTTTTTTTTCCATTTTATGTGTTTGTTGAAAATTTGAAAACACGGTACTAGTAATATATTTACAAAAGGTTTGTAAGATCCATTAATGGATGGGTTTAATAAGTAAGGTTATATACCAATAATAAATTCAAAGAAAAATGGTAACTACAACAGGATTCTTCCTTATTCTATTTGCAATTCTTGATTAATCTAGTTCTTTACGATAAAGAAGGAAATTTAATCACTATGTTCTTCATCAGTATTTGCATCATTATCTATATCTTATCAGTATATGGTTAGTATATGGTTTGTTTAATCGGTTTATAAGTAAAAATATATTTTTTTCATCGATATCCGTTTTTTATAAACAATATGTTTGAAAACGATAAAAAGATGAAATCAACAAAAAAAGATAACGAAACAAACATACTCTAATCAACATTTATCATGGCCCTATTTGGGGGGAAAGATGCCTTACTCCCTTAAAATTTCATGTGCCTGTTCGCTTAGTATGAATGACCATTCATTCCCTCCTCGTTGTATGTGGATATGTTATTACAGTGTTTACTTGAGGGGAATGACAATTCATAATAAATTGCTAGTACGTGAAATGATGAATAGCCATTCATGTCCTCACTCTCATGAATTGCTATTCAATGGTTTATTTTTCAACTTTTTCATAAATATCCCTATCTTGAAAATATCACTTATATAATTATCATCTCTCTGTAATAAATATAAGGGGCATTATAGACATTTCACATTTTACTCCAATAAATACTTGTTTTACTTTTTATACTAAGTGAACATTGTAATAACCATTACAACCATATTACATTCCCTTTGAATTAGAATTTCATTCTATCCTTATTCCATACTATGAATTTGAATTAGAATTTCATTCCCTCCTTATTCCATACTGTGAAGTGAACGAGCCAAGTGTTTTATTAGTCAGTAGTTTGATAAATTTATTAGGTTTATTTATATGATTTTCTAAGTTACTAATCGCATTAATGGAAATTGCTTATCACACTTATATTTTCAATAAAAGAATGAAATATCTTATAAATACAAATAATCATCATGTTGCATAAATGAAGTAGCTTTTTTTATTTTTAATTGTATGTGGTATTTAGTGAAGATCCAAGAGATCCTTAAAAAGAAAATATCTTTTATATTATAACTAATTTAAATAAATATTATTCACATTATTAACATGTTTTAATTTGTTGAATTTATGATTAATGAATATCTCATAACATGTAATATGGTTACAAGAAAGATCGAATTCTTTGTTAGTAAATCCAATTCAAGATTAACTCAAGAGAAGGAAAGACCGGATCCTCAACATATCAATCATGCATCCGTCCTTGCTGAAATCATTTACTACTTGAAATTTAGTTTTAAAAGCCCCCAAATAAATATCAAGAAACCCCAAATTAAATTAATATCATATATACCCCCAAAAAAAACTTTAAAATAAGGTCGATGTAATTACCAACTATGTTTGAATTCATTTTTATCTTAAAGATGCTATGCATATACAAAATTAACTTAACCAATAATATCTAGTAGAGAATATAATGAGCCATCACACTTGAATCTAATATATTACATTACATCAACCCTTATGTTGTTAACAAACCCAGTTGATTCACAATATCATCTCACACCAGCATTTGCACCGTGTGAAACTTCAATTAATTTAACTGCTTAAGAATAGAGATGATAATAACAAATCACCAAAAAAAAAAAAAAAAAAAAGAATAAGCTAAGCATACTCTGTATGAAACAACATAATGCTTAATGCATCCATTTCAAAATGTGCTAAGCTACACTGTAACTTGTACCATGTCTAATTACATACTAAAACTAAAACTATACATGAATTAAGTAAATATATATAAGATAAACCCATAAGCGCAATGACACTGGAGAGTTAGGGTACTGCACTTAAAGGGAGATAAAATCTACTAATAATTTAGAGCTAATCCCACAAAAACTTCCTTTATCTAGCACCATTGGAGCAAATTAGGTTGAAACCCAACATTGTGACTCATGGCATACTAACCAAGAGATAAAGATTAAGGGCTTTTTATTTAGGAAATCAAGCTATTTACATTGGAACAATTGCTTGCAAGATTTCACATTTTGGTTGACCAAACTAGAAATCGATTGACTGAAGTATCACTGTGAGCTCGCGTGTTGCTGGGAACCAGTTCAATAGAATGAACCTAAGTTCAGCCGGTTAGACTAGACTTTGGGTGATTAATCTTAGGTTCAATGAATCAATAGATCACCACCATTCATAGTTCAATTTTTGTCCCAAAATGCAATGTTCTCGTGCCCATACTCAATTTAACCTGAAACAATAAAAGCAAATATTAGTCTCAAATGAACTAGTGGATAAATGTACATAAAACTAGCATTTTCATCCATCAAATTTTTATTTGCCTCTCACAGCACAGAGTCATTAAACAATCTACTAGCTTTCAAAATAATACACTATCTAATATATGATAGATTGGAACATTTAGCAGATAAGCAGAGCATAAGATCACAATGAAGAGTTATTGCAGCTTAAAAAATTTTCATAAAAAATATCAGATGGCAAGTCAATCCACCATGCTGAATCTATTGATAATGGTAATTATTAACTGATTTTGTTGATGCATGCCACTCTATCTAAATTCCATTTATTTAGTACAATAATTTGTTTCAACCTTGATCTTTGTTAAATCTTCTCTCATTACAATGGAGTTCTTCTATTGGGATGCTAAGGAACAACGTGGAACTATATATCATACCATTCAATTCTATTCTCAACTCACACGCAAATTGAATGCCGACTATAATATGACAGGTTCAAAACAAAAGGTACACACAAAGAGCCTTCAATAGAAATATAATTAAAGAGAAATGGAATTATTAAGACAAAAAAAAAAAAAAAAAACCGGTAAGTTAAAAACTCACCTCAATTTCAGAAAATAAGGGTTCTATATGACAAAAGAGACCATTAATTAAATCTCTAGGTCAAAAGGAAAATAACTTAATGATCATTTTCTTTATCATGATCAAATGAGAAGCTTGAAAGGAATTCAATGAAATAGTTCATGATTCAAATGGATCCATGCCAAATGCTAATTTTGAAAACTAATGTACAAGCCTAATGATCTAGTCACAGAATAATCATCTAATTAAGTCACAATTACTACCTTGCTTTCTTTTTTCCCGCCAAGTCTCCCCCCACATCTTGGCTTCAGCAACAGCCCTTTCGCGCTCAAGATCCTTCTCCAATATCACTGTTGTTTCAGTTGGAGAATGATCCTCCTCTTCTTTCCTTCTCATGGACTTGTTAGCTATATTAGAATCATATTTATGATTCTTTATGAAATTTAGAGCACTCGCTACATCCTTCATAGATGGTCGAGTATTAGGATCATCTCTTATGCATAAGGATGCTACATCTATAACTTTCCTCAAAGCAGATGGTGGAAACTCGCCTCTGAGCTTTCTATCAGCTAGCTTTGTTACATTCCTTCGGTTCTTCAAGAAGGGGCGCGTCTACAATCACAACATACATGAACAAGAAAGTCATCCCAGAATAACAAATCGCCAATCATCCAACTGCACTCACATTATCTGAAAACTCAATACTTATCAAACAACTGAACTAGATTAAAAAAAGAAAAGAAAAGAAAAACACTCTTGATAGTATGACAAACATCCAGTTAGTCATGTCATAAGCACATTCACCGTTGCTAGAAAAGCTTGTCACATGCTTCAACTTGGTTAGACATATATTCTAAACTTATTGGCATTGAACCTAATAGGCTTGATTGAATGAATGTCAAATTGAGCTACTTTGTGAAACTACTGTTAAGGCAACGACAATGAATTCACATTGGTCCTTTAGTGTCTTAGATAGACCATACGCACATATTGTGCTTGACAAAAGAGAATGAATAAGTAGATTAATGGACATGGACAAGTCCCTCCAATATCATGTGTGGAAGAACAAACTAGTGCAAGAGAGTAAAAAGTTACCCATTCAACCAAATACTTTGCATGACCATTGATGTACTCAAGAGCCCTATGTCCAGTGACAAGCTCTAGCAGAACAACACCAAAACTGTATATGTCAGATTTCATCGTCAATTTTCCACTTAAAGCATACTCGGGAGCACAGTAACCGTGTGTTCCCATGACTCTTGTGGAGACATGAGTCTTGCCTTCAACTGGACCGAATTTGGCCAGACCGAAATCTGATAACTTTGGATGGAACCCCTCTCCTAGCAATATATTTGAAGATTTCAAGTCTCTATATATAACTGGTGGATCTGCTTCATTATGCAGAAAACTTAAACCATTTGCGGCACCAGCAGCTATCATGATCCTAGAATTCCAATCAAGTGGCTCCACATCTGGCGAAAGATCTGCAAAAGCTTAAAGATAAGTAACATGTGCAAGGCTGTAAGCTCACTTTATGTCAAAGAGATATTCTAACATAATGATTAGTTCCATAACTTGAAATATTTGAAACCCTAGGAAGAACCAATCAAGCAGGACAGGTTCCTCTCGAGGAAGTCTAAAAATTTCACATTTTCAAGCTCAAGGGTAATTAAAAAAATTAGTAAAACTATCACAAAATCTTGAAAATGCATATTGTCCACACTAAATCTTAACTAAATTATATGGTTGTAATCATTAATTGAAGGAGTAAAGGTATGACTTGTTGATGTTATCAATCTGCAGAGTATACACTAGTGCATAATCTACATAAAATCATCAAAATATTATGTTTTTATTTCTCTTTTTTCTAGCTTAAAGAATGAAAGAGCTGCTCCACTAAATATAGATATAAACCCAAGTAAGGCATAGCGAAGTTACCATGCAAGTGATCTTCTAAAGCTCCTAGAGGCATGTACTCATAAACAAGAAGGCGTTGTTCCCCTTCTGCACAGTATCCAATCAGAGTAACCAGGTTGGGGTGACGAAGAAGTGAAAGCATCAAAACCTCAACCAGAAACTCCTTGTCTCCTTGGAGACCTGCTTGATTTAATTGTTTGACACCAACTATCTGCATTTACAAGATGGCATGTCAAACTATGAAAAAAATGACATCCCATCATATGGAGAAAAGGAATAATTTCACTAGCTAAATTAGGGTAATGCAGATTGCACAGTTACCTCTCCTGTATTTAGTTGCCCTCTATAAACAGCCCCAAATCCTCCTTGCCCAATGAAGGATTCTTCACTAAAGCTTTTTGTTGCAATTGCAAGCTCTTGATAGGTAAATATCCGTCCCTTTTCAATAACATCCAACCCTTCTATTCGAACTGAAGGATCCAACTCTGGACCAAATGAATTACAATGCATGATAAGTTGGCAAAGCATGCTGGAAAATAATGTGAAGAAAATACTCTACAGATATTACAAGTCTCCTTATAATCCCACAAATGGTATTTTTTTAATAGGAAGATCTAGCAGAAAGATAGTTTCTGGTTTTCAACATTCCAAATACTTAGCAATACCTAGGCAGTATCAGGTTTTGCCACAACTTTTTCAAAATTCCTTATTCTAACTAAATTGGTTAAAAAGCTTCCAAATACAATTTCTATCACAATATAGTCCAACTGTCTGAAATGGTGGCTTGCCTTTAATGTCTTAATACATCCAAATTACAGCATCATGACATTTCTTAAAAGCTTCTCATGACTACAGCTGCAACACACGAAGGAGTTCCACCTCTGCGGTATCAAGCAATTTAATCACCAGTTATTTTGCTCAGAAGCCACTGATTTCTGGGTTCATCCTAATAGATTATATGCTTAAGGTTTTTAGACCTTTGAAGTGTTCAATACATGCAGTTTCCTAAATCGGGATGGTTATATGGTGTTTAAAAAACTGATACTAAAGGGGAAAAATGACCTCACAAACATCAACACATCTCCCAGTTTCACATCAATTGGGCTCTTTAATTAACAGAGCATACTTGGTTTAACAGTAATCAGAAAACCTTTTAAAGTACATCAAGAATTGCATTTCCATTCATGTAACAGTCATCGGCTTTTGGGAAAAATAGAAGGAAAGTGCTCCTTATCACAAAAGCACAATCATCAATTTTGAATGATCAATCAATAGCTGCTTTACGGAGATTCTTAATAATCCAAACGACTAAAAAATTTTGACTTCTCCAAAACCAGGAGATTGCAGGTGGGCTTAATCTCAACCAAATTGCCATTATCCAGTCCAAGTGAAGGGATTGTGTCTACACCGAGGCCTTCAAACGCAACAATAGCTCTGCAGCTTGGTAATCTTTAAATTTATTGAGATGTCCATAGAAGATAAATTCACTTTTTGGACTTAACAATAACACAGAATTAAACTTTTTCACACAAAACAATATGAATCAATCAAGAAAGCTATTATATTTCAACATAAACTACCACATTTCACAAAAAAAAATTGAATCTTTAACCCATGATTCAAATGACTCACAATCCTAGGAATTGCCAAGAAGATATCACACTATCCTAGAACCCCAAAAAAAAAAAAAAAAAAAAAAAATCACCCACGAGATGAAAGAAGAATTAAAAAGAAAATTGCATGCCCTTGTGATTTATTAAATAACAATTCATATAAAATGGAGGGGAAAGAACACAAATACTAACCTACAGAATTAAACCCATTTTACACAACAGAACATGAATCAATCAAGAAAGCTATTATATTTTAACATAAACTACCACATTTTACAAAAAGTTTGAATTCTTAACCCATCATTATTCAAATAAAGTTGTTTGACAATCACAATCCTAGGAATTGCCAAGAAGAGATCACTCTATCCTAGAACCAAAAAAATATCATCCACAAGATGAAAGAAGAATTAAAAAGAAAATTGCATGCCCTTTATAATTCATCACATAACAATGTAAAATCGCACAAAATGAAGGGGATGAGAATACCAATACTGACCTACAGAAACACTTCCCTTAGACGTGGAAACCTCATGAAAATCTTGGCTAATTTGCCTGCTCTTCGGCTTCTTCCATAAACCAAAACAAGAACAATAACCCATGAAATTTTTTTCCTTTTCCTTTTTTTCTGATCAAATAAGCATGTTTTCTATATTCCTTCCATAATTTAATTCATACTGATCCATCACGTTCTTCACTGTAACATCAACGAAGAAATTCCTGGGTTTTAATCAGTTTTCCAGGATAAAACTTACTCCAATTCGTTTCATCATATAAATAACCAAAAACACACGTTTGAGCTTTTTTTTCCTTTTCTTGTGACGATGTGGTTTTTAGAAGTTTTACACGCAAGCTAGCTCCGATGTTATATGCTTTTCATATGGTGATATTTTCCTTGTACAAATATCGTAGCCATGCAATAAATGCATCTTCCTGTATTTTCTTTTTTTGCTTTTTTCCCCCCTATTTCCTTCCTAAACCGTGTAATTGTTCCAGTTCGATTTTTCCTCTTTTCTCCATTGATTTCCTATCTTTGCACAATATGCCAAATTAAAAACTTATCTTTATCACTGGGAAATATTTCATGTGAACTCGTTAATTTTGACGAGATGGATTTCATTAGAATTTAATCGTAACAGTAGTTAATATTATAATCACAATATTTATATTGAATGTCCGATTTACTAGAAGATCTTCTAAGTTGAACTTTTGGGCCGGTGAGATAAAAAAATATTTAATGCATTATCCAAACATTATTTTGGTATCATTCTGACATCATTTTCAAACTAAACCAATATTAAAGCGATACTGAACCAATACAGATACAATACGGATAAAAACTAACAATTTCATTTATACGGATACTAATCCGATACCGATAAATTACCGATACAAATAAAAATCCGACGATCTAAACCAGCTAGTCACCATAATATAAATTTGAATCATATAATAATCTACTGAACAGGTCACCATAAAATAAACAGAATCATAAAAGACGTTTCATTTTTAAGTTTTGATACATTAACAATATAAAAGACGTTTCAATTTAAATTAAACTAGCGGAAGAAAGCATCAGCTCTGCGTGTGTCAAAAAATAATTATTATAATATAATAAAAATAGTATTGTATCCTTTGTACTACATAATTAAACAATCAAAACATTAATCCTTTAACACATAATATCAATATGTTTTATAATAAAAATATTTTGTATAATTTTGATTTAACTTGACTGCATTTTATTATTTAAAATTGTAATGTGTAGTTTTTAGAAGAAAAAGGGAATGATAGAGTAATCCATTGGAGTTTAGTATAAGAGGGAGGAGTGAGAGGTTATTATTTTGAAATGTTAGTTATTATTTTAAAAAGAAAGAGAAAAAAGAATATTAAGAAGGAAAAAATAGTACGTATAAAGCAAACTATAAAGAGAGAATGAGTGAGAGAGAAAATGTGTGAGTAGAAATTATTAAAAAGACCGTAAAGGTGGTAAAAACTATATTTTTTGAAATTATTAAAAAAACTTTAAAGGTGGTAAAAACTAAATTTTTTACTTTAATAAAATAAAAAATAGTTTTAATTTAAAGGCATTGATTAGAAATAAAAAAAAAAAAAAGACACCAAACCCATTGCTTCCATTTAAATAATATAGATATAAAGAACACCACAGAAAGATCATAGTAGAAGAGTTTAGCATTCTAGTAAGTTATGGTTCCATACTCTTAATGGGATTAGTGGGTCGGTTATTTAATAATTTAAATTCATATTCAACTTTTGTAATCATAAAATTATTTTTTTTATTTATTAAAACTATATTTATTTTAATGATAAGATCATTATCTTGTGATTGCACTGAAATCTCGTGTTTATTAACAAATATTTTTTAACCAAGGTTAGAATTAATAAAAGCCAATTTCAACTTTTTGTAGTTATATGTAAATTAATTAAAATTCGGATTATTTGCGGCATTTAAAAATTAGAATTACATTGGCACCAAAATAAATTTCGAAAAGTATTCACATTTCCCTTGTTATAAATGCAAAACCTCCTATTCATCCCCATAAATTTCTTTATAAATTACTAGTATCTACATAATAGTGATGGCTGGTGTAGGACACAACTTATAAGCTCAACAATGGCAAAGAATTAAACCTGATGTAGTTATATCATATAACTTGATATGCATAAGACTAATTCTTAGAGAATAAAAATAGTTTTTTGGAAAAAAGAAAAAGGGGCACATTATATTTACTTGAAAAAGAGAAGGTAATATTAAGAAAATGTGCAATTATCTAACTGCCGAGAATAGCTTACAAATAATGCTAGACACAGTGGATACCTACCTATAGCATTTGCCAAATATCTAAAAATACACTAAATAAGACATTGATATTGATTAACAATATAAAGCGCAACTCATATTTCCAGTTTAATGTGTGAAGTGAATTTCATTACTAGCCTATAGCGTTATCAATTATGGGAATTCTATGGTGTAGGAAACTTCTATGGTGTTATCACGGATCATCAACATTATGTTTAGATCAATTATAAAATTAGTGTAAAAAAAAATGTTAAGGTTTTCGATCACAATTGAAATAAATATGAATAGTTCAATGATGTGACGTTTCCTTTTGTACACAAGAACTTTGGAATGGAATATAATGAATAAATAATCACAAATTCATTCTTATGTTTGAACACATACACAAAATGGAATGGAAAGGAAAAGAATGAGTATATAATAGGATTTTACGAAAATAACCTTAATAATAAATAAGATAGTGATTCTTATAGAATAAAATAGTAATTAAAGTAAATAAGGTGGGAAAGAATCATGATTATAAGGAATCACCAGCTTTTAGTAATACTTCCAATATTCAATTCTAGTAAATTCTCATGTATCAAACATGTCATAATTGGATCAGTCTCATTATAATCACCACAACTTTATAGGATTTTCCTGAAATTATTGGTGTTGGAACTTTTTACTACTTTTACATTAATCCACCAACTTTTTTTTTTTTTTCACTTGTAGTAGGGGAATAAAAAAAAGGAAGGTACCCCTAGAACAATTTATTTTCTTATGTGATAGTTGGCAGAGGTGTGACTATTTAATTTAAAACAGGAGATTAAGTACCGATTTCTCGAGTTTAAGCATAAAGATAAAGGGAAAAAAAATCTCCTCATATGTGTTTTTAGCATATTCCATATGCTTTCACAATACATATAGAGAGAGATGTATATTTGTTTTGTTCAGAAAAATACAACCGAATCAAGCAGCTCATAAATTCTAAATCAAAGGCTAAAGAAGATTAGAAGGAAAATGTGTCGCTCATGAAGAAAAAAGAAGGCAAATGCTGTCCATGATAGAGTAAATGTAAAGCCCTATTATAACCTTATTAAATTTTCTTTGGATCTATTCTAAATAAAACAAATTGCATTTCTTTGTGTCAAATTTAAGGCATTTGCTTTTTTTATTATCTTTTTGACTTGTTTTCTTAAAATAAATGGAATAAGGAAAATGAAAGAAAAGATTATTAAGGGAAATTTTGGTTTACCTGTTTTTGTGTCCAATTTACTATTTATTACAACTTTTCGGAGGGAGTAATTGAATCTAAATCAATGTTATTGGATATCTAAGGGTCTTGATTTAATGAGTGTAGATATGGACACATTTAAATAATCTTAACAAGAAAGGAAATAGGCATGCTAGAGAAAAGGTATATTAAATAGGAAAATTATGTCTTGCAATCTTAATATGTTTATAAAATAGTGCTGCAATGTCATTAAAAGTAAGATAGTTTCTTTCAGAATGCATGTTTTCTTTCTTATGATTTAATATTATGTGTTGTTTAAATAACTCTGTTTCAATAAGTGATGTATAAGTCCAGTGCTTCGGATAAATTGCTACCTCTCTTTCAATTTAAGACTTGGAAAATGCCCCCATGAATGCGTAATGGAGATGAAAAAAAAAAAAAAAAGGAATCTTCCGTGAGTGCAGAAAGCCAATTAAATACAAATTGAAAACCTTCCATTTATTTTATTTAATATATATATATATATATATATATAAGAAGGTTGAATCCTTTCCAATTTTACAAAGACAAAAACTCAAATTGAAAATCCTCGGATCTGAATTCTTGTTGGTCTAATAGCAAAGGAGGACAATGCTATTTAGTGATATAATAGATAGAGCTTTAGGATCAAGTGCATAGTAAGCTAGATTCCTAAAAGCTCAAGTAATACACACCAAGAAGTTAGGTTATCATCATGCAGCTTTAATATTCGGTACATGCTACTCTGATGGAAAAAAATAATAAAGCATTAATAGATTCAAATTTGCTAATATGTAGACTGCTATTGAGAGCTTTTGTGAGATGATGAAAACAGCATGGGTTGAGATTCACCCACCCAAGATACATTTGCATATGGGCTTTAGACTAAAAAAGTGTAGGTTGAAATTAGATGAACAAAACTATAGGACCTTTTCAAAACACAAAGATGGAGATCAATAGATTAAAGAAATACTTTGCTCATAACACCCCATAATACTCATATAGGTTTGGGCTTAACCTATTTGTCCATTTATGGTACAAAACATACCTAAAGATGGAAATGTTATTGCAATCCACAAGATAAAAATAAAGCAATTTGGATTTCTTTTTTCCTCCAAGTCTGCATCTATACTCCATAAATCATTCACATTATACACATAAGCTTTTGTCCACTCAATTCAAGCTCATGGGCATGTCCATATCTCTCTACTTGTATTCACCACAAATAAAACAATTTGTATTTAGGCTATTTTTTGCCCAACCTTAAGCTTAGCAGCTTAAATTTCTCTTAGCTTACCTAGAGGAAACACAAAATAAACCATAACTTGTATTAAGCGATTATATACATACTTTGAAATTTACAAGTTTCTAAACTATTTAGAAGATATTACATTTTTTTACTAACTACATTACCCAAAAGATAGGTTTTCCAAACAATATGGACAACTAACACCCACAAAATTTCTAATCTCTAGCTAGTGGCTTCAATCTTCATTACCGATACTTAAGGTCAACAAAAAAAAAAAAAAAGAAAAATAAATAAACAAACTAATCCTCAAGGAGGATTTAGAGATGTACTAATGGATTGTTAGTTGTTTACTTTATGTGTGGTGGGTGTTTAGATTGGAAAAACAAACTAGTAATAATAATGTGTGAGCTCGGTGTAGGAATCAAATAATGTTATTAGGAACAAACACAATGTTTCTTATAATGCTTGATTTGAAGGACGGTATTGTATTTTGAATCATATGATACATGGTGCATGCATTCCTATGCTCCATTGCTAAAGGAGTTAATAAGAATACTACCATTGAGCAAGAACTAACTAATAAAATTAAGGAACATTTGAGAAGTGAAGAATTATCTTAGCAACAAAGTTCTAAAACAAGTTAGCCTAATACATAGGTAAAAGAATAAAATTCTCAAGTGGGAAGATATCAATGGCAATGAGCTTAAGGAATAAGTGATAATCACGAACACTTTTCATCAATTTATCAAAGCCTTTGTGATCCAATGTGTATAATGATTTAGGAAATGTATTAGATTATATACTAGAGTTGATAAGTGAAGATGTGAATATTAAATAGAGCATTCTTTTCACCAATAACAAAAGAGGAAACAAAAAATGTTGGCTTTTTAATTTGGAGCTCTTAACGCACTTAAGTCGGATGGTTTTAAAGTATTTTCTACTTGTTTTATTGCACGAGGTAAGTAGTAGCATGGTGGACACTAAGAAATCATTCTTTTTCATAGATTAACTTCAATCCTATTTTAATTCTTAGTCTCACAAAAATAGTTCTTATCCTTGAATTCCCATCATCATAAGAGGTAAGATACTTTTTATCAATAAGTCGATGTGATGCCATTTACAACTTCACATGAAATCCTTCTCAACAAGATGAAACTTATTTTTCAAAACTTTATCTTGGAATCATAATAAGATGTATTATGCTCTAAATTTTATATGAATATAGCTTGTAATAAGATAGAATGGAATCTTCTTAAAGCAATGCTCATTAGGTTAGGTTTTAATAAACGTAGACTAATTATGTCAAGAAATGTGTCTTTACAATTTCATATAAATTTCAACTAACAGAAAAACACTCCGTCATGTGTATCATTCTAAGCCACTTAGATAGGGAGATATCTCCTTATTCATTGATATTAGTAATGTCTTTTCTAGAAATGTAGGAAAGATGGTTAATGATATCTCCTTGCAAGGCATTAAAATAAATAGCTGGTATACTCCTTCATCACATTTGTTGTTTGTTAATGACTCAATGTTTTAACTTGAGGTTGTAAATGTTTATTATTAATAAGTATTTATTTAATATTGTACTAGTGTCAATATAACTAAGACATGGTACAAAGATGACCTATACCTACTTGTAAGCAAGCGGTTCAAGTTTTTTACGTTCTTGACACGAAACTTGGTGACAACTGGAAAATTTCACAAAGAGCACATCATCGCCATTTATATGAGCCAATCCTTCTTGATCCAATTGACAATAGTAATAATGAAGGAGATGTTCATGTTGAATATGATGCATTCCAACAAGAATCATGTAATGAAATAGTTAATGTTGATGACAATCATGAGATTGGTTCTTTGGACCGTACTGATATTGAAGCTGATGTTGTTAATGTTGAGGCCACAAGAAATAAACATATTAATATCTCTATAAATAATGAAGATGATGTAAATTCTAGCCATGAGGAATTTTCATACAATATGAATGAAAATTATATTGATGAAGAAATCAACATAGATAGTGATTTTGAATGATGATGTTAATATGTTGATATCTATTATTAAATGATAGAAAGTAAATAAATTTGTTATAATTGTTGCTTCATGAATTTTTTCAATAATTAATTTATGTCTTACGTGTTTATAGACATGGTATCTAGACTCCGGTCTTGTTCACGACTATTAGTTGAAGAAGGAAATAATCATAGTGGTAGGAGAGGTTTTGAGGCTAATATTTCACCAATTGAACGTGGTAAGTTATTTTGAATTTCTAAAATATATTATTTTTTATTTTTTATTTCCAAAATTCGGCTTCATGCTTTGAGGTGAATATAGTAATTAAACACATCATGTATACTTCAATGGAGGTTGAGATATTATAAGAAGGCACTTGCTGATTATACTTCCTATTTTTCACATATTAGTGTCACACCCTCTAAGAGAATATGACTTTTTAATAGTGCTGCAACTAATGCTAGTTTCTTGGATTAAAGAAATGCTATGGTAGTTCATTAATATTCCTGGTGTACTCACTCTTTGTAAAATTAATTAATATTCATGGTGTAGTTTATTTAATTTTGTTGTTCACTTTAACTAATTATGTACTGTGCATATTCTTGTAGCACAACCCCTTTCCATACACATTGTTCTTCCAAAGATACTGGAAGAAAGCTTGAGTAGGGTTGAGAGGACCGTAATGACCAATTAACATGTAAATTCCAATTTGTTAATTTTTCTATATACCTGTTAGTGTCAACATATAAGAAATGCATACATCAATTCAATGAAAGATGAATATCTGTTGATGTTGTGATCCCAGAGACCTCTAAGAAATATCATTATCGTATGAATCCTCAATAAAAGAACATTAATTCTTGGTATTTACCATATTAGTGTACCAAATTCCAAAATAATTGAGAAAAGAGTTAACAGCTTGTTGCGGACCTGCACAACAGAGTTGATAGATTAAAATCATTGAAATTAACTTGAAAATTAATAAAGATGTAATGCCATGTTGATTATACTAGTAGTGAAATTGGCTACCCTAGGTATGTCATCATATAGATCTCCTCTTATGAGATTTTTTTTTTTTTTTTTTTTTGTTTATCATTTATTAATCTCAATAGAAGTAAGCACTCCAATATTTTATTTGTACTTCCACGGAGAATTTCCATATTCCAAATTCATCTCACCCTATGGAAAATATTGATGGATCCTCTTCTAACACAAATGTTAGAGGGAAAAGAACACATCCAGGTAATATTAATCTTTACAAAAATTGTTTTATTGTTACTCTAATGGTGTTCTATATTATAAGTATAGCTTTTCATGTTTTTCAACAAGAAATGACCATGCAATAAGCAATAGAGAATAAAAAGAAGTTTCCTTGAAACACATTCTTTGTTGGATTAGCCCCTTCCATACTTGTGTTTATTTTATTTTTCCTGGCTCTTCTTGCTGAATGATTGAATTGTAAGTTAAGTATGGGAATTGTGTTTTTGTATTGACTTACACAGGTGTTTATTAAGGAAAGAAATAGACATTAGGAATATATAAGATTTAAGACTCTATTGAGCACATAGAGTTTAAGGACTACAATACGTTTGCCAAAAGATTTAGGATTAGATTTTACTTATCTTTTATTTTAATACTACTAAGATAAGATGATATGAATTTTATTTCTTCATTGGCATTGAATGTAAGTTTACATTATCTTCTCCCAAGCTATGTGTATTGATGTTATGAATTGGAAGAATTGCATTGTCTCATAAGTGGTGGAATGCGTTTAGTCCTTTGAAATCATTAGGTAACCAAAAATATTTGAAGTGGAGGTGGTTTCTATATCGGTACATGAATTCCAGATTCCTTCATGGAGTTGAATTCTTTTAATGGAACTGGTTTTTCAGTAGTTTAATTTTTTGAGGTTTATTTCTAAAGTAGCTTGCATCAGTATGAGTCTGCTTTACTTGTAAAATTGTTAGGATGTGGGATTACTTTATGGTGTTGGCATAATATTCTCCAACTAGGACCAATAGCAGTAAGCTTTTTTGAATGGGAAGTTGGGAATCAAAATTTAATATAAACTATAGTATTTTGCTTTTCTCCTAAAAGAAACTACTTATGCTATTTATGCTGAGTAGAAGAGGAATCTTGCTCCCATCTTTCCCTTAGCTGTTCTCTTGTAAGGAAAGTCTAGATAGGGATTAGTGAACTTTTTTTAGGAGTTATACTCTTCAATATAAATCTGATTTATATTTCTAAACTTTTTTATTCTTTATGGAAGTCTCTAAATTGATTGAGGAAGTTGTGGGGCTTTTGGATCTATTAGTTCTCTCGCTTGTGAAGTTTTAGCTAGAAGAATGCTTGCTCGTTTTCATGTGAAAAGATAGTTGCTTTGAGTTGTAGCTAGGCGTATCAATTAAATACCTTTATGTAAATATGTTGATGTACTTGGTATCTTAGGTATCCTTGTTTGTATCAATCTATATTTTGTACAATGGTTTTCCACCCTCATTTTGTTCTTTTTCACAAATACGTATCAAATTTGATGTTACCCAAGAAAATGTGTACATATATATATATATATATAAATCAAGCATTTCGTGTAACTATTGAATTGCTAATCTTTGTACTAGAAAGCACCATTAAAGAAATGTGTTTTGCTAGAAAGAGATTATATTAGGCTTCCCTTGTATATTGTAATTTATCTATCTCCCTTATTTTATATCTTTTGATGCTTTTGGCTATGTATTTTGCTTATTAGCATTCCACTCAATTTTTCTTGTTGACTTAGAGATAGCCAATACTAAGGAAAGTCTTATGTTTTAAATTTTTTTCTTCTTTGGCTAACACTACACATTTCAAATTATAACACTATAATCTTTTACGTGCAGTAGAAAAGCCTCCTACCTGAGGTAGAAATCAAAACTTAAAGTTGAATATTTTACACGGTTGAGGTATCAAACGTGTTATTGAGATTACATCTGAAAAATGGAAGGCCTATGGGAGATTATGCATCTGTGTTTTCAACTGAGATGAACATACAAATACATTTCCATTGCCCACTTGATTAGGATGGCTGGAAATCTGTTGAAAAAGGAACATAAGGAGCAGCATTATGAGCACATGCTGGTATATAAATATAATTATTTGCTTTAGAAATCAAAGGCACTAATTTTTTTCTATTATATATTTTAGGAATACTTTGATATAAAAGGATGGAACGAAAACCCTGATGTTAAAAAAGTTGTGAGTAAAATTTTTCCAATTTATACAAACAATTTCGTCATACATGCCATGAACATTACATCAAGCTGGGGGTGGGCAGGGTGGGGTGGGGTGGAAAAATTGGAAGGCAAACACCTTACTTGAAAGGAAGAGAGGATATGTGGTTATCTTTATGCAATACATTTGATTCAGAAAAACATCAAGTAAGTTATATTTGAATTATGTGTATTATAATATTTTCTTATAAAAAATTCTATTTATTATGTTTTATTTGAATCAATATGTAGAAACACTGAAAGGTGGGATGTCAGAATCATGGCAAAGTGCCCCATATACATTGCAATGGATCTCAATCATTTGTACAAGCATGTCACATAGCGGTATGTGTTTTTTTTTTTTTTTTATTCATTGCTTGTGAAACATATTTGATAAGAAATTATTTTGTTAATTGAATGTTACTTTCATGTGTAGAGATGTACTTGTATACCATTATATAAATGTTGTTATTTTCGAAATGGTCATTGGGCATCTCATATTGCTAAACAAAATTATGTAAGTTCTTTGTTGTTGTCTTTTTAGTTTAATTATATGACCTTATTTAGAAGGTTTTGCAAATTTCTTGACACTAGATATTATGTTGTGATATGCCAAAATGGTTGCTATGCAAAGTGACACTCTTCCAAACAATAAAGACCTACCAACTAAAGATGAAATTTGCACTGTGGTCCTTGGTAAATGTTCAGGGTATGTTCATGGACTTGGACATGGTCCAAAGCCTAAAAAAAGAAAGGATGAATCAAATTTTGCTTAGGTTCAAGAATTAAGAGATGACTTGGCAAATGCTAAAGAATGATTGGTTGGAACACAAGAGCAATTAACAAGCACTTTGCAAGAGTTAGCTGAGGCAAGAGTTTAATTGACTAATACTAATGTTAAGATGCAAGAATTTAAAGAAATAGTGAGATGCCAAAGTGAGCAAATGGCAATCATGTAAGCTAACTTACAAGAAATTAATTTGGTTCGACCAAATGGTTCTTTCGCAACTTTAAATGGCAACAATGAATCCTAGATTTTGGAATGTGAAATGATAACTATCTTTTTTTTTTTCTTTTTAGGTTCCAGAGTTTATAAAACCAGCTTATTGTTGGAGACTTTTGTTTTCAGTTTGGAAACTTACATTCAACATTAATTTAGACTAATGTTTTGTTGGTTATACTTTCCCTACAATTATATTGTGGTTAAATTTTATATTATGTCAACAATTTTTTGGCTTCATTTTGTTGTGAGTTCTACTATGTTTAGATGAATGGTTGAAGTAGATTATTATATAACAGGTTTTGTAAACAAAATACAAGTGATAATGGTGACCAATTACATTGTGTACTTAGTAATCAAGTCACATTTGGTGGCTAATAATACCATTTTCAACTACCAAATATTGATATTCGATAATGATATTAGCTACCAAGATTTGGTAATAAAAAAATATGACAATTTGTTACCCACTCATAATTGGTAGTTAAAAGCATCACCTATAGATACCAAACGTTATTATTCACTACCATATTATAATGCATCTAGCTACCAAGAGGCGTAAATTTTTTGCTACCAAATCATATGTGGTAGCTAATAACAATGATTTTAGCTACCAAACCTTATTACTTGCTACCATTTAGTGTCTCTTTCAACTTCTGATATTTTGGTAGCTAAATGGGATTACTTTCCATTACCAAACAACATTGGTAACCTATACCCTTTAGTAACTTCTCAGATCTTACTAGAAGAAATTTGGTAGCTAATACTTTTTGCTTCCAAATTTTAGCTTTTAGCTATTGAATATATTGGTAGTTAAAAGTCAAATTTGTTGTAATGCCTTATGTAAGTGTTGAGGGGTAGGTTTTGTGCATAGTATCTGTCGTGGCCTAAGGTCGAGCCCTCGACATGCTTGCGATAGACACTAAGAGTTGTCGCGCCCAATATAAAACCAAGTGTAAGATGCATAGTATCTGTCACAGTCTAAAGTTAAGCCCTTTATATGCTCACGACAAAGAGTAAAGCTTGTCATAGCTAAAGATAATTTTAAGTGTTGAAGCACAGTACCCGTCACAGCCTATGGTTGAGCCTTTGATGTACCCCGTGATGATACTATGAATGTTTTTAACAGCATGCGACCCCTTGTTTGTTAAGGCGTAACATAGTTTTCTTGAAGTAATGTATCTCGTGACCCTTCTTAAGCTGCCCTTGACCCCAAGTTTCCTTAGGCTCAAGCCTAACGATGTGACCTTCGACCCCAACCTATGTTGTTAGCTTTTAGAACTGCTTTAGTTAAAAGTTTTATAGATGTTTCTAGGGTAAGAGAGAGTTCTAATGGAGTTTTATCCTCTCTGTTATGTGTTTAATGATGTGTGCTTATTGTTCTATCGAAGCTTTCAATCAAGACCTAGTGTTTTCCAAAGATTACTACGATCTCTAAGTAGAATGCATAGGTGAGTGACTTCAATCTTACCACAATGTTGTGCTAGTAATGTAGTTGCATTTATTTCTATATAAACTCAACTGATTATGTATGAAGATGAGGATAATGTATGTTGTATGGTGCTTGGATGTGTGATAAGCTTTAATAAAAGAAGCGATAACAAACTTATTGATGCTGATGTGTAATGAATATTGTTGATTGTCTAAATATTGTATGATTGCTAATAACAGGACCTAGACTTATCTGACCCTTGATAAAAATTTGACATGCATTACATGACAGCACGTTGCATTCGCATCGTACTCATGTCACATGTTGATATTTTGATTCTATTATAATGCCTTGTCAGTCTAGGAGCGTTTGGATGGGGTTATCATAGGGTTATCGGCCCTACGGGAACTATGCAGTCACCAAAGAGCATCACCCGAGTTAGAGTCAGCTTTCAAGGTGCTAATACTTAAGGAGTTTCTAATGGTTCCAAGGTGACATTGAGATTATGTTGAATGTGTGTATGAGAATATATATGTATATATACTAAGTAAGTTTTGGAAAAGTTTCTCCTTCCTTTGTTCTCAGCCTCTCCTAGGCATGAGTTACTTGGCTGGTCCCTTCAACCCCAAGAGAGGGCGTAAATCCCTATTGATTTGGATTCCAGTCATCCGAATTATGCATTACTTGTGGTTAAGTGTGGCATTGCATACAATTGTAATTAAAACTTGTTTGGTATCTGTTTGAAGCGTGGTTTGGTCATGTTATCTCACTGAGCTGTGATGTGCTTACACTCCTACAGATTTTATATGCTTTTAAGATCTTTAGAGTAGATGCAAACTTGTGGTAAGTGGAAAAAGTAGATCTCAAAAGGAAAATCCAGGGCTCGAATGAAAGTTAGAGATAGATATTTTATATAGAATACCTCGTGTTGTTTCTTGTAAGTTGTAAGTTGTAAGTTTGTTGGGAGTTGATCTTTAGCTATTTATAAGGAAGTTGTTGTTGTTGTAAATATCTTATATTTGTGCAAAATTTCTTATCTTGACAACCTCATGATCTTGTTATATTTGTCCATGCTGAGAGGCATGTTAGTTGTATAATACTCGTATAACTTCCCGGAGGCCTCGGTTGGTAACATGACATATCATTACTACTAAGGTATCTTGTAGGGGTGTGATAATAAATCCCAAATAGAATCCTTGATATTCGTCTTTGTGGTAGCATCACAGGGAGTATGTAGATACGTCTATATATACATGAGCGTCACTGTTTCTATTGCATTCAAGTTTAATTGGCTCAATCTAAAGCCAAAACATCCTCCAATGAACGAGGAATAAGCTTTTATAATGTTTCATAACAACCAAGTTCTTATAATCAATCTTGATAAATAAAATTAAATTCAGATGGACTTGGTATCATTGCACGTGCATTTCTTTGTTACATCTTTCCATCTTGTTCTTCGAGTTGTGTTGAATGTGAACTGATTTCTTGCTTTCTTCATATATAACTATGTATATACATATCATGCGGCCTTCATAGTGATGATGAATGTTGACTTTTAGACATTATAACATTCATAGTGAAATCAATCTTTGTAGGTATTCCATTAAGTTTGATGCCAGGAGGCTTTTCCAACTTGAGGACAAGAAAAATAATAAAATAAGGTAAGAGCCTCTTTTAAATTTCCATGTCGTGAAACCACTGTTAAGGCATCCCATGGGGCATAAGGCATGGTCTCTTCATTTAATTTACTCTCCTGAGTAAAATATATGAATTTCGCATATTCCACATCTAACTCCACATACTTTTGCAATATTAATACTTTATATTTATCTCCTTTAATCTCCATCCAAATCGATATGCATGCCGCCTAAAAGGAAAAATCATGTATATTCCTCTATATTTTTTTACATTTTTAATTTCTTGTAGGATTCGCTCAAAGTCTCATCTCGCCACCAACCTTAATTAGATTCACAAAGAGTATGGTTGATTATCAACTACAATTCACTTGGAATATATATATATAATATATATATATTAAGAAATCGCTTAACTCTTAGCAGTAAGCTTGATGTATTCCTGCTATATTCTTGTTTTAACACTTAACACATATGATAAGAGTAAAGCATTGACAAATTCGACTATTCTTGTGATGGCACAAAGATCATACGTTTGTAAAAGTAGATACATCAAAACTTATTATGATGTAATGCTTGGTTTAGGCTTTTCCATTATGTACTTCATTTTCTTTCTTGCAGGATTTACTTATTAGTAGGCATCGAGACACTATGAGGCATCAGTTAAAGTAATCATCTAGTGGCTTTCTCAATAGATATGTTCCATCTATCTAAGATTAGACCTCCAGTCATCTAGTTGACATAGGTCGATAGTCATTTGTTTGGCTTATAGCTAACTCAACACTATAAGAGAAGATATTTCAGTGATGGCATTACGGATCATAGACATAATCAACCAAAAGGACTTGTTCATGTGAAACTGTCGAGCACCTCCAGTTCCATCTCCTCGTAGCAATTGGATCGATTCAACAATTTTTGAAGACTTTTTTACAGGAGGATTAAAAAGAGAGATACTTGTGCACTGAAGCTTTTGATAACTATGTACTATCACTTCAGTCAGCCTGAGCTAAATCTAACTAAGAGAGAATTCATTGTAATGGACTTAGTATTACATTTCAGGAATGAAAGAAAAGAGTTTTCCACTCTCCCATACTCAATTTGTTTTTCTAAGACAAGTAATCCCTAAATTGGCTCAATGGGCAAGGCATATCCATGAGGATCCCAAGCACAAAGATGCATTGAGATCTGCTAAAGTATATCGTGCCATCAATCGCACTAAATAGTTTAACTTTCCTCTAATTGATGACATGAAGTTATGGCAGCTATTATCTCACGATAGAGTACCCAGACTCATGCCTCTATTGCATCATGGGGAGAGTTCACACCTACACTACAGGATGTCTACATGTTGTTAAGACTTCATGAATTTGGGCAAACTGACATTACCACCCTTTCCACCATACAAGAAGAACAAGACATTTAAGTTGTGCTTGTAGCTGCACTAAAAAGTAAAGTTAGGGGAAAGAAGTCTATCTTCACCTCCTAGATTGAACATTTTTTTCAAAATAGAGATAAAGGTAGGGTTACAATATCAAAGCTACGTCTCAAGCATGTGTAAGTGTTAGCCTTTCTTTATACGTATACCTTTATTTCTCTCTAATCTTTTCTTATTACCATTTTTTTTTTTTTTTTGTAGTTATGAGCTTGTAGCATTTGTGGCATTGTTGTTATAGCACATCTTTTTCCTGGTGGGTCAATAGAAGGGTTAAACCCACAGCTATTCTTGTTGCTATTCATATAGCAAAGGGCCAACACTTTACTTTAGTGCTTTCTACTTAGGTTCTTTTAACCAGAGATTGGACTTGTATCATCGTGCATCAATCCGCTCAAAAGGGCGTTGCATCGTATATTCACATGTTGACTTGGTATTTTTACAATTTTTCATTTATGAGTGGTTTCGAGCATACACATCTTGTCCCATAACTTAGCATAATTCTCAGCCAAATGATCCCAAGGTAATGGCAATGTTAAAGAGGCAGTTTGCGAAGCTCTTATCAAATGTTATCGATGACACCAATGAGTTCACATTTCAACCTATGTGAAGAGGATAGCTAGCTATGAAGATTGTCGCAAGTTTTACTCCTCCAAATTAGATGTCTTTATGACAGTAGTTTGCAATCACAAAAGTTTGGATACCTATGATGTAAGGTTCATCATGTGGTATACTCTAGGGTATTTACCATCACTATAGGATAGCAAGATGAAATGCCTTAGATTCTCACCAACCTAAGTTAGAAATACTATAGTTGACTAGTATAATAGGTAGCTATTTTTGAGCTTGAATTTAAATTTGATTTAGAAATTGAACTTAGATAGTATAATTAAATAACATAAGTAAATTATAGGGAATGATTAGATAGATTAACATAATCAAATTAGTAAAAAGATTAAATTAGAATTTGAGATTTCAAATTATCTATTTGCTTTAATTACCTATTTCATGAATTAAATGACTCAATTCTTTTCAATCCTTAACTTGAACTTCTTTTCATACAATTTTCAAATGAACCAAATTTCTCAAGTCTAATTACCTAAATTTCCAAAAGGCCCAATTTAGCCACTTTAGTATAAATTCCATTTTTCTTAGTCTAAATTCCATTTTTCTTAATCCTCATAAAATTTGAGTTCAAGTACTTTTTTATAAATATCAGTTCGTAAGCCTAAACTCAAACTAATTATCAAATTTCTATAAATTAAATTCATAAACTAGATTTCTAATTCAATAAATTAATTTTTTTCCCTAAACTATCAAATTTCTTTTTAATTGTTTTTAATACTTAAGATAATTATCTGAAAAGTTTAAGACAAAGCCCCTACTGATAAATATATTTTAATTTCTTTTAATCCTTATCCCTTGTCTTTTTCTTTTCAATTTTTTACCTACCATATTTTCTCTTTTCCTCTTCTCTTTTTCTTCTTCCTTTCCTCTTCTTTCTCTCTTCTTTTTCTCTCAACAAATCCAACCTAAATCTCGATTTCAAGGAGATCATGGGAGAAATTGAAGTTATAAAACAAGATAGAAGATGTGAATGAAGCTAAAAGTAGCTTCATCAACTAAGGAAAAGTAGTAATAGAGAAGATCAAGTTACTTAAGTTTGCCAAACATGTAAGTTAGTTGTTTTTATTTATTTGATTGTTGTTTATACATGAAAATGATGAATTAGTGCTAGATATATTTAGAGCTTTTGATGAAATCTGTAGATTAGTAAAATATGAACATGTATGTAAGAACCTAGGTGTGTTTAAATTGTTAGAACTAAAAGTTCAATCATGATGTGTAATATATGTTTATGAATGTTAGATAGACTTGATATAAGTTTGTTTGCTATTTGTTAAGATGTTTTGTTAGAATTATGATGTAAAACAAAGTAAAGATAAGAAAAACATGAAAGTCGAGTAGGTTTAAAGGCTTGTTTAGAGGGGCATTTAACTTTCGTGTAAAGACACTAAGTTGAAACGCCCATTTGGAGGGTGTTTGGTTGTCTATTTCGTTTCCTGGAACCAAATAGTCCTCATACAGGCTCATTTGACGGCGTGTTTGGTTTACTAATTTCTCTTAAAAATTGATACAACCTTCTATACAGCCCTATTTGGTTCCAGAATCCTTTATGTTGTTTTGTTTTCTTCACAGTGAGTTCCATATTTCCTAAAATCGACCAATTAACCTTTTAAGTACCAAATCTAATGTTTATCATTTAAATTGTTGATTAAAAACCCTTGAATCATTATAAAAATAAGGGTCTTTTGACACTTATCAATATGGTATAATGATGTGTATAAAAGTGTTATAGAATCAAGAGTACTAGTTTGTACTATTATATTAAGATGTTTTGTTGTGGTTGTGAGTTAAAGAATTAAGTTAAGTTAAGTTAAGTTATAGTGTAATCGAAGTTATAGAGTAAAATATAGGTTTAATAGTTAGTTAGATTTAACATAGATTTAAAGTATAAAATGAACTTAGTTAATCAATCTAAATTTAACTAGACTTAAGGAACATTAATAAGCTAAAATGAACTAAATAAATGAAGTATAATGATTAAGTTTAATCAACTTTGCTAAGTTAAATTAATATAGGCTTAATAATTTGTAGTTGGCTTAGATTAATATGCTAGGCTAAACATGATTAATACGAGGAGTCTATGTTTCAAAGGAAAGTTTGCTAAGAAAAATAAGTGTTTCCTCTAAGCTAATAATTTATTTAAAAACATATATAAATAATAAGAAGTGATAATAATTTTAAAGTGAATGATCTGTAAGCAAACGAAAAGAAATGATTAATAGACAATAGAGAATTGTTCGTATTTTGTTGTGATGATTTTCGGGGCCTTGGCAGAGTTCTTACTTTTGTGTCTGATCAAATGAGTGTTTAATATGAATTATGATACAAGTGGATAATTTATTTAAATACTTATATGCATTACCTTCTTGAACTGACATGGATAACTGATCTGTCCTCTGCTTTTGTTTTGGATTGCAAATAAGGAATAAGGTACGTAGTAACTTACGTGTTATATGTTACGATAGGCATCCTAAATGAACCAAAACTTAAAGATAGGTTAATAAATGATTGCATTGCTTGTGCGTGGTTGCTGCATTTGGTCTTAGGAGTAATAACCTTTGTAACCCCTAAGAATATTCATAACCAGTAAAAACAATAGAATAGTAACTATGAAATAGATAGTGAACTTAGGACCTAACTAAAACCTTAGAATGAATTTATAAGTAGTAGTGAGCTCATCGATAGCCTAAAAACTCGAATAGAAATTTTCTTGACCCTAATAGATACCAAAGACAAGATTTCATAACTTGAGTAAAAAAACATAGGATATAATTATAATTAACCTTAGATTTTAAGTGCATTAGAAAGCTAATAACTAATAGGGTATATTGACTGAAAATCATAATTTAAAGATAAACCACTAAGATTATAAATACATAAGAGGAATGGATAACAGATCCATAACTAATAATCTAGACTTCAAATAAAAATTTGGATCTCACCACAATTCTAGTTAGGAAATTCGAAGTCTATAGGTACTAAATCTCTAATTTGACATATTGGGCCCTAAAACCCTAATAGCGTATGATAAAACTTTAAAACTACTCAATTGCGTAAACTTTGAATTTAATATTTGAACTCAAGAATAAACTAGAAATATTATAGAGGCCCTAAGTGAACTAATGTAATTATACGCGTATAAGCTAGTATTTGAGAAAATAACCTAGATATTCATCTATATAATTAGTCTACGATCTAAACATATGATATGCAGTGCTAAAAGAGGACACATGACCGGTTGTCTTCCATAAAAATTCTTCACCATGTCCTTGCTTGTGGAAATAGAACAAGTTAGTTCAATAAGTCAAATGAAAAGGACACTTGATCCAATGAGATTTAACCAAATGACCTTATAATTGATGAACCAAGATGACTCAAATTTTAGGACATGTTGAGGTCAGTTTTCCCTGTGTTCACCAAGAATACATAATCCAATTGGACACAAATAATCAAACAATAAAAACAACTTAAAACCTCTATATAATCAACATGATTAAAAAAAATTTAAGCTTCGATCAACCCAAGTAAATTTGCTTTTTACTTGTCATGTAAAAAAATTCTTCAACCCATACATCTATCAACTTCCAACATCTCATTCACTACTTATATATTAAAGTAAATAACTCATAAACAAACAAAAACCCTACTCCTTGCAAATGGAAACCATGATCTACTCCAACAAATAGACAACCACACAAACAAAGTCCCACTTTTCCCCTTTTGAACCCCATTGTGACCTACAAAACAAACAAAGTAATAACATAAACAAAGTAAGAGCCAATAAAATCCACTTTCCCGTCGATGCTTCAAGTAGAAAAACAATCCATAGCATAAACAAGGCTTTAGAAGTCATAGCAAAGATAAGGATTGTATTGACTAATATAGTGTTTGTAATATACAAGTAAATATTACATAAAGAATGATAAAAGTGTCCATTGATATAAATTATAAAGTTAAATTTGTCAACAAAGTCTAATTTTAATGCAATTTTGTTCACATAACAGACACATGACGGAAGATGAAAAGTCACAAATCCCTATATATTCTTTCTTTGTTCTTTTCTCCAACAAAACCTTAAACCTAGATTCTTATCCTCTGAAGTTTAAAGCAGCCAAAGGATTCAGAAGTCTAGATTAGGTAACTGAATCACTATTTTTGTTTTAAGATCTTACGGATTATTAGATTTCTTAGTGTTTTTTTTTTTTTTTGTTGAATTTGCGATAGAATTGGAAAACATACAAATCGAGTTTGGAGATTTGATTCTGTTGGTCAAAGGAGATCTTGGAAGATCAGATTCAAGTAATCAAAATCATATATTTCCTTTAAAGTCTTTCAATCTATGAATTCTTTTAGGATTTTCTTTTGTTTTGAAGAAGAATTGGAGAAACTGTTCTAATTTTCTTAGAGATCTGAAGAGTGGGTGTTTAAAGAAGATTGAGGATCAGATCAGGTAATTGAATAACCGTTTTTCCTTTAAGATATACAATTTTATAGTTCCTTAGAATTTTCTTTTGTTTGAAGGGAGATTGGAGGAAATCCTGATTATCTGTAGATTTGGTTTTGGTGTTAAAAGAATTTAAAATTGAATTTAGGTAAGTATTTTAAATTTTTAATCTTTATGATTTTATAAAAATAGTAGTTGTTGATTTCTGGTATATATGGCGTTTAACGAAATTCTAGGGTTTGGAGAAATGGTTGAGGAGATTTGTTGAATTGAAGGATTTTGGTGTTGTGATTAAGGAAAAAGGTATAGATTTGATATTATGTTGAAATTTGGGTTTTAGATATAAATGGATTTAGTTTTATCTAATGAGATGTATTTTGAATTTTATCTATTCATGTTATCAGTTCTATGGAATTAGGTGTTAGTGTTATAAAAACAGATTTGGGTGATTTAGAGTACTGTTCTTTGAATTTAATACAGGTACGACCTTACCTTATTTGTTCTATGTGCTTGTAGGTTTAGATCTATTTGTTGTGCGTATAGGATTAGAATATCAAATTAATCTAATTCTATATAACATATAAAGTTGTTTTGTTGCTTGTGTTTGGCTTTGGTTAGTAAAGACCACGCAGAGTGTGATACTAACAAGGCACCCTGATGATCTATGTGTGAGGTTGTCCCGAGTGGACTCAAGCATAGAAATGATTTCAGTAGATTAGATTTTGGTAGAGACCGCGGTATGTGGATGATTCTCCAACACCATTATATTTATAATTACCTATTTTCTATATTGATTGTTTTTCAAGGGTCATGAGAAACTCCAGGTTTGGAACTAGAGTACTATAGTTCTAAACTGTATTGTTTGCTGATTAATTAAAGATAATAAATTGTATTCGTTGCTTTAGGATTAGTTGCATGAAAATATATATATATATGTATGTATGTATGTTGTGTAGCATTTGCATTTTGTTTGTAGTTTGTCGTACTAGGTGTTTTCGCTCATTCTTTTATCATTTTCAGGACCAGGTAAGGATCCAATTATGTATGACATATCAGGATATGGCATTTATGTGGATAAGGGAGAGGACGCTAGTGGAGTAAACTATCCTACTGACATTTAAGATGTTATAGATCTTAAAGATAGACTTGAAAGATGATGTGAAGTTTTGAAAATTTACTTTTTATAAACTTTGATATTGTTATAAGTTTTATTTGAGTTTTTGGATTATTAAGTATGTTGGCTTTGGTTTATGCCAACAAGGTATTTTTTTCAAAGGATTTGTTTCATGAGATAACTTAAACAGATATCTTTTATAAGAGTTTATGGAGTTTTATATTGTATATATTTATGGTTTAGATTTTAGCATTGCCGTGTTCTTAAAAGAAAAGGATACGTGGCGAGTTGTAATGTCCTTATTTTAGGGCGTTACGATGTGTCTTAAAATTTCAACAGCTTATATGGAAGTTGTCGCTTTGTGTAACATTTAAATAAGGCAATATCTACCTATCTTATAGCTTGTATTTCATTTACATATAGAAAACTAGGAAAAAATTTAAGTGTTGACTTATTTTTGCAGCTCTGTGTATTTTGTCTTCTTAAAGCTTATGAGCAATAATAATATGTCCATGTGATAGTACTCGATACATATTTTAATTAAGCTAAACATTACATCTTGTGAGGAATATTATGGAAAAATCAAATTACACTTTAGAAAACCTATACCTTAAATTTTGACATTCACAAGAAGAGGATCTGCCATGCATATTCTGTAGTCTAACCTAGTTCAAAAATTTAGTAAAATATACTTATAACATCATATACATAACAAAAGTAGCTAATATGAGCATTAGGATGCCTATAAGGAATATTGACCACTTGAATATGTATGATGTCATAATAATTAAAAAAAAAATTCATGCCATCTAGGTATCCCAGAAAAGTAATATTGATAGAAAATAGGAATAGAAGACTTGGATAAACTAAAATAATTCTGAGACACCAATCCTAAAATTTCGGTCAAAAACAAGTTCATAGAAACAAACCATAATTTAAATACAAAATGAAATTTATATGAACTCATAAACTCATTAGAAAAGTAAAAATAATAATTAAATGGTAAGACATGAAAAATTAAGGATAATGAGATCACTATAAATAGAAATATAAGTATAACTTAGAATCAAGAGAAAAAAAATGGAAATAAATAATAAATAGTAAGTATCATCTATCTTAAAATTATTGTGCTAAAAGACCAATATAAATAATGAAAATTTGATAATAAAATTATTAAACAAAACAAGACATAGAAATGCCCTATAATATATATATATATATATAGAAATTCATAAAATAAGAAAAATAAAAATTATGAGGTGAACAAATTAAGTAATCATCATATAGTACTCGAAACAAGCTTTCTGATGTCTATTATATGTAAAAAATCCAAGTTAAAATGAATATTATATGCTTAGTTAAAGATTATGTGATAAAAATAGGTATTTGGAATCCTCTAGACCACTTTTTATGAGAAAAATTCTTTACTCGAATTTTGTAGATATATTATGCAAATAAAATATTTTATGAATTTCAAACAATTATTTATAAATCAAATTTGGATTAAAAATAAGGAAACAATCTTAGAAATGGTAAAAGTTGATTTTTAAATACTTAAGCACTCATTAGGAATTATTTATATAGTTACATATTTGATTGGGGAATATTTTATTCATATATTAGGTGATTTTGATTAGATTATGGATTTTCCAGAAGATTACTATGATTAGGCACCATGAACAAGTGAGTAACTCGGATTTATTATATTGTTTGTGTTTGTAGCTTAGTTATGATGATAATATAATATAGATAACAAATTTGCTATGTTTGTGGGTCTGGGCTAATGTACGTTGTATGATGATTGTTATTGTATGAAGGCTATAGTAATAAAAGCAATAACAACAATATTGTTTTGAAACTTGTTTGATACATGATGCTGAGTGTCTGTGTAATGCTTGATCACTAGAAAATTGAATAATGACTATTTGACTTTTAAACTGGACATGCATTGCACAAATTACATAATTGCATAATCAGTATGACAGCCTGCAATGTGTTAGTATTTCACTTCTCTAGTAATGCTTGATTTTTCTAAATGACATTTTTCTAGTTCTATGTAAGATTACCTTTGTTCTGTATAATTCCACGAGAACTAAGTGGTAAATGAAAGACATTACTTGTAGTATTTGAAGGACGCTGCCGTGGTATCACATAAAATAACTAACACTTAATGGGGTTTCTAAACCTTTGAAACAGGAAATGAATGTGAGCCACATTTAAATTAAAGTGAGTACAATTGTGATTCTTATATGTTTAGTTCCTCTTGGGCACGTGGGTCATTGAGGTGTTGACTGGTTAGGTTTCCTTCAACCTCAAGAGGGTATAAATTTTCATCATGTTTGGATTCCAGGTTATCCAAGCTTATATTTGAACATAAGAATGATTGTTGCATAGCATATGATTTTTAATAATCTAATTGATAACTTACTTGATGTGTGATATATCTGGTTATTCACTAAGCTGTAGGTTATGCTCACATCCTTATAGCTTTTTCAGGATGATCCTTTGTTCTTAGCTAGTTTCTTCCTGAGTCTAGCACCAGTAACTTCCAAAGCTTGAAGGATTTTGGTTTGGGGATAGGACATCCATCTATTAGTAGTATGGTCAAGAATGTTCTAAGCATTAGTCTTATGTTTGAGATCTTACTTGATAGTTATGGTTCGTAATAATTTATTTTCCAAACACTTGACATAGTGGTGTTATGTGAATTGATGTATCTTATATGTATTTGTCATCCTTATCAGAGCATTCAAAAAGATCTGGATTTGCAGAATTATGTCATCTTTCAAGATAATACTGTAATGGCATACATGTATGATCCCTTTTGATGTCAATCAGTCTTCTCAAATATAATTTTTCAAGCATCAAATAGTATCACAAAATATATGTTACTACAAAATGTTGCACTTTGCAATGACACGCTCCCAAAAAGATCCTGGATGAGCGGCTTAACAACAAAAGGTTGCGCTTTGTCATATCAAGCCGCTCATCCAGTGCTTCTAAGTCCATCATCCGCAGAACATCTAGCTCTAGCTATGCAATAATAGCTAAGCATGTAAAATAAATCAACAATTTTGTTGACAATGTTGCTTTAGCCCTATAGACTAAAGAGAAAGGCATTGCGTGCATTATCCCTCTCCTTGAAGTTTTGTAAGCCCAAATAGTGAATGGTAGTTTTTCATGCCACTCCTTATGATTTTCATGTATCATGTGGCTAAGCACTTTCAGTAGCTTCTTGTTCATGGCTTATCCTTGGCCATTTCCTTTGGATAGTACGGTATGGACTTGACATGATCGATATTGAAGGAAACCAATAGCTGTCACACTATAAGTTGATGAGGGGAATTCCTTTATTAGATAATATGTGCTTTGGGATGTCGAATATACATATGATGTATTCTTTTATAAAGCTTGCTACTATTAGTTCAATTGCCTTCTTTAGTGGAATTACCTCTACCCACATAGTGAAGCACTCAATTCCTACCAAAATCCAAAGGCAACCCCTAGATGGTGGTTGTATAAGGCTGATCAAATCAAATTCCCAAGTATTGATTGGCCAAGGAGTACTCAAACTATGAAGTGCAACTGTAAGGACATGGTTCACATCACATGCTATGGACAAACAACATACTTTTTTTGCAAAGTTAAAGGACTCTATTTCCATGGTTGGCCAATAATGCCTCACATTAAGTAAGTGGTAGTACAAATTTCTTCCTCATTGATGTTCCTTGCAATCTCTAGCATGTACTTTAGATATTATTGTGTTTATCTCAGAAGACACTACACATCTGAGGGGTTTCCCCATAAATGAGACCCTACATAACTCACCCTCATGAGTGAGATATTTTCTTACATTCTTTTTTAAAAGTCTTGCATCTGTAATATTGGTTGATAAAACAGTGTTCCTTAAGTAATTGATGTACGAACGCCGCTAGTCTTTAGTGGTTTTAATAAAATTACATTCCCTTCTTCTGGGAATTCAACACACTTATAAGGCTAGACCCTCTTTTCCACACCATACCTTGTGGTACTTATCCAATGTGAGATAGGCTTCCTTCAAGCCAATACATCAAGATAAGATATCATATAGTCCTTTATAGTACCATACATCATTAATATTAATCAAGTTTTTTAATGTGGTAATAGAAGTAGCACTCAGGTGCGCTAACAATTCCTTGATTATAGTGCACCAATCACTATGCACTTCCTCTTCATCCTCAATGAGCTTGATTGTTGTACATAAAATGGATTTCTTGACTACTTGAATGTCTAAGCTACTATCATTGCCCTGGATTAGCGCTTTAGATGCTAATGTTACCACTACATCAGCATACCTATTGATGGACAGTACTGTATGTTCATATCGCACTGAATTTGTTAACTAAAGCTTGTACTGCAACCGTATATGATGCAAGTGTAGGTCCTTTGATGACATACTCTCCACTAACTTGTTTAATTATCAAGTTGGAGTCACTGAGTACACATACACGTCATGCTTCAATCTCTTAGGCAGTAACTAAGTTAAGTAATAGTGCTTCATACTCAGTTGCATTGTTGGTACGTAGGAAGTCAAGCTTGAAGGCTAGAGGTATCCTATGACCTTTTAGAGTAGTAAGTACAACTCCTAACCCACCATCTGTTTCTTCCCATAAATCCATCAAATTGAACTAGCCATTCTCCATTTGTTTCAGCCATAAGAGAATCCTCATGGAACTATGCAGGTATGGCATCGATAGTCATTACCTCATGTGCATTTGAAAATTATGCCAATAAATCAGCCAAAGCTTGTGATTTGATAGCTTTTAGGGATTATATAGTGATGTCAAATTCTCATATGAGGAGTAAACACTTAGTAATCCGACCAAATAAGGTTGGTCATGATGGTAAGTATTTGATAGGATCCAAGCAAATGACAAGGATGATTTTGTGCACTAAGAAGTAGTGTTGTAATTTTTGTATGACAAAGACTAGCACAAGGCAATGTTTTTCAAAGGCTATGTACTTAACCTCACTTCCTTGTATTTCTGGACTCAGGCAATAAATCGATTGTTCTAAGCCATTTACTTCTTGTGCAAGTAAAGCCCTACTGGACTTATCAGTCAACGTAAGGTACAAGATCACTAGCAATCCTTTAATTAGCATTGTCATGGTGTAAAAGGGAGTATCCCCTTAATTTATTAAATTGCCTCTTCATGTTATTGTTCTCGCTCAAATGGAACTCCTTTCCTCATGAGTTATTGGAAGGGGTGGGAAATTTCTGCAATTACCAGCATAAATCTCTAACATAGGAGACTATGCCCATGAAACTCTTCAATTCCTTTTGATTTCTTACTGAAGCATAGATTGAATTACTTGTGCTTTCATCAAATCAACATCTATCCCTTTCTGATGAACCACAAAACCAAGAAACTTCTTTGATGCTACTCTAAACACACATTTCAATGGATTCATTTGGAGTTTGTAAACTCGATATCGCTTAAATCTTTTCTTCAAGTGGATAGGTGATTGGGTGCCCTTCTTGACTTGATGACGATGTCATCCACATAATCTTCCATGAAATCATGCATTAGGTTATAAAATATTGCAGTCATCGCCTATTAGTAAGTGGCACCTACATTCTTTAATCAAAATAGTTTGATTGTGTAGTGAAAATTTCCTACAAGTGTGTGGAAAGTAGTGCATTCAGTATCTCCAATAGCTATCTTAATTTGATTGTAGCCATTAAAAACATCCATGAATAAACATAACTTTTGTCTTACTGTGCCATCCATTAATATGTCAACATTTGGAAGTGGGAAGTCATTTTTTAGGGAAGCTTTATTGAGATCCTAAAAGTAGATGCATATGCATATTTAGCTATTTTCCTTCTTTATCGAAATGATAATTGCAAGCCAAGTAAGATACTGAATTGACTTAATGAAACCTGCTTTGACTAACTTTTTAACTTCTGCCTTGATTCGCACCTCTTTCTTCTGGATGAAAGACTCGTGATCCTTGCTTCATGGGTTTAGCCCCTAATGTAATGTTTAATCTATACATCACAAGAGTAGGGTCGATTCCTGGCATCTCTTCATATGAAAAAAACATCTCTTTACTCTTTTAGTAATGCCATGAGAGGAATTTTGATTTCTTACATCAAACTTTTGCTTATGAAGATTGGTCGCAGCAACTCACTTGGTTACGCTAGATTTAATTCTCCAATCTCCTCAACTTAATGCTTAATTTGGTCCTGCATTTTGTGTGTATGTTTGTTTGGGGGGAGGGGGGGGGGGAGTTGTGGGGGTGCGCGGGGGTGGTTTGATGAGGCTAGGAACTAAAGAAGATAAGCAAACTTTCTTAGGCCACTAAGATCATCATAAGAGGTATACTTTTGTTTGTCTTCCCTAATGGAGCTATCAATTTCTCCAACAATTTTCTTTTCTTTGTACCCTCATGATAACCATGTGTTTTCTCTTTTTCTGTTGATCCTTTTGAACTTCATCCCATGTAGGTAATAGGATACCAAAAGATCTCGCAATAGCTATTTCTCCTTCTTCAACAAATGCATCAAAGAAGGTCGATTCAATAAAGTATGACTCATTACATTCAAAAGGATTTTTGATAGCTAGGATGAATACATATTTTCATTTCCAATGACCTTTGATACATTGGTGCTATGTGGAAGGTATTAAATGGTGATCGTGGAGCCATTTTCAACGATGATTAAGTGGTAGGAGATTGGTGCATTGATCACATGAAAAGTGGTGGAACCTTGGATAGGCCCAATCTTGAGATTCACATTAGCACATCTTATCATATTTATAGAAGAATGGTTAAAGCCATTTACTAATATGGGTTGTTTAACCAATTGTTTGATGTTAACTTTAACAGCTTTGAATGTAGCCATAGGCATAATATTTATGGAGGAACCACTATCTATAAAGGTTCTTCTCACAAGGTAGCAATTGAATAAACCTTGTACATATACAATGTGACAGTCCAAGAGTTGAGAATTCAGTATGGATGTTCAATTTGGGCATATAATGTTGTGAATAACATCAATAAAGGGGTTTTATTCATAGTATAGGTTAACAAAGGCAAGTCTAGCCCTCCTGTGAACAAACTGGTCGAGAGCTAATGCCACTTTCCTGATGAGGCCAAGACAAACTAAAACTAGTTGGAATAGTTAAACCTCCCAATATATGGAGGATTGTGGCAAAGCTAAGTTGGCACTCCTTATGAGAATATAGGGCTTGGAATAGACCTGGGAAATGAGGGAAGATAAGGTTGGCTCACCATCCAGAGCAATAGTAAATGATGATATGAGGGATGGTTGAGCACTGCATGGGAACTCTTTAAGGGATGAAACTCCTATCTCGTGACAATTGGTATTAGAACGAGTGTTCCCAACTCCATCATGCCTCTTAAATGCTACTTATGTGCGTGGTGAGTGTGGTTCGTGTAGCTAAAGCTCAAGTAAAGTGGCCACTAGAGAAAGGACATCGTTACTAGAGGACAGCTATATCATGAATCGTAAAGACAAGAATTTGCCTTAATCTTATTATCAACTTAGCTTGTATGGATAAAGCTTGAGGAGGAGCGTCCACTAAAGGGAGAACATCATTACCAAGAAGGTAGCTATATAGCGAGTTAAGGTCAAATCAAGAATTTATGCTAGCCCTACTGTTGGGCAACTCAACAAGAGACGATCTTACAGGATAGAGGAGTAGATGAGGGTGAGAGGAAGCTTGTGGAATCCCAAAATCAATGAGATGATCTTGGGTAGGTTAACGACGAGTGTAGAGAAAGGGTTTAGAACTTAAAGGAGTAGGTAGTGGCAGCACATTTGCCTCATGATGAGGGTGTCATGAATTTAAGTGGAGAAGAATGTCACGGTTCGAGAGTTCAAGATTTAGTAGGGATGTTCAACTTGAGCATGTAGTGTTATGAGTGACATGAGCAAGGGGATTGGTTCATAGTGTAGGTTAACTGTGAAGGTAGGTTTGGCCTTTCATCAATAAACTAATTAGGACTGATGTAGCTCTCCTAATGAGGCTAAAGAAAGCCGAAACCAGTTGGAACAGTCAAGCCTCCTAAATATATAGAGAACTTTGGCAAAGCCAAGTGGGCTCTCCTTATGAGAATATGGGGCTCAGAACAAACTTGGAAAATCAAAGAAGATAAGGTTGGCTTGCCATCTAAAACAATTGTAAACGATGATATGAGGGATGGTTAAGCACCATGAGCATTCTTTGAGGGGTGAAACTCTCATCTCGTAACAAAGAGGGCAGTCGTAATTTGGATTCTTTGCACACATATTTACATTAATGAATCAAATAGCATTCTCATGTGCATCCGCCATTCTTCTTGTAGGTTGCACTGCACTACACTCTGCATATTGACCTTCAAATATTTACATAAGTATGTATGTTGTTGCGAGCTATGATTTCTCATTAAAGCTTAAGAGTTTAAAGAAACTCCTAAAGTTGGAAGATTTTAGCAATGTTACCATGATAGGCGAACACTCAAGCTCTTCGGTTTCACTTGATTTCCTTTCATCAAATCGTGCCTCGACAAGTGGCACTTCATTTGTCTTTAATGTTGATAGGTCATGGGTGACAACATTTATAGTACTACATTATCTATTATGTGAGGTAACGGATTATTTTTGATATCCTTGTCGTCAATGATAAGTTCTCGATTCTGTACTCTTTCATTATATATCTTTTTCAATGTCTAATAATCTTTGGTAAAATGACCCACTGTTCTGTGTAAACTTGGGATTATTTTTTTCTTCAGTTGTAGGTAAGTGTTAACTCTTGGGAGTCTAATATTCCCATCTTGCAACCATTTATCAAGCATTGCGTGCACTTTACCTATTAAGCATGGGTATGATAATGATGATGCATGTTTTCCTGATTTCTCACCTTTGGGCTTCTTCCCTCCCCTAGAGATATCACCGTAGGCCGAATTCATAGACAAAGCCCTTTTATTGATCCTTCCACTTTCTTGTCTTTGCCTTGTGATATAATTATTAGTTCTTCATGCATTATCAACTAAAGCATCAAAGGAAACCAAAGAAAGATTCTCAAGGTGTACTGCATACTCGGTGAACATCCCTTAGAGACATATCTTAACTAGCTCTTTTCATCACATATGCCCTGGATGTCTAGGGAGCATTCTCTAAGGCGCTCAATGTAGTCCATCAATTCTTCTTTAGTTTTTGTCAAATACATCCCATCTCAGTTAGAGTGACCCATTCCTAAGTGGAGAAAAATTTTTCGAGGAACACATACTTCCCCATGAATCAATTAATCCAGGAAAAAGGTTGACATATCAGGTATATGTCTTTTCTATGAGAGACTTAGAGAATTCTTTTAATTTCAAGTCGTCATCTAACTCGTAGATCTCTAAAGTCTCAATAAACTTCAACAATTGCTCTTTCGCACTTCTTTTTTTGCCATTAAACAACATGGATTTAGGACTTATATAGTCCTTAGGATATGGTTTGGTAACAATGCGCTAGTTGTATAAGAGTTTAAGGTCCAACACCCCCATAGTAGATTTTGCTTAGATCTCCTTCAAATAAACATCAAGGTCTTCCTTAGTGACAAAGGAACCCCTTAGAGTAAATGTTGTAGCCCTTATAGGGGCAGTTGGTGTAGAATTAGGTTTACATATTGATCCGTCAACTGCAGTATGAAGGATGACAAGTGAGGATGAAGAACCTCTAAGCTGGATTCCTATTCTTCTTAGCTCAGGTGTTGAGTGTTATGTTGTAGTAAGTTCTAGTGCATGAACTCATTCATTATTTCCTTAGGTGGCATTTGCATTAACATCCAAAGGATTAGGTAGTTGAGTTACTTAGACGGCACATGGCTATGAAGTAATAGCAAGGTTTAATGAGGTCGTTCCCTATTGCACAACAGCAAAAGCAGCTACAACAGGCATGAATGGAAACATCATGGTAATGAACTCTCTCATAATATTGACGTTCTCTTGCATTTTACATACATGTTGTGCATCGTTTGGTACACCTACTTGCATTATGTTGCCATTCGGATTGACATCTTTAAGGCGTGCCATGTTTTACTATGTAACATCAGTGTTGGTGTCAAACTCGTAACTTATGCCATCATTAGGAGTGGTGTGCCTTTTCTTGGGGTGCCATTGTCAAGTTGTTAACTTCCTCTCTTTAGTGGAGTCATCAAAATGTAGTGGGGTAGATCTAGTTGCAATGATCACTTGTGTGCAATGTTTAGCTTGTGCTATACGTAGCTTCAAAGGAGTAACTTAGTAATGATACATAATGATGACTTATGGAGAGATGACAGAGATGAGGAGTGAGCAATCATAGATGGCTTGAATGCACGCGTAACCAGTGGAGAAGCTATGAAGCATCAACCCATAGTTCTTCGAGAGAGGCAATGTGTTCTTCATCTAAACCCCGTTTGATCTCTGGGTTATCATCTAATAGCATAACCGTGTGTCTTTGAACGTCTAAAAAATCTCCTAAATGAAGAGAACCCTCAAGGTATTTATAGAACTTGGATGTTGATAACATATATTAGATCGTGTGGAGTGTTAATAATGAAGATGAGTCCTTCTGCTAATGGATCCTTCCATGGGCTTATTCTGAGTTTAAGCCCATGGAGAACCTCTTTTAAGTACGTGAGCTTCTCTGAGAAAGATTAAGAGCGGATGGGCTCGTCCAATGATCCGTACTCTAAGCTCACCATGTCAAATCTCCCATAAGTCATCCTAAGCATAGACTAGACTTTTTAGGCCCTGTCATTTAACCTAAGATTTAAATCCAAATATCAAATTAGCCTTCTATAAATATAACATCTGCCATTATATTTGTATGAAAATTGCATTAAAAATATGATGATTATATTGGTCATGTTGGCATGAATATATATTCATATATTGGATAAGTTGATATACGGCGAGTATATATATTAATTGGAGGTGAATTTGTGTTCATTTTCATGTATATCTCCACTGATTGATTAATAAATATTGATTTATGTATATATTTTTATAGCCTATTTGGATTGTTAAATTTTTATCTATATCTGATCTATATCAGAACTGTATTATATTTATTTAGTCTGTTTATGAGTAAAACTATCATCTTTCCATTAGTATCTGTTTCTTAACAAGTATATATTTGAAAACGACAAAAATATAACATTAAAATGATCAAAATATGATAAAACAAATATACCATTAATTAAAGTTTGGAATTGTTATTGTTATTATATGCTAGTATATACAAGTAATTGGTCTTAGTTTTTTGAATGGATAGAAACCGTTATTATTATTATTATTATTATTATTATTATTATTATTATTATAAGACATTGATGAATTTAGTGGCTTGGCTTGCCGATTTGTATGTTAATATATATATATATATATATATAGTGAAAATGTCACGAATGGTATCTAAACTTTAGCAAAATATGCAATTAGGTACCTGAACTTTGAAATTAATTTATTTAGTACATAAAAAGCTTTGAAATTTATTCATTTAGAACCTAAAAGAATTTGATGGAGGTACTATTAGTATGCACGGAAAGTTCTTTCAAGTACCAAATTAGTCAAGTTCAAAGTTCAACTATAAATTAATCAATTTTAAAGTTCAGATACCTAATTATAGGTTTTTTTCAAAGTTCAGATATCATTTATGACATTAACCCTATATGTATGTGTGTTGTGTTACGCATATATATGTTGTTGTATGACAAATCAATAAATGTACTCTTTGTTTTCATTAATGTACATATGTGTTTTGTTGCAATTTTAATATTTTACAATCAATTGATTGTGTTAATAGGAAAGATAATTCAATAGAATTATTTATTTTATCAATGTTAAAATTTATGATGTCACATCCATAATTATGATACAAGGCATATCCAACCTAGTCGTGCATAATATTTAAGCATTACACACAAGGTTATCTAAAACAATATTGTTCATTATATTCATTTGCTAATCAGTTTTATCTTTTGGAACCATATGTTTAGGTTTTTGAAAACAAATGAGTAAATAACAGAAAAGAAACTTTTACTATTATAAAGAAAAAACTACTCTTGTGAGTAGATCATCATACATATTTAGTACCAATCATCGAGTACTTCAAAAATATTGAGCATTTGAAGAGTCTAGTCTCTCAAAATATAAAAATAAGTTAATACATTAAATTACAGACTATAGGCTTACAGATAAGCCTTTAACAAAATTACAAGTTTGAAAAGTAAAAACTAAGTCTTACACGATATATAACATCATATGTCCATGGTTCCTAGTCGTCCCACTCATCAAGAAATTTCTCAATGTCCGTGACATATCTCATGTAATCATAGGAATGATCATCATAATCATCAATACCTGTAAAAGAAAAAATGAGTCAAAACCTAGTATAAACAAGATGAGCACACACATTTAATCTAATGCAATGCAACAACCAATGATTTATGTCTTCAATTTTAATTGTAACAAAACAATAATGGAGTACTCACACTTCGAACAACACGCCATGGAATATGGTGCTCCTGAGTAGCAGCAATCACTCGGGAAGTTGATATAAATAGCCCGAATACTTTTATCTCCTATATGAATATCTAAAAGAATAATATTATTTAGGGTTCACAACCATTATACATTTCTATTTATCTCAGTTCATAATATCATTTAATTTAATTGGCACCTATAATTGTAAATTAAATCATTTTACTTCTCACCAAGTTTAAGTAAATGTTATACCAATACTATTTGCCCTATTAGCTATCTTCTAAGCCACCTATGAATTATCATTATCAATGATAGGGAGTGGCTTAAGCACTTAACTACTATGTTGGCTTCACATAGCAAGTTTGTTGCTCCTTAAACCAAATTAAGAAAAACGTTCATTTATTAAGTTGTTTTTAACTTTTAGTTTGTTTAGAAATGCCTATCTTAAACAAACAACAAGCAAGTCACTACGTACCAGGTTAAATCGATATCTCTTGCAAAAGATCAGTAGATAAGCACAATTGAGTAGAAGAATCTGCTTCAAAGAATTCACCTCATATCAAATTCAAATATCAATCCATTTATCTACTTACATTGAACTAATCACTTAGTTAAATTTAGGTAATATATGTCTTAATATATCCATAAATAAATGTTAAGTCCACATTTAAATATTCAACTTAATTAGGAACTTATGCCAATACTTAATTAGTATATGCGTGTATATATCCCTTATTATTATTTTATTATTTATTATTATTATTTTATAAAAGAGTTATGGGTTATATCATGGTTGTGATCAAGGCTGTGATTTATATCACAGGAACAATGACACTCGTGATCAAAGGACCTTTATTTTTTAAAAAGTCATAAAGGAAATGACGTCCAACATCACAACCATGATTCAAGTCGCAACCTAAATCACAGTCGTGGTTTGTGGTTGTGAATTTTAGGCCAAGAAGATCACACCTTAAACTATGGGCATGATGGAACTACGGTTTACATAGTGGCTTAGATCACAGCCGTGATTGAGTGTGAAATTTATGTCAAAAGGATCACGGTCTCCATTACACTAGTGATCTAACTAAAACAAATTTTTCTAAGGAGATAACGCCCTCTACCACACCAGCAATGAATAGGGTATTGACTCTTATATTCTTTGTTTGAAATTTTCTAAATTTTACATCACTTAACTAATTATTATAATCTCCTTAACAGCAGAAAACATCACAATATCAATACATAATCTTAATATCAAGTTTCTATAAGTCCTTATGTACACTACAAATTCACACACACACCTTGAACTTCATCAAACAACAAAGATACTTATATATATAAGTTTAAGTGTAAAACCATCATCTTTACCATTAAATTCTTACTTACATAACACTAACAACATCAATAACTATGTATACCACTGGGGTTTACCATATGACTAAAGAAATTCAACTATCTCACAAAATAAACATGACAATCTCTACAACCCTTCTCTTTTAAATTATAGAAGCTTACTTAAGTTTAAACTCAACCTATTTTCCATTCCAAGCTTCAAACTCACCTAAGATTTGATTTTCGCGAAGAAATAACTAAGTTGATAAATAGAGAAGGTAAGTGTTACTTTACCTTAATTGAACTTGGTTTGAAAATGGCAGCCTAAGAGGATTTTGGTGAATTTTTGGGAAAAAAAATTGAGGAAGAAGATGAAGTTTTTCTCTTGCAAATGGCTTTTAAACTAGGGTCAATTTTAAGGTAATTCGTTTGCTAAATTAATTTAGATAATTTTCCATAAAACAACTTTAACTTTTGCTCCATTTGTAATTATCTACTTTCATGAAATAATTCAGTGTATTTGCATTACTTGCTTTAGGTATGAAAAAAAAAAAAAGGTCAAGGAAAACTTTATTCAGGTACCAAAATTGTCAAAACAAAACTTTAGGTATGAAAAATGTCAACAAAAACTTTGTTGGGTACCAAATTGTTCAAAACCAAACTTCAGGTACCTAATTGTTCTTTTTAAGAAAGTTCAAGTATCATTTTCATCATTTACCCCTATAAGATATGGGCAGAGAAGGAGAGGGGGAAGGGGAGAGAGAGATAGAGAGAGAGAGAGAGTTCTCCTTCACTTTAAGTACTTAGATATTACCTATGCTATTCAGATGATGAACTACCTACTGATATTGATGCTACCACTATAGCTGAAATTGCTCTTTACGAACGTTGCGAATGATCTAATTGTCTCGGACTGATATTCATAAAGATTAAGATCAATGCTAGTGATTGTGCTCTTATCGGGCATCATGTCAATGTCCATAAGCTATTGAAGGCTATTAATGATCAATTTCAGTCTTCTCATAAGGCTCTAGCAAGTACCTTGGTAACAACATTTTCAACCACTTTAGACTTACTAGAATTATGGGTTTGTGTGCTCACATCGATAACATAAGGGACATTTTAGCTCAACTTAAGACTCTTGAGGTAGAGATGTATAAATCTTTTATTATGTACTGGATACTGAATATTCTTCCACCTATATACGTACCCTTTAAGATATCCTATAACACATATAAGGATAATTCGTCAATGGTCATGAGTGTTCAAGAGGAAGGGAGGTTGTGGTATAGTAAGGAGAAATTCCTCAAAGTGCTTATCTAGCTATTCAAGGAAATGTTAGGATTCAAGCTAATAAGAAGGGAAAGGGTAAAACACATGCCTAAGTAGAATAAGAAAGAATATAAGTGCTTCTTCTACAAGAAAAAAGGCATGTTAAGAAGGACTGTGAGAAGTTTGCTATATGGCTTGAAAAGAAAGGTACATTTAATGGTAATCTTACCTCATTAGTATGTTTTGAATCTAATTTGGTTGATATTAATCATGACACATGTTGGATTGGCTCCAATTGTACAACTCACTTTACTAATGTGTTGCAGGACTTAAAAAACTCAAGGAAGCCAATGGGCAGTGGGGAGTACAACTATTTTGAAAACAAGATGTCCTCACATGTGGAGGCTGTTTGGGATTGTTTTTTGGTTTTAAGTAGAAATTTTATTCTATTATTAAAAAAGACAATTTTTATTCCAAGTTTCCATAAGAAACTAATTTTAGTTTCTAGACTTGTACCTTTTGGATATTGTGTTTCAATTTTCAGATGTTTTTTGCTTTAGTTATAAATTTGAACTCGTTGGCAATGCTACTTTGCCTAATGATCTTTTGTATATTAGTTTGCATGATAATAATCGCTACAATGCAACACATACAAGTACAAAGTGTTGTGTCATGAATGGGAAGTTCTCTATATATGTTAGCGAAAACTAGGACACATCTCTATTGATAGAATTAAAAGATTCATGAAAGACAAGATACCTTATGTCTTGGACTTTACTGACTTTGAGACTTGTGTAGAGTGCATTTACAAAAAGCAACTACAAGTCAAAGAAGGGTGCTAAGAGGAGTTCAAACAGAATAGAAATCATACATATAGGTATTTGTAGTCTTGATTTAAATTTTTTGAACAAAACCATTTCATTACCTTTATTCGTGACTACTCATGATATATGTATATTTACTTGCTTCATAATAAGAGCTAAGCATTAGATGCTTTGGAGTTTTCAAGGTAGAAGAATAGAAACAATGCGGTAAGTAAGTTAAGATGGTGAGACCTGGTAGAGGTGGTGAATCTTATGGTAGATATAATGAGGATGGACAAGCACTTAGTCCATTTGTGAAGAATCTATAAGAAAATGGAATTATTGCCAATATACTTCAACCTATTCTCCAAACCAAAATGCGTGGCAAAAAGAAGAAACTGAATGTTATTGGATATGATGCACTATATGCTTAGTAGTTCCAATCTTCCTAAGTTCTTATGGACTAAAAGCACTTTAGTAATCTACAATGGATTTTAGCCCAAATTTTGGTGGCACTATAGTGCAATCAAATTATATCATAGAAAAGGTTCTCATCAATCATTTGTTAAAGATTTCATTTTGTTTTCAAATTATAAACGTTTTAAGCTATTTCATGTGTTATTATTTGTTGATGGGAAAATTTAAACGAAGGCTCTTCACCAGTCGATCAAATGGCCCATGAACCGACCTCATAAGGGGACCATATTATATTACTAGAATACGTAAAGTGACAAATGAAGTCGATTTAAATAGGTAAAACTAATTTTAGGCGAAAAAAATCAAAATGGATAAAACGAATGTAAGAAATTTTTGGAGGTTTTCTTAAATTCTTACCGTAATAATATATAGCATCATATGATATTTGTATAGCGTTGTGATTTAACTTAGTAAAAATAAATGGATAGCATATATTGATGCTTTTTTATTGAAAAAAAAAAGATTAAAATTTCTAAAATTCTCTTGCGGATCTCTATTTCTTTTTCTTTTTTTTTTGTAAAATATATATTCAACTTTAATAGCATGTTTGGATGCAGCTTGGAATAGAATTGCGATTTTAGACTCTATCTCCATTGTTACATTTAGATACACCTTTGAAAGGTGAAATTACAATATCCTAAGATCCACAATTCAAACTTAGAGTAGGATTTTACTAGACTTGAAATAGGGAATTACGATATATATCACTCCAACTTTTGAAAAATAAATTGCATTCTTAACTATACTTATAATATTGATACATTTGATATTAATTATACATTATATTATAGGATAAATTACACTGTAAGGTCACAACATTTGAGGATAAGTTCATTTTAAGTCACAATATTTCAAAAATTTTAAAAGAGGTGATAATATTTGGAAAAGTATCTTATGAGCTTTAATTAAGTATTTCTTCTATTAATACATGCCAATGGAGCTTTAAAAGAATGGTTTTGAGTTTTAATTAAATATTTCTTCTGTTGGTATATATCAATGGTGACCTTAATTGACTTACTTTAGTAAATGTTATGACCTAAAATGAACTTATCTTCAATGTAACCTAAAATAAATTTACTTACTAAATGTTGTGACCTCTTTTGAATTTTTCGAAATATTGTGATATAAAATGAACTTACCCCTAAACATTGTGATCTTTTGTGAAATTTACCTTTATATTATATGTTTTTCACTACATCTCAATGATATATGTTATATATTGCATGCAATTCAAACAGTCTATTAATTATATATTTTAACTAAATATATAACATAAATTACATACCGTTTCTACATATATATTGTTTCACATGTTAAAATATGTTATACATTTATTATTCGGAGCATTTATTTTAAAAAATCTAGGATTTATGTTTATCCCATGTTTTTTCTATCTATAGATAATATGAATGTATTATCATTAAAATATATATTGCGTAGTGCATATGTGTGTACAATTAAATACTATGGTAGAATTATAACACGTTTTATATTATATAGTGTATATCGTACATGATGTATATTATGCGTGTCTTTATACTTCATAAAAGTTCCTTTAAAAATATTATAACCATGCAATATATAGTATTTCAATATATTCATATACTAGTTTTAGTGTATATGTATATATGACAAACATTTCTAGATTACACAGTTACTAAGCATTATTATATTATAGCTAGTATATGTGTATAGTACATATATATATACACATATTAAATCCTATGTATAATTATGAATTTATGATTGCTGTATATTATATATTAAATATTCTACGTAATATATATACATACGCATAAGATGCATGTCTTTGTCCGTAAATTAGTTTATATGTTACATACGACATGTATGTATTATTCATAAAATAATAATACATTATTATATTATATATTGAGACGTATTTTACCACGTACAACATATAATATGTTATATTTATATACTAGACTTAATATATATAATAAATAATATTAAGTGATATGTGTGATTATCATATTAGCTTTATTACAATTGTAATATATAAAATATAGACATATATGTAATATATATTTATCTTTATAAAATGTATAGTATGTCACATTTGGTATTTAAATTTTGGTTGATTTTTAATTGAGTAACCTATTAAAATTTTTTTAGGGCAAAAAAAAAAAAAAATATTAAACTTTTCAAGGTTAGGTAACTTTCTTTACTCCATCTAAAAACTATATGTCTAGTTGACCTTTTAAAACAAATTATAGACTACCATGTGTCTTAAATAATTATTCAATGAACTTATTTTACTTAGAATATATGTATGTATGTATGTCTAAGTAGTGGAAACAATATCTTACTAAACACAATTAACGATCAATAATTGTCAAAAAATCATTAGTGTTTTTATTGGGCAAAAAAAATCATATAATTTAAGTGAAATATCTTCATCAAAACAATTAGTTGGACATGTAAAATTTTATAATTAGATAGAAAATCTAATTAGATAAAACAATTTACTACGAAGTTAATATAGATAATGTAAGGTATATTGAAAAAATCTAATTAGGTGTCAAAATAAACAATATGAAAGTATAAGTAGTTAATTGAGAAATCATTATGTTTCAAATGTAACATTACCATATATAATGTCTATATGTTAATAACATCATCTATTAACGAGTGTATAAAAATTTTCATTTAGGTTACATGCATATGATAAATACTATCTTAGTACTTGAAAATTAGAGTAGATAACATCTTTTTAATAAAAAGTAGATAATTTAAAAGGTACAGTGCGTATCATGTACGTGTTGGGTGTATACACATGGTTTCCTCAACAAAATATGAAGGGAAATACGGCTTTTGTGGAGCAGGAAACGGCCATCTTCGGTCAACATTTTAAAAGCCCCATGACACCTTTTCTAGTAGAAATTTATGTCCATACGTTTCTTCTTCTTCTTCTCTCACTTTTCCCATGCAAAATGAGAAAAGTAAGACCATTTCAATACCTCAAAACTAAAAGCCAAAAATCATTGCTAAAAATTGAAAATATTGCTTCCATTAAACTCGTTTAGGTCTTCAATTTCCAAGTCCCTTTCTCTTTTGTCTTTTCTTTTCTTCTCTCATTTCCTTTCTCATCAATGGAAAAATTTTTTAATTCACCCAAAACACCAAATAATAACAGTGTTGATCCTCGTATCAATGATGTTATTAAATCTTCCTCCCCATTGAAAGAATCTCCGAGGGTTACACATAGACGAAGGGAAGTGCCACCAATGACGATGTTGCTTTTGTTTCCTCTCCTATGAAAGAATCTCCTAAGGTTATACAAACACCAAGAGGAGGAAGAACCAATGATGATGTTGCACATGATATAATAGAGAAAGCAGATGATAATGAAACTGAGAAAGAGAAGATTGAAACAGCCATAAATGAGAAAAAAGAGGAGGAGAATGAGGAGATTGGTGAAGATAGTCCTACTCATGAAAATGAGGAAGCCATTAATGATAAATACACACTTGAGAGTTCTATAGAGGATGTTGATAAGTTCCTTTCATCTCTTGACTCTATGGTTCAAGATGAATCAAATGAAGCGAATTTGGTTGAAGTTCCAGATTTCATAGACAAGTTTCTCAATCTCCTCAATGAGCAAATTGAGAATTACCCGAAAGAATCTAGCTCAAGAATAGAGAAGTTTTGCCCTAACTTCTTTGAAGCGATCCATCTTGTTTCAAAGCTAACAAATTCACTAGATATATCAAAATGCAAGGAGAATTTTTCGGATACTATAAATCGCATTGGATGCATTCAACAAGTTGCTATGTCACTTTTAGAAGATGAATTTCGCTTGCGTCTAGATGAATGCAGGCCAATGTTTGATAATAATAACAATAATGCTAACAATTCAGAAAATAAGCAAAAACAAGATCTAGAGAATTCGAATGAAGAAGATCAAGAATTCTCTGGATATTCGGAGGATTTGATGTTGGCTTTGAATAGGATTGCTAAAGAGATGATATTGGGAGGGCATGAGACCGAGTGTTCAAGCTTATATCATGGTAAGACGGGGTGTGTTTGAGGAGATATTACAAAAATTAGGGTTTGAGAGCACGAGCATTGACGATGTTCAAAAGATGCATTGGGAAACCCTAGAGAAAGAGATTGCTAAATGGATTAACACTTTTACACAATGTGCGAATGTATATTTTCCAAGTGAATCAAAGCTGTTAGAGGGAGTTTTTGCAGGATATTGCTTGATTTCCACACATTTGTTTAGCAATCTCATGCGAAGCGTGATGATCCAGATCCTTAATTTCGCCGAAGCTGTTGCCATGATGTCTAGACGATCTGCAGAGAAATTATTCAAGTTTTTAGATATGTTTGAGACCCTAAGGGATGTTGGATCCACCATGGATGGATTGTTTCATGATGAAAGTTTTAATGTCCTCAAGGCAGAGATCACAACAGCTAGAACACGACTCGGGGAGGCAATCGTTGCAATCTTTTGCGATTTGGAGAATTCAATTAAGTCTGACACAGGAAAGAACCTTGTCCCAGGTGGTGCAGTGCACCCATTAACACGCTACACTATGAATTATCTTGAGTATGCTTGTGAATATAAAGAAACCTTAGAACAGGTCTTCAAGGAACACTTGAAGATCGAGCGAGCTGATTCTAACACCACCGCCCTGAATTCCAAGGTGAAAATGCTGAAAGCTATGGCGATCAAAGCGAGTTAGAGAAGCAAGACTCCCCATTCTCGTCACAACTCATGAGGGTAATGGATCTATTAGACTCCAACTTAGAGGGAAAATCAAAGCTTTACAAGGATGTGTCCTTAAGTAACATTTTCACTATGAACAACGGACGCTACATCTTACAACATGTAAAGCGTTGTAATGAGTTGAGTGGGTTGTTACAGGACGTATGGCGGCGCAAGAAATCAAGTGAACTTAGACAGTGCCATAAGAATTACCAAAGAGAGACATGGGGCAAGGTCTTAGGATGTTTTAAAGAAGATGGTTTGGTGGTGCATGGTAAGGTAGTGAAAATTGAGTTAAAGGAGCGGTTTAAGGCTTTCAATGCAATGTTTGATGAAATTCACAAGACACAAAGCTCATGGGTGGTAGCTGATGAGCAACTACAATCAGAGCTTCGGGTGTCAATCTCCGCCGTGGTTGTTCCAGCTTATCGGTCATTTCTAGGACGGTTTTCACAGACATTCACACCTGGAAGGCAATCAGAGAAGTATATTAAGTTTCAACCTGAAGATCTTGAGACATATATTGATGACCTTTTCGATGGTAACCAAGGAAAGAAGAAAACATAAAGATTTTGAGACAGCTCGAGCATATGCAAATTTAATTTTGTAAATGTAATGTGAGAAACCAAATTGATTTGAAAAATTAAGAAATAGTAAAGTTTTTTATTTTATGATCTTTGTATGTTCTCTAATTGTTTATTAGCATTAATGGAGAATCAATTAATTAATCTCCATATAGATTATGAAGGAAATGATTGTAAAAAGGTATAACTTTTTTTTTCTTTCAATCATGTAACCTTAAGTGTTTTTATCCATTTTCTTATTTTAGATGCTAGTATTTTAGAAAATGGGCAATCAATTTATGTGATTGTTTGCAACTCATGACATTAATATAGTTAATCTTAGATCATTATTTTAAGAAATAATAAGCTTAGAATTAAAATTTTAGAAACCATTCATTCCTTGAAAGATGTTTTATGTTAGTTTATTCCATTAAAAGATGGGCTAGAAAACATCAAAATTCATATCTTATAGTAAAATGCATCCATAGAAAATGGAAGGAAAAGAAAAATAGCTAAGGAGTAGATATAATATGAATTAACATACTTTGATTATGAAATGAATCAAGAATAACAATGTAATTGTAGTTTTGATAATTATATCTACTTCATTATAATCTACTTAGGGAGCATCAAAATAAATAAATATAGTTTTATGGAAAAAAAAACTCCAATATTAATGGAATTGTAAAAAAGAAAAGAGATTTAGACCAATGAAATATGAAATCCAATTTCAATATAAATTAATTAAATTAGATTATTCTATTTAATCCCTTCCACACTTTATCTTATCAAATTACTAGCAATGCTCATTTACTGCTTTTCCAAATATAGAATAAGTAGGTACAAAATGGGTCACGAAGTCATGAATGATGAGGAAGTGTTCAATGAAATCTAGAATCTATCATTGTGATAAGAAATTGCTACATTAATTGATGGTTATGTGTAAAGATCTATCATGAATATGGCATACATGTAATATGCATTTATGCACTTCAAGTGACGATTGATATGTAAAAGTTAATATTATATACAAGTATTCAAGACAAAGAAAATGATGGTAAAGATAGATTTTTTTTTTTTTTTTCTAGCTGGTGGTATAGATAGAATTTAGCAAGGTGGAATAGACAATCTTAGCAAGTAGTAGCAGTTAAATTAAAGCCCACCCTCCATGGATAGTATCCACATTTATTTTTTATGAGTAACAATCAATCAATATTATTAGATCTTATCTATCTTTATCAAGCCAATGCTAAGAATTTTTTATATGTGTGCTTTTTATCATATAAAATTATTTAATATCCTTTAATATTATATTAAAATTTAAAACAACAAATTAATAAGAATTTAGTGAAAGGATTTTATTAGAATGTAAGTGATGTTTTTGTGTATAAAATTCATTACAATCTGTAAATGATAATAAAAGAATATAAGCTAAGGAAAATTATATATTTTCATTATATTTAACCAATGAGATTCATACTAAACTATGATGACATTATTAAAATAGTTAATATGCCAATTATTATATTCATTTCAATAACCAGATGACTGAATGATACTATTGATAAAACCATGGAAGTTCCCATAAGGTGAATATCAAATTTTATATTTGAACTTTTCACGAAAATTCAATTAAACACCTGAATATCGAAATGATTAATTTAATACATAATTAAATTTTCATGGCTATTTTTATTACATCTTTAACACTCTTTGCTCTGTTTACTGATAGGGAAAAGATAATTCCCTATTATCGTATAACACTAATAGGCTGTCATATGTTGGCAAACAAAACAAACGATGTGAAATAAGGTAGTAAAAAGAACCACAGAAAGTTTAATTAAATATTAAATTGGTTGATTTAAAGTTCAAATACAAATTGAATTTTCATGCAAAGTTAGATATCAAATTTTACATATTCCTAAGATTATATTATTAGTAAAATACTAAGAAAATTAAACATGTATATGAATGTATATACACTAGAGAAGTGTTAGATGCATAATTAACACGTACATACATATCAGATAAATACTTAACATGTATGTAAATGTTGTATGAATAACTAACATGTTTGTGTTGTGTGTGAGTTTCCATTGTCTAATAAGTGTATATTCTCATCGGTTAAGTTTCAAATTTTACTTATACCCACATGTTTAATTGAGGGGACATGTCATGTTGAGAACGAGTTAATTATGAAATTGTTGTCCTCATTGTTGAATCAATGGGTTTAAAGTGAATTTTGATGATGAAATATATTACATAGTTAGCTAAGTTAATTTTAATTGGCCAAATGTGTTTATGAAATGATACAGTTGTGTTTATGCAATTATTGTGTTTAATATATATGCAATCACAAAGCTACAGGATCTAGCTACATTATAGTTAACATTTAGATGCTAAACTTACCTTGGAGCATGGTGTTCAGATGCTAGTATGATCAAAAGACTGATCATGTAATTGTGTTAGTGTTAGTTAGACATTTTTCACATGATCCGAAAGTTTTGATCATAGTGGAGTAGGCTAGCATCCAAATGCTATCAAGTCCAATAACTTTCTATGTTTATTTTGCAAGTGCCATCCGAATGGTAACTATGGCGTCTGGACACTAGTTGACAGAAAACTAGCTGTTGAAGCATTTAATGCTTGAGCAAATGAGGGAAAAAAAAAAAAAGTGGACAACATCTAGTTTTTTAGAGAGCTTATAAATAAAGGTTGTTGGACTAATTTAAGATCTTAGAGAAGCTTATTAATTGCATATGAACTCTTGTATTAAATCTTGAAAATACTAATTACATTAGGCAATACTTAGGGATAGAGGGGGGAGGGGTTGATGAAATACCCCAAGTTTCCAATAATCTAAATAAGAGTTGATATAATTAAAATAGCATAATAGATGGTTAATTTTGAACTAGAATTCAAACTTAATTTAGAATTTGAACTTAGCTAGTTTAACTAAATCAAGTAAATTAAACTATTGGATATAACTAGATAGGTTAATATAATCAAAGTAGTAAATACATTTAATTGAAATTGAGATTTTAAATATTTCTTTCCATTTATCTAATTGCTTCAATTACCCATTTCATCAATCAAATTCCTTAATTTTATCTAACGATCAAACTTGAATTCTATTCCTTTTCAATTGATCTATTTACTTTAACTATCTTTTCTAACAAATCAAATTTTACCATGATTTCAACCAATTTTTAATTAAAACCCCTTTTCTTTAAAAATTTCAATTGAATTAAAATTCTAAAATTTCACTTACCTAAATTTCACAAAAGACCTTATCTAGCCATTTTCAACTAAGTCCTATTTCCTTAATCCCTATAAATTTTGAATACATCTACTTGTTTAAAAATATTAAATTTTATGCCTAGACCCAAACTAAATATTAATTTCTTACCAAATGAATTCCTAAACTAGATTTGTAATTCAAGATATTAATTTATATTAGATAGATTCTCAAATTATTTTTTTAATTATTTTCGATACTTAAAAAATGAACTGAAAGGTTTAAACCCGAGCCCTTACCCATAAATACCTTTTAAGGTCTTTTCTTTTATCCTTTTTTTCTTCCTTTCCTTCCCCACCCCCCCTCCCCCTTTTTTTTTTTTGTTCTTCACAAGTTATTCCTTCTTTTTCTTCCTCCTTTTCTCTTTCTCTTCTTCTTCTTCTCATTTCTCTTCTTTTTCTCTTAAAGCCCAACACCAAATCTTAAATTTAAAAAGTCATAAGGAGAAATAGAAGATGAAAAACAAGATAGAAGCTGAAAATCTTGCATGAAGTAGCTACAACAACTATAAGTAGTAGTAGTAGTATAATAAAGATCAAGTTAGTTAAGTTTGCTAAATAAGTAAGTATAGTTACTTTATTTGTTTAGATTTTTGTTTATGCATGTTTGTGATAAACTAAAGCTAAATATGAGTAACATTTGTGATAAATTTCTAAACTAAGGATATATGAGCATGTAACTAAAACTTAGGCATATGTTTATATATGTATGGGATAGATAATTGATTACATGAATTAAAGATATATCATGTAATTACATATATATATATAGATGTTGTAAGTTATGGTTTTGAACTTGTATGTTGTTATTAAGATGTTGTAGGTTGAGTTTTGAAAATAAAATTAGTAGACAAGTAGTTATAGTAGGGAAAAAGAAACAAGGGGAACTCGTAATAACTAATGCCCTGTCAATACGGGCATCACACGGCCCATGGTAGACTCTGATACAAAAATTTTTAAAAAATCAGGGCATGATATAACCCTTAGTAGGACTACGTTAGGAAATTTTGGACAATTATGGGCGTGATTAAACCCATGATCGCCCTTGATCTTTGTATTTCCCTTGATCATGAACGTGATCCCCAATGTTGGTCACTATTTTAAAATTTTTGAAAAATCACAGGCATGATCAAGAGCTTAGTAGCCTTAGGTGTGTATGTTTTAATTGATCACGGGCATGAATAAGGGTTTGGTAGCCCCTAGTTGTTGAAGTTTTCACAATCGCAGGAATGATTGTGCCTTGTGAATGGGAATCACGACCTTAATAATCCCCTGCTTCACCTGTTTAAAAAAAAATCAAATAAATGAATGAGGTAAATAATAAGTAATATATATGTGTATTAAATATTTTTGTTTGTAGAAATTATTAGAAAAATATAACATATTAAATATAAAGTTTTAATTGAATAAATGTACATGCACAGGATATGTTGATGAAATATAATGGATAGATATTGATGTATAATGTGTTTAAGCATGTGAATATGATATAATATGTTATTAAATGCATTTAGTAAATATATACATGTGTGTATGTATGACATGTGTATGGTGGGGTTACTGTAGCAGGCCGATCACGTACAATAAGAGTAGCGGTCGACCTGAGAGAAGTTTTGAACTGATGATACAGTAGGATGTTACAAAGAGAGGCATGGGAGAAGAAACAGGCAAACTCGATTTCTCAAGTGCGCGAGTGTGATAGAAGATCAAATCAAGTAGACTCGATAGTTTTGACTTGTTTTTAGTAGAATAGGTGCTTCGATCTTTTCTAAGAGATGTTTCTACAGAGTATTTGCATTGCTCCCAATCTTACCAATTTGCAGAATCCTCCCAAATGAGAGAAGAAGCATCTTATTTATAGATGTTGGAAGCTAATAGTAGCCGTTGGATGACTTCCATGAATGAGAAGCATTGCTTGTAACTATTGGATCTCTTCCATGAATCCGACGGCCAGAATCCATTCCTTCTTTTATGTATGGGCATGGGCTTTAAATATGGGCCTAAAATAGAATAAGGGTTTTTATAATAAAAAAAGGAGCCCATTTTCTTATTATAATGGCCTATCAAATAGAAATAGACTCATTATATTTCAAATAAGCCATGTTTTAGCCAAATAAAGCCCTTAGGAAGATATTTTTGGAGTTTACTTTTTGCATACGAGAAAACTGAATAAGGTCATAAGCAGAATGAACCAGTTTGACGATCCCTATTCCGAGCCTACCAAGTTGAATCTCCATATGATATCCTTTACTAGATTTGGTCTTCTAAGCTCTTCACTAGCCTAGAAGACCAGGCCATAGCATTAAATTAGGCCAAAGGCCCAATTACCAAAATGACCCTCTATAACATGTATATAGCAATAACCATGTAGGTTAAAATATATGCTTTATGAAATTAAGTTATAATTAATAAATAAGATTAAACTAACAAAATAAACTTTATAACTATAAGTGACTTGAATAAAATGATTAGTTACCCAATAAACTCTTAAATATAAAGTTTACTTACTTAATAAATCTAAGTCCAACTTAAGTTAATTAAGTTAATAGACTTAGTGAACTAAAATGAATTAGACTAATTAAGATTTTATATAATATATAACAATGTTTTAGTCAAACAAGTGAATATGACATAGTAACTAGATTAAATGATTAATTTTATATAACTTGACCAATTAAGTTATGTTTATACTAAATATAACTTGATATATAATAGACTTAACACCTAATTAGATTTAATATAGATGTTTATTATAAGATAAACTTAGATAATAAACTTAAGTTCGACTTGGTTTAATGAATTTTAATGAGCTAAAATAAATTAGATTGATTAAGTTATTCAACTTGGTTAAGTTAAATTAATTTAGGCTTAATATCTTATAATTGGCTTAGATTAATATACTAGGCTGAACCATGAATAATAAGAGGAGTGTGTTGTTTCAAATGTATGTTTGTTAAGGAAAATGAGTGTTTTCTTATAAGCTCATAATTTATTTAAAAACTTCAAAGTAAATAACAAAATAATAATGTTTTTATAATAAATGATTTATAAACAAAGAAAAAGAAATGATTTGACATACGATGGAGAGTTGTTCATATCTTGACGGGGTAATTTTCGCAATCATAGCAAGGTTTCCACTTAGTGTCTGATCAAATAGATTTTAATATAAATCTATGTTTCAATCAAATGTAAAATAATGAACTAAAAGTGAGTTTGAATACTAAAATCTAATGAAGTATAAATTAAGAAAATAATGAGAGTACTATTTCATTTTCATAGGAGAAACAAATAGATCAATCTTTGGATATACTAGAAGATTACTATGACTCAGCTAGGATAGCAAGTGAGTAACTTTGATCCCATCACATTGTTTGTGTTTGTAAAGTGGTGGCAAAATTTAACTACAGCGATAATTGATTGCGTATAGGGATAGGTAAATGCATGTTGTATGGTGATTAGATGATTGACAAACTTTAATATCAGAAGCGAGAGTGTTTGATTGGTATTAATTATGAAATGTATATTGTTGATTATTTGGAAATTGACTTGTCACCATGTAATCTAATATAAACCTTAATTGACCATTAAATAAATTGAGCATACATTGCTTGACAACATAACTTGTATTTGCATGGTGTTTATGTCACGTATTAGTACCTTGACTCTGTGGTAATGATAAGTTATGTAAGTGAATCTATTTCTTCAAAAGGTTACCATTAGGTCTTAGCCCTATAAGAACTAAGTAGGTACTGAAAGATGTCACCCGATGAGAGTTAACATGAGTTGGCTAATACTTAGTGGAGTTTTTGAGTTCTAAGATGAAGTTGGGATCATATTTCTTATATGATATATAAATAAGAAATGAGTTTGAAAAGAATTTCTCCTTCCTTAGTTCTTTGGCTCTCCTAGACGTGAATTACTTAAGCTAGACCTTCAACCCCCAAGAGAGGGCGTAAATCTCCATTAGTTTGGATTTCGGTCATACAAACTATATATTTCCATATGGTTGAGTATTGCATTGCATATGATTGATAATTAAACTTGCTTGAATTTGTTTGAACTGTGTTATTGTGCTCAAAATCCTATAGATTGTTTGATTTTAGGAATCAAATGGACTGTTTGAAAATCAAAGCTAGAAAGAAAGGAATATGAAGAGCATATATGGGTTGGAAGAGTTTTGAAGTTTATGTAAAGAAGTTTTTGAGTTTAATGGTTAAGAAAATTATGATATAATAGCTAGAAACTCAATGTAAGTTGATGAAATGTAATTCTTGTTTGTATCTTATATATATGTGTAATTTTTCTTATTCTAAACAACCTTTGGTCCTGTATAACTATCCACACCATGAAGTATTCTACAAGTCTGATGTTTGTGTGCCTCTCTAAGAGCCTTAAATGATTTAATATCAAACACATGATGCATCGATACTTCTAATGTACTTTATAGGGGTGTAATGGTTGAATTGAGTATTAGAGCAATTTTAATAATTTTACAGTTTTATCAAATATTCAAAATGTAAAGAATGTATGAATAGCAATTATCACAAATTGTTGCTGAAACTAAAAGAGAGAGGGGGTAAGAAGATCAAACCCGGATTTTTAATACGGAGTTTAGTTCATCTCCTAATCCCTATGATCATCCTATGCCTTCAATAAGGACTTTGCACACACTTTATTAGTTACACTAATCTCAATGCTCAAAGAGCTTCAATAAGTTTTAGTGTAGTGCTTTTACAATAATTTGCAATTGAATTTTCTAAGCACTGCACTGTTTCACTCTCAACATAAGCAAAATGATGTACATAATGACAAATGCTAAGAACATTTTATACTTTTATTAGATAGCAAATGAAAGGCCAAAGGTCGGTTGAAAAAACTACCTACAAACTCATTTATATAAGTCTCCTATAGTATAAATGTTAGGCATAAATCCCCTAAAAAAGATCTTACATTAAATGCTCTTCAATTGTTGATAGTAAAAAACATAAAGAGTCTGGAATACTTATAAGTGGTCCAAGAGTGCTCTACTTCATTGAAACATTTGTTGCTCAAGATGATTTAGACTTCTTGTTATTGATCCATAACTTTTGGCCTATTCTACTTCTTGAATGTGTTCTGAACATTATACGGTCTAGGCTCTTTGCATTTGATTTAAGCCACTAGGAGCTTAAGTTTTTAGAAATCATCAATTAGTGCAAACTACTTCAATTAGTCCAGACTATTGGGCACGTGGGCTCTAATTCATCTTCATTAATTAGTCTAGACTACTACCTGTTATGACATTTTTCACAAAAAAAGGTAAGAGAGCTTTGCACAAATTCTAATCACTACAACTTGATACGGACTAGCATGCATTTAAACTTTGCAATTATAATTTTATGGCTAATCAACTCTTATATCAATTTCATTCATTTGATTATTTATGAGCATTAATTTGGTTTGGTTTAAATCCTAAAGTTACAATTCTTATAGGTTACTAAAATAAGTCAATTTAGTTTAGGACAAAGGTAATTTTGATTTAATAGTTTTGTCTCATTAAATTTAAGCATGAACCTTTTAGTTCAACAAACTCTCCAACCTCTTTGTGTATTATTGGCTTTATCTTTATGAGTAAAAAGTTTTTAGTAGTGTCATTTGTTTTTCACTTGCAAATCTTTTCAAGGTACTACTCTAGGATATCTTATGATTTAGAGAGATTTTGAGTTATGCCTAGCATGATATGAAACTTATTGTAAAGGCATAACTCTTGTGAGAACTATGTGTGTTATTTGTGCTTATGTTATGGTGTAACTATCTTTGAACAAATTAGTGTGTGTGAAGTCTTCCATTGGAAGAAATTTATGGACCCATGGAGAGTAGAGGGAAGATTGAACTGCACATTAAAGTGAGATTGTTTTCTCTATCTCTTACTTTTTACTTTATTGTAATTTACTTATTGTTGTTATTTATTTGTTAAATTGCATTGTTTAGACTTAGAGCAAATTACACCAAAATGTATCAACATTTAGAGGTAAGTTTATTTAATGTATCAATATTTTGAGTAGATAAAAAGAGGTATTAATGTTTTGTAAGGTGTGTCAAATGAGATATCAACATTTTGTGAAATTTATTTGAGATATCAACATTCGGATTAGTTTTCAATTAAGTCTTTTTAATTTTTTATCAATGATTGATTATTGATACCTTATTTGACTCACTTTACTAAATGTTGATACCTCTTTTTAACCACAAAAAGTTGATATCTTAAAATAATTCCACCTCTTAAACATTGATACATCTTTTTAACCACTTAAACTATTGATGTATTTCATGAACTTATTCTTAAACATTGATACCTTTTAATTTAATTTATCCTTTATACCTAGAATTCTAAAAAGGAATAATTTAGTTCTAAAATTCATTTCAACTCCCCCGTTGAGTTTTAGCCTAGGTGTTAATTGGTTTACATTATAATAGTTGATTCTTCTTTGATGGTGCTAGTAATTTAGAATGGATTATATTAGATGAAATAGTTACCCATGAATATTGGGCCACTTAAACCAAAAAGCTTGTGGCCTACACCCATTTGGGTTTTACTATCTTAAGGATGCATTAGGATAAATTGTGATGACATATTCTAGTCATATTTTGACTTTGGGGGTATAAGCAAATGTTTTCAAAATGCTAATGGATTTTGTGTTAGAGTTTTATTAAGCATGCTTCTATTCGTTTTGCCATTAAAACCTAAAATGTGAGGGATGAATTGGGATATTCAATATGCCATAGAGCTAGGCTTTGAGGATATTATAATTGAGTTTGATTTGAAGCCATCAAATGGCTTACTATATATAATCTTGATGGTATTTTTCTCCTTGACTCCCTAAAATGGTCTTAATCTGTAGATAGCGCCCCTAATCCACACACATACACTCATGGACACGCATATGCACATAGAGAGAAAAACACGAAGATGATTCACAAGGAGTCATTTTTGTCAATCGCTTTTATGTTTATAGTAAAAATAGTGACTAAATATGTGATGTGTATGCAAAATTAAGTATAACTATATAATAAAATATATAATATAAAATAATCATCTAATCAAACATATGCACAATAAATGGCGAGTTACTTGCTCAAATCAAGTCGAGATTAGACTTTGGAATTTTAGGCTTGGATCAATGTTGGATGTAAGGCCTATAAAGACAAGAAGCCAATTAGTAGTGAGTTAGGAGTCGGCCTGGTGTGGCCACTTTAACGCTTAAGTCAAGACAATCATGATAAGCCCTTAATTCATATTAGAGAGCAGTTGACTGTGACATTATCTATTTCAAAGAGGTAGATGAGTATTTTTAGAGAACTAACTTGGCGGTTATGGTCATCATAGGCTAGTGGGTGAGTGGGTGGTTGACGGTAGTTTGTAGTATTAGAGGACGTGGGGTGAGTCCACGTCTCCACTACTCAAAGACCAAGCCGATCGAGCTATTTATGCTAAGCGATTAATAGGATGGAGGCAATCAAGTGATCACCAAGATTTGTTATAAGGTTAGGTTGCTCATCACAGGATACATCAATAGAGTTTGGACTTAGCAAACTGATCTAGCCCATTAGTGTACTGGTCTCAGCTCAGGTGGCCCTATGTTCTAGAATGGACCATCAACATGGTTCAATAAAAAAAAATTCTACATAAACAATATTAAAACTACTTGAAGAAAAAAATATAAATATACAACTACAATAGAATGTCAGAAATGTGTATGTTGAATAAAATAAAAAATTATACTAGTCATATTATATTTGTTTCATCAAATAAGTCACTATGAATATATAAGAAATTTATAATGTTTAATTATTAAATTCATATATAGTAGGATAAGGAATTATACATTAACATTATTGAAAATTCCATGGTCCCATGATATCTTTTGACATGACTAATCTCATCAGTGATTCAACAGCTCACATTCATACTCAATCCTAATCGAATTCTTAAAATACTTAATAATATCACTTAGTATATTTATTTTAATAGTTAGATCATTAACTTGATGATCACATCAATGAGACCGTAGAAGTTCTATGAGATTATAAGGATGTGGAGTTCAAAACTTTCAGTACAATTATGTATAAGGAAACTTCTATAATTATGCTAACTGAAATGTCTAGTCAATCATCCAATTCAACCATTAAGATGAATATAGTAAGTAATAATCAAGTATTTTAGTGGTGCGAGCAATGTTGGCTATGAATTTGAATCATTAAAAATCGATGAGCCAATCCCCTTAAAATACATAACAAAACCATAGAATTTTCTTTATATACAATCATAAGTTCATATCTCATATAATGACTTGTTATTCTTATTAGTATTTATAGAGAAAAAAGAATTTCATATATATAGATGGCATCTTCTAAATAAATTTGAATCATATCTAATACTTATTATTTAGTTGCCATTAATTTTGAGGAATTTTCTATGATCTCATCATTGTTTTTTATGAGATCGGTCCGGTCAAATGTCGACTGTTAACTGGTAAATAAATTTGCTTCCCATTTTTTTCTCTCAAGTATAGTCCTTCGTTTTAGTTAAGAAATTCCGCAATATCCGGAATGAACAAAAATGGCGAAGGGCCTGCTTAGGAGAAATGAATATTGAGACGACTAAACATTTAATAATATTAAATTGTAAATCTTGTCCAGATTGAACAAAATTAAGTAGAATACTATAAGCAAATGAATATTAAGATGGATAACATTTAATAATATTATATTATGTTTCTAAAAAAAATTTTAATGGTCAAAACATAGTATGATGGAACAATTTTTTTATTCTTATATGTGTTAAAATAATTAGATATAATAATAGATATTTAAAAAATTATGCAATTTATGAAGACACTTGAAATAACAAACTAATTAACATATTTAATTGAATATACAATTCTAAATTAATTTATATAATTGTTTAAGACTTATGAAAATAAAATTAATTGGCATATGTCATTCATATGGACAATTGTCATCAAATGTCAATACAATAAAGTTGAATAAGGCACTTTAATTGTCTACATTCAAGAATAATTTTTTTATCTTATATTATTAATATCTTTAATAATATATTTAATTGTTTACAAGATATATACATTCAACTATGAAATTAGTCAAGACACATCAAAAAATTGAATTGATTAACATATATATATAATAGAAGTATTCAAAGTTGAAGTAAATTACATAAGTTTTTAAGGTATATCTCATTAAAGTGCATAAATTTTATCAAAATGTGTAAATGTATAGATAAATTTTGATTACAAATATATTAAAAAAATGGAAGCAATCGAATTATAAAATGGAGCATGAAACAAGCAATTGAGTTGCATTTTGTTGAAAACTTAGCCTTGTTGTAAAATGAGCATTTTGTAGAGGAATTAAGCCTTGTTTTGTGAAATAAGCCATACATCTAAAAATTAAGCATAATTGTGGTTATAATGGCACTAATATGGTGAAATAACCCTTGAAATCATTAATGTAGTTATATTATGGTGAAATGAGCTTAAACGTAGAACTGAGTCAATTTATGGTGATAATGGTGCTTGTATGGTGAAATAAGTCTTACAATAATGAATTGAGACATGTAATACTACATACGATACTTGTATGGTCAAATGAGAATTATAGCAAGGATCCAACCATATTATGGTGAAAACAGTACCTATATGGTGAAATAAGTCTTATAATGAGGAATTGAGCTTTGTTATAGTGAAATGAGCCTTACAATAAAGGATTAAGCCCTATATTGGTGAAAATAAAGGTTGTATGATGACACATGCCTTACTACGATGAATTGAGTAATGTTATGGGAAAAATAGTATTATAATAAGGAATTTAACCCAATTAGGGTAAGAGTTTATTTGGTGAAACAAGTATTAGGTAGAGGAATCATGCCTTATTGTTATGAAAATGGTTTGCATGGTGAAATAAGCCATGCACTTTAGAATTGAGCCACAATACAATAAAAATAGATCTTATATGATAAAATAAGGAATATGTTAAGAAATTGAACCCTATAATGGTAAAATAAGCCTTACGCTAAAGAATTGAGCAATATTATGATGAAAATGGTGTGTATAGTGAAATGAGCCATTCAATATGGAATTAACCACTAATGTGGAGAAAATAGAGTTTGTATGGTGAAATAAGCCTAATGTTAAGGACTTGGGCCCTGCTATGTGAAAAGTGCCTTGCAAGATGGAATTTAGACTAAAATTGTCAAAATAAAGTTTGTTTAGTAAAAAGAGCCTTATGCCATGGCATTGGGCCTTATTATAGTAAAACCAGTGTGTATAGTGAAATTAGTTTCATGATGAGGAATTTAGCTCTATTATGGTGATAAGACCCTTAGAATGAGTAAACCAATAATATTATGATTAAATAGCTCTAATAATGAAGATTTCAACCTTGTTATGATGAAATGACTCTAATAATGAGGATTTCGGCCATATTTTGGTGAAACAACCCTGACAATGAGGAACTAATCCTTGGTGTGGAGAAAGTACCCTTACAACAAAGAATTAAGTCTTGGTATGGTGACATGACCCATCAAACGAGAAATTCTAAATAGCGTGGTATAGTGTCCCCTCAATGAGGAATCTAGATATGGCATTGTGAAACGACCCTTAAGATGAGGAACTTAGCCTTAGTGCAATGAAATGACGCTATAGCAAAGAATTTACCCATGCTATGGTGAAATGGTCCATATAATGAAGAATTCAGACCTAATGCGGTAAAATAACCCTTAAAATGAGGAACTAGGCCTTAGTGTGGTGAAATTACCCCTACAACAGAATTCAACCTTGATGTGGTGAAAAGCCCCCTTTTAATGAGAAATTTAGCCTTAAATAAATGATTTGACCTCTACAATGAGGAATTTATGGCAGTACGATAAAAAAAACCTCTTAAATAAGGAACCTAACCCTAGTGCACTAAAATAGCCTGTAAAATGAGGAATCCATGTCTACTACGGTAAAATCTCCCTACAATAAGGGATTTATCCCTATTGCAGTAGAATAGCATAAGATGGGGAGTCCATCTCTACCATGGTGAAATGTTCCTCCACAATGCAAATGAGCTTTATGATGAAGCATTTATCCTAAAATGGTGAAAATAAAGTTTGTTTGGCGATACAAGTCTCTCTTTGAGGAATTGAGCCCTATTATGATGATATGAGACTTACAACAACAAATTTAACCCTCATGTGGTGAAACTATTTATACAACAATGAATTAATCCTCGTTGTGGTTAAATAGATTCTACAATGATGAATGCAACTTACTTGTGGTGAACAACCCATACAGTAAGGAATTGAGCCTTAGTGTAGTGAAACAACACTAGAATGAGGAAATCATCCCTATTGTGTTGAAGATGCCCCTAGAACGACGAACTCATTCTTACTATGGTGAAATGGCCCAACACATGAGGAATCTACTCTTACTGTGGTGAAATGATCCCTATAACAAGAAATTCTAGTGAAATGGTTATTGAAGCAAGGAATTTTCCTCTATTGTGGTGAAAGGACCATTGGAATGAGAAAAGGACTATATGGTAAAATGGTCTCTATGAAGAGGAAATTTTTCTTATTGCGATAAAATGGCCCGTGAACGAGAAATTCACTCTAATTGTGATGAAATGGACCCTAACACGAGGAATTCTCCCCTACTGTGGTGATATGGCCTTTGCAACAAGGATTTATCTGCTATTGTAAAGACCCAACATGGCTAATATGTAAAGCCGAGCATGTCCAGTCCCTAGTCACATGCAATCCTAAAGAATTACATGTAAAGCTATCTTTAAAGAAGGAGTTTGTATAGATTATTTGTTTAAATATGCCATAAAACCATTTTAAAACTTCACATTAGGAGTTATATCATACATACTATGACAAAGGTGTGTAGTTCTTTCGAAAACATAATAAAGAACTGAATACATATATTACAAACCAAGGCTTGAGATCAAGCCTTAACAAAATATAATACATACAAGTTGAAAAGACTTTTATAATAAATACATTATCCATAAAAGCGTTTTCACTAGTTTATTACAAAACGACATCATTAAGGTCAGGGAACCTAGTCCTCCCACTCGTCCAAAAAGTCCTCAAAATCAATCCTGTGACCCAACTAAGTATAGAACTCATCCTCATCAACACTGAAATAGGAAATCATGAGCCAAAGGGCCAATACGCAAGTAACATAAAAAAAATACATTGTGATAAGCACACTTAAGTTAAATGTAATGCAACGACCATCAAGCTATTAATCATTAATATAGTTTGTTAAAAAAACATAGAGTATTCAAACTCCGAAGACAAGCCATTGGAAATCTAGGGGTCCTGAGTTACAACAACTGCTCAAGGGGTTGATATAGGTAGCCCGAATATCTATATCCCCTATACCTAACTAAAAAAGAATAGCAGGTCCTCTAAGGTTCACAGGTGTTTCTCATCTTTACTTAACTTGATCAATAATATCACTTAGCTCAATCGGTTCCATAAATGTGAACTAAATCATATTATTTCCTTTCAAGAAAAAGTAAATGTTATGTCGATACTGTTATCTCTATCGACTACCCATTGAGCCACTTATAAATTGTCGTTGCATCATGATATGGTGGCCTAAGCACCTGAACTACCATGTTAACATCATCAACAGGGTTATTGCTCCCTGGAATAATTTCAACGGCACACGAACAAGCAATTTCAATCATATTTAAGTCGTCTTTAATTTTGATCAATTTAAGATATGCCTATCCTAACAACCAACATCCAAGTTACCACATACCTAAAAGATCTAATAAAAGATCAGTAGATACTCTCAACTGAGAAGAATAATCTATAAGAAAAGTATTTAATTTATATAAAATTGAACATTAATCACAAATAATTTTTAAGTTCATCATCCAATACAAAACTTAAATAAAAACTAATGTTAAATCATGATTTACCATTTATACATACACACTCATATATATAATACATTTCTTTATTTTAATTTAGAAAATAAAAAAAAAAAAAAACAAGGTAGAATACAAGGTACATGACCTACTGCATGGGCATAAGCATGCCCCTATTGGAAGAAAAATTTCCACTACCGCCTAATAAAGGCTGTTGCACGCCCATACATCTTGAAAGCATCCTAACCAGAGGCCTATAGGGGCCATTGTATCTGTACTTATTATATTTCAAGGGGTTACAAATTCCCCAGTTTTTCATACTTCATTCTATCAATTTTACACATCCTACATTTACTACATCACTATAAAAGCAACATACAACTCAACACATGCACTTAACAACACCAAATGCACATAAACCAGACATTTCTAAAATCAAACAACTCCCATAACTTCATATCCAATATTGAACATCACACAAACCTTACTAACTCATTCATCTTCTAAAGTAACTATAATATTTCCAATAACTCAAATAACACAAGTTTTAAGAACTCATTTAAGTCCTAAAGATCTACTTAGCTAATCAAAACATCATTCGCTCCTTAAAACTTCATTTGAACAAGAATATATCCATGCAAGAACAAAGAAATAAATGAATAGAAAAACATACAAACTTTACCCTAAGCCTTCTTAACTCAGAGGTGAAGTCTTGAAAGAGTTCTTCGTAAATTGTTGAAGGAAAATCGAATCAAATGGATAGGATGTTTGAGTTGCAAGAAAAAGTCAGTTTAGGGTTTGTTTTAAATTGTGTTTTTGCAGAGTTTGAAGCTTAATATTTAGCCAATTTCTACCTTTGACTTTTGTTACTTCGATATTTATCTTTTGCTTGGGCTTGGGCTTAGGCTTGGGCTTTCAAAACATGAAAATTGGGCTAGATTTTCTAAAAAATTCTTGCAACAAAGGTCATGTACTAACCTAATACAATATAATTCATCACATTTCCATACAAATGCTTAGTCACAACAAAAATACAGTTTTACCAACATGACATACACAACATATATATACACTAATCATGCAAAACCTTATAGTTACTAAATCATGCTAGCACATTACATTTTATCTTAACTAAACATTTAATAAAATTTCACATATATAATTCATTCAACCAATATATATTTTACACACATAGAAATGAAATTAAATCATACATAGAAGATTAGGATATTTCACTCTTCTCCCCTTTAAGAAGTTTCATCCTCAAAACTTACATTATTCGCTGATTAAATAACTCTAGGTACTTATGTTATATAACTCTTTATTTCCCATGTGGCTTCCCTTTTTCATTGACTACTCCACAACACTTTAACAAAAGGAATGGTTTTCCTCTTCAAAACTTTATCTATTCAGTCCAAAATTCTAATAGGCTTCTCCTCTATAGTCAGATTAGGTTGAATATCTGGCTGATTTGTATTAATAATAGCATCTGGATCGGATATACATTTCCTTAATTATGATACATCGAAGATTGTATACATCTAACCAATTTGGAGGCAAGGCTAATATGTTAGCCAATGGTCCAACTCTTTACAATATTTCAAATGGACCTTTATATCTCATATTCAACTTTCCTCTAACACCAAATCTGAACACTCGTTATGCTCTAAGGAACACATGATTGCCAATTTCAAACTCAAGAGGTCTTTATCTTGTATTTGCATAGCTTTTATATCTGTCTTGAGCTATTTTCATCCTTTGCTTAGTAATATAGATCTTATCTATTCTTGTTGTACTAAATTTGGACCAATTAAAGCTCTTTCTCCGCTTCATCCCAGTGTTGAGGGGATCTATACTTTCTTCCATACAAAGCTTCATAAGAGCCATTTGTATGGTTGATTGATAACTATTATTGTAAGCAAATTTAACCAAGGGCAAATGGTCATCTCATCATCCACCAAATTCCAATGCACAAGCTCTTAGCATGCTTCTAAGATTTGAATGGTTCTTTCTAATTGTCATCAGGATGAAAAACAGTGCTAAACTGTACACGAGTACCCAATGATTCATGCAAGCTCTTCCAGAATTGACTGGCAAATCTTGAATCTCTATTTGATACACTCGATATTGGTATGCCATGTAGCCTTACTATTTCTTTAATATAGATCTATACCATTTTCTTAAATGAACATCCAACTCTAAAAGGAATGAAATGTGCAAATTTCGTTAATCTATCCACGATTACCCATACCACTTCATGTCTAGGTAATATTCTTGGCAAAGCATACACAAAATCCATAGTTTTATTCTCTCATTCCATTCAAGGATGGGTAAAGGTTGTAGCTCACCTCTAAGTCTTTGATGTTCAATCCTTATTTGTTGACATGTCAAGCACTTCAATACATGATCTGCTACATCACGCTTCATGTTATCCCACCAAGGATTTTCTTCATATCTTTATACATTTTTGTATTTCCTAGATGGATGGAATAAGTTGAAGTATAGGCTTCTTTCATTACTTTGTTTGTCAAATCATGAATCTTTGGCACATGGATTCTATTTCCATATCTCACGACACAATCATCATTGATCCTCAACTTCTCACTCTCAGGATATTCTTTTTTACCTTGTTTGATTTGACTCAAAATGGTAAGTTGCAAGGTTAAACTAGCAAGTATAACATTAACTTGGTTGAAAGTCACTCAATATCCATTTTCGAAAATCTTCTTATATCTCTTTTTGATCTGTGATCAAGGTTACCGCATCCATTTGTTTCTTTCTACTTAATGTGTCAACAACTACATTTGCTTTTCCTAGATGGTATAAGATTTCAACATTATAATCTTTTATAAACTCTAACAACCTTCTTTGTCTCATGTTTAGTTCCTTTTGAGTGAAGATATATTTTAAACTCTTGTGATCCGATATATTCTACATTTCTCGCCAAAAACGTAATGTCTCTAAAGCTTAAAGGCTAAAATTATGTTGCCAACTCTAAATCATGAATTAGATAATTCTTTTCATGTGGTTTTAATTGTCTTGATGCATATGCGACTACTTTACCATCTTGCATAAGAACACATCCAAGATCTTGAATTGAAGCATCACTATAGATCACAAACTCTTCTTCACTAACTAGTAAGCTAACACAGGAGTTGATACTAACTATTTCTTCAACTCTTGGAAACTTGATTCACATTTACCATTCAATACAAATCTTGCAAGTTTTTGAGTCAATTTCATCAATGGAGATGCAATCTTCGAGAATCCTTTAACAAATCTTCGATAATAGCCAGCCAATCCCAAGAAACTTCTCACCTTGTAACATTCATTAGTCTTTGCCATTCTACAACAACCTTGACTTTCTTTGGATGAACTGACACACCATTCTTTGATACTACATCCTAAGAAAGCTATCTCTTTTAGCCAGAACTTGCATTTACTAAATCTTGCATGCAACTTCTTGTAATACTAACTTTAAATGTTCCTCATGTTCTTTCTTATCCGAAAATATACCATAATGTCATCATTGAATACAATTACAAATAAATATAGATAATCTTTAAACACCTGATTATGAGATTCAGGAAAGCAGCTAGGGCATTCGTCAACCCGAATGGCATGACTAGAAATTCGAAATGTTCGTATCTGGTGTAAAAGGTAGTCTTTGGAATGTCCTGTGACTTAATTCAAAGCTGATAATACTTGGATCTCAAATTAATCTTTGAAAACATTGTTGTTCCTTCAGATGATTGAATAGATCATCAATCCTTGGCAGATGATACTTATTCTTTATATTGACTTGATTTAATTCTCTGTAATCAATACATTTCTCAAACTTTCGTCTTTCTTCTTTACAAATAAAACCGGAACACCCTATGGAGAAATACTGGATCAAATAAAACCAAGCTCTTGTAAATCTTGTAACTGTTGCTTCAATTCTTTCAATTCAATTAAAGCCATTCTGTAAGGTGCTTTTAATATAGGAACTATATCAATTCCAAACTCAATTTCTCTATTATGAGTGAAATAGCCTAACTTCCATGCTTAATTAACATATATATATATATATATATATATATATTGCAAGATTACTATGTGAATGTGTTGTGTATGTTTAAGTTGTTTAAATTGTATTGTGTATGATAAGTCAAGCCCCACCAATTAAGCTCAAGTTAAGAAAATTTCTATCAAAATAATTCCAAACCCAAGCCCAAAACTAAAACCAAGGCTAAGCTTATGAATTTATGGCCCTTTTTCTTTTCCCAAGTCAGCTGCCCCTTAAAGTCAAAAAGAAAAGTAGATAATTACAAAGCAAAACTTTTAGCAAAAACCATAATCTAAAATGGGCACTATCTGACATTTTTTCTTCCAGCCCTTAACATCCTATTCGTTTGATCCAATTTTCCTTCGTCAATTCACCAAAAACTCTTTCAAGACTTTGTATTCAAGTTAAAGAAACTTAGGGTAAGCTTTGCATGTTTATATGATCTTGTATGTATTTGTTTTCTTTATGAATACATATTTCAGTTACTATGGTTGTTTAATGAGTTGTATGAGGTATTAGTGGTCTGATTTAGTTTATGAAGATAAATAGGTTCTTAAAGTTGTGATAAATAGAAGGTGAATATGGTTGTAGTTGTTTTGAGTTGATGAAGGAGATGGTGATGGTTGTGATGTGTTCAAATGAAGTTGTAAGGGTTGTTTAAGGATAGGAATGTAGAGTTCATGCATGTTTGAAGTTGATAAGTATATGTATTGAGGTATGTAAGCTTGTAAAAGTGAAAATTTTGATGTTAAGTTTCGAAAAATGCATGCTCTATTTTTTAATGCAAAACATGTAGGAAACATGGGGTGCTGCTTAAGTCTTGCGACTTACTAATTTTGAAAATAAAGTTTTCACAAAAACACACGAGTAGAACACGACAAATGTTTCTAATCATGCTTCTCACTGTGATTGGAATGAAGAGAAAATTGTGATAGCATAGGTGAAACATGGTTCCGTGCACCACGACATGCTTCTCACTATTTGCAAAATGTATTTGATTAAATTGAAACATAGCAAGAACACAACATAAGCTAATCTACCGTGCTTCTCACTGATCGTTGAAGGGTTTATATATGTGAAATGAGACGTGATACACGTCGACTATTTTCAGGGCATGTTTCTCCTTTAAAAGAAACACGGGAAAAACATGGCCTGACTTATCTAGCCGTGTTTCTCTCTTATCAAAATTTGTAACCCCAAAACATAAGGATTGTTTTCAATGTGTTTCTCTTATAAAGGAAACATGAAGGTGTATACGGCCATATATTTGGTCATGTACCCTTTAAAAAATAATAATAAATATTATCAAATTTTCAAAATTTAAAATAAATGAATGTATTATATTTATGTGTGTATGAATAATAAATTATAATTTCATATGAGTTTTCTTTAAGTTTTCTAGTAAGTAAAGAATTTGATTTTGATGGTTCGATGTTGAAAGTTATATGAATTAAATTTAATTGTTTTATAGATTCTCCTATCTATTTGAATTCGTCTATTGATCAATTGCCTAGTATAACATTTGGAACAAGTACGCGGTAGCTTTGATTGATGGTTATTAGCATAGGTATACTTAAATCAACTAATATCAAAGATGACCTAAATATGATTGAATTGGTTACACGTATGCCATTGAATTTGGTTCAAGGAGCGGCAACTCTGTTAACAAGGTTAGCATGATAGTTAGGTGCTTATGCCACCCTAGCCATGATGCATTGACGCTTAAAAGCGGCTCAACTGGTAGTTGAGAAGGTTAATGGTATCGGAATAACATTTACTTATTCTTAAGAGGAAATAATATGATTTAGTTCTCGCTTATAAGGACCAGTTGAACTCGGTGATATTATAGATTAAGTTAAGTAAAGATGAGAAATGTTTGTAATCCTTAGAGGATACTACTATTCTCTTTTTAGTTAGATGTAGGAGATATAAGTATTTGAGCTACCTATATCAACTCCTAAGCAGCTGTTGTTACTTAAGGTCCCCAAATTCCTCAGGAGTGCAATCGAAGTTTGAATACTCCAATGTTGATTTGTTTACTTAATAAAAGATAATCAAATTTGTTGGGTGTTGCATTGCATTAGTTTAAGTATGCTTGTCACTTCACATTTGTTTTTGTTACTGTGAACTGGGCCTTTGGCTCATGTTGATGCTTTGTAGGTGTTTTGATGATGAATATATGATGATTTGGGGTACAAGACTGATTGAGAAGCTTTTTTGGATGAATGGGACAACTAGAGACCCTTGTGCAAGCAAGGATGTTTTAATCAAGTTTTCTAAAAGACAAATGAAAATGAAAATGTGATTTTTGTTATAGGCTTGTTGGCTAAGCCTTTGTTTGTAATATAAGATTTCAAGTTTTTCTATTAAGTTTTATTTGGATCAAGTTTTGTAATCTTTTGAAGTGTCACTTGTTTGACACTAAAATTGTTTCAAGTTTTTGTAAATATAATCTACTTATATGTTGAGTAGTTTATACGAAAGTTTTAATATGAAGTTATTTTAGGTTTAAATACGCAGTCATCATAAACATTACCTTTATACACAAACTCATGTATCATACTTATGTGTTATACATGGTTAGGGACTAGGATGCCTAATAGCGAGATTAGGTAGGCTAGGTCCTTATAAGGAGGTAAACTAGGTAATTCTTCAGAAACACATTTGTGAAATCCTTCACTACCAGCACCATATTGATATTCACTTCTTTAGCATTTACTATTGCTACAACAACTTTCTTTCATAACTCCATAGAACCTATACTTTTTGGTCTGTCTCCAAGAGCATAAGTAAATTTTCCATTCTCTAATTCAAAACTCAACTCTGCCTTATTACAATATATTATACCTTTGATAAAGGCATTTTATACTCAATTTTCATTGATTGAATCATGATAAATTATTATTTATTTTATAAAAATCTTAAGGAATTGGTATTTAAGTACATTCATTGTGATATTTCAGGTCTTGAAAGACTTATATTATAAATATAAGCAAATTAGAGAGTTTTATGCAAATTTAGAGACATGGACAAAATATGTTGGCAAAATGGAAATGTAAGCCACTAGCCTTCATAAAAAACATTGAACATGGCCAATGATCAACAAAAGCCACCGGCCTTCATCAAAAACACAGCCAGCCTTCAACAAGCTACAACATCGGCCTTTATCAAATTCAACAAACACCGGTAAAATTGGATTCTACGATGTTAGCCTTAAGCAGACATACTCCTACACTGCCTCCAAAACAATCAGCCATCTTGCTTCATAAATTAATTACAAATTCAAGAGAGGCATGTAAGCTGCCGACATACAGATGCAAATGTTAGCCTACATCATGCGCGTGTCTTTTCATATATATTCTTCTTTTTTTGATCTTATTGTGGGGGATGAACCCTAGATGAAACAAAAAGCTTATTCTCTTTACTCCTAGATACAGATTAGGGCATAGACAGTAGTTAGCTTTTTATTTTCTCCTTACGGATTCCACATCGAGATTAAGTGGAAGATATGATTTGAACATGTATTTGAAAATGGGATCCCTATTCAAGGTGATTTTATTCCTTTTCATTTGATTTCATGTTATGGATGATATCTAAAGCTTTTTCCCATTGATCTTATATATGGTTTTGAGTTACTGATTTGGATTGTCTGATTGATGTTTTCTGCTATTGATTGATTCATTGTTTATATTCAAGTTGCTAATGTTAATTCACTGAGCATGTATTTCAAATTGAATTTGAAGTGCATGTTAGATTAGGATTGTAATTAGAAAATTCCCTTATAATCAATTCTGTGATTAGCTAATTTGGATTGCAAATCTCATAAGGATATGGATTTTAAATTGAAATAGTGTTTAGTAAATTCATAAAGACTAATCAATGATCACTTTCCTAGGAATAAGGAAATTTGGTTGGTTAATTTAGGGTAATTACTTCCTTTGTGAAAATGAGTTCTTACCTAGTGCATGATTAATTAAAAAACCAAACCCAATGACAATTTGGATTTGCAATTATATCTTTGGTCACTAGCATACATTCAATTATTTGTTCTGATTTGTTGGCTCTAAACCTAATTCATTTAAAGGTATTGGAAACCCAAATTCTTTGTAGGCTAGTTTTACCCAAAAATCCAACAATATAATCTTTTTCATTTGCCTAGCCATAATTAAGACTAATATAACTGAGAGCTAGTCCTCGCTCCTATGGACACGACTTGGTACTTACCAAAATTTTATTACTACCACATACCTGGTACATTGGCCGGTTAATATCTATGTATTTAAAGAATTTAAAAAGAGAGTAAAAAGAGTTTTAAAAAGCACATATAGAAAATGGATGATCAACCTTTATATAAATTCAACTAATTCATGCCCAAAATTAAATTGAAATCAGGCATAAACAAAACCATCATATCCATTGGCATATTTACACTAGAAATCAACGCACTAACATTTTTACAAATACATGGCTTCCTAGTTTCAACACCAAATGGAGTACTAATGCACATTACACTATCAATCAGTATTTTAGAAGCAAGCTCACATTCATTCATAAACTTTTCAGATATATAGGTATGTGTAGCTGTTGTATCTATTAAGACATAAGCATATCGTTTGGAAATGAGAAAAGTACCTGCTAAAGTGTCTACCGAAGGAGCTTCCTCAACTTGTTGTAAAGCAAATACTCTTGTTGTCACTTTTCCTTTTTCTAAATTAAGTCCACCCTTATTATTATTAGGTCTCTCTTTGCAAGTCACTATATGGGTTCCCTCTCTTTACAATATGCACATAATATAGGTTGCATAACTGGATTTTTACACTCCGAAGCTCGGTATCCTTCTTGACTACAAGCGAAACAAGCTTTTAGATTCCATTTGCAATCGGATAATTCATGTGGCCTGAAACATCTAACACATATCTTTTCAAAAACAAGAGCAAGGTCTTGGTTACTATCTTCTGATCAGCTTTCTTTCCCATAAATGGTTACTTGCTTCTCCCTTAGTAGCCCATACTTTTACTAGTACTCTGATGACTCCTAAAAGATGTAAAAGACACAGGTCTCTTCCATGAATAATTAGCTCTCTTAGCTTTCTTCACTCTGCTGTCATTCTATATTTGTTCAGTAACTTAACCTTAGCAACAGTATCAACCAAGGTATGTAGCTAAAACATCTTAACTTCCCCATTGAACTCATCATTCAATCCATTTTGAAACTTTTTACTTTCATTCTTTCATCCTGATATCCTTCCCTAGAAAATCTCACAATTTGCAAAACTCTACATGCTATTCATCAATTGATTTACTCCCCTGTCTCAAACTTAAACCAATTTGAAATCATTTGTTCCCTGATAATAACCAGGAAATATTGCACAAAAAAACGCATCCTTAAATTTGACCTATGTCATAGGCCTTGGCATATTTTCACTAGTAATCTTCACCAATTATATGCTTCTCTCTTCAACATATATACAGCTAGGTCTACCTTCCTTTCCTCTAGAGTACCATAAGCTACAAATGCCTTTTCCAATTCTTCTACCCAACTTTCAGCGACAATTAGATCAGTATTAGGTCCTTCAAAGTCTGGGACCAATTTGTTGAACTCATGTAGCTTCATTTGATTAACTTGATCATTAACTTGGATATTTTCATTTTGTCTAGTTACTTGAGGATCATACTGTTGCATAAACTATTGTTGTTGCTGATACATCATGTGCTGATATTGCTGCATCATAGAAAACATATCTCTAAACATTGTATACATCATGGCCAAATTGTCTGTTGGCACTTGAGGCATAGGGGGAAAAGGTAGCATCTGTGGTGGTTGTGGAGTCTATGACTATTGTGGAACCTTTAATGAAGAAGTCGATGCAGAGATGGAGTAGTAGTAGAACTTGGAGTAATAGATGGAGTAGAAACCGGTATAAATGACCATGGAGGCAAAGGAGGCATGTTTTCCCTTTCTGTGTTTTGTCTGGTTTGCCTTTGAACCTATCCATCTTATTCATAAACATGCAACACATTGATAACACACATATATACATGTAAAGTCATGCATTAACAAATAAACAAGCAAGCAAACACATGATTCAAGCAAATCCTAAACCTTTCCTACTTTAAACTCATTGCGTCTAAGGTTAGGTCACTTCTAATTTATCATGTTTAAGCAAATAATTATGCAAGCTTTGCTTTGATACCACTTTGTAAAGACTCGACACGGCTAATATGTAAAACCGAGCATGTCCAATCCTCAGCCACATCCAAATAATTACATCTAAAACTGTCTTTAGAGAAGGAGTTTATATAGATTGTTTGTTTGAATATGCCATAAGAATTGTCAGGACCCTAAAAGGAGCTTAATAGGATTATCCTAAAGTTATCATACCATGTGTGCGTCCGTAATATGAAAACCATCTTGTAAGTCAGAGATTACAAGACTCTAATCATTTATTAACTTTTCATACGCCAATTACACATATAATTATAATACTATTATTAAAACTGAACTATGAAATCCAATTTTCCACATTCCACCAAGATCGCAGAGAATTGGTATCCCTACCAAATAATGAAAATGGGTTTCAATTACAAAATGTAAAGTTTCAGTTATCTGTACAATTTATTAAAATTCCATTCTAAGTTCATAAGAATCTAACTTCCTAGCTTCATGAAGGTTTGATAGGGAATTACTCTTCACATATTCCTAGCTCAATCACAGCTAGCATTATATCTGCACAAAAAAAAAAAAAAAAAAAAACTGTTGGGAGGTGAGCAAAATCACAGCTTAGTAAGTTCATTCCTCACTACTACCTGTCACGCAAGTTATCAAGTTAAATTATATTTATGCGAATCTATCTACACACGATATAAATGCACACGTGATGAATGCAAGCAACATATCTATGGGTGTCCGGAGCCATAGATGATGTAGATTTACGTTGTCTACACATAAGTTGTCTAGGATAGATCCCAACTCAAGTAATATCTATCATTATCCAAAGTTAGCGAATATGATAGGTACACCTCGACTCAGCAACATCTACTTCACTCAACGTGGGTAACCAAACATTTCAGCATCGCAGGTAACCCCGACTCAAGCAACATCTACCATCACCACATGACAAGTGGACCTCAACTCAGGCAACATCTACCGTCAAAACATTACTCAGAAAATGCCCCAAGTTTATTTCATAAACTATTTTGGTAAAACTCAGCAATTTCAAAAGACTGAAAGAGCGACTTGAGATACTTCAAGTCATGTTTCTTTGAAGATACAGTTTGAAAATACTTCAAATTACAAATTCGGGACATTTCCTACAGAGGAAGTACACAATCACATGCGGCGAGTTTATCTAATTAATTTACTCGAGTGTCTAATATTATCCATTTATCTCGGCGGTCATGCAAATGATGGCACTCACAATAACCAATCATTCAACAAACAACTAGTACAATCAACATAACAATAAACAGTAGCAAACACGGTAAATAGCAGATCATTAGAACTTCCTCACCTAAGCAATATTGTTCACTTAACCAAATCTTTGAAAGTCTTCAAAATTGTGATGAGATTACCTATGTATAGAGAAGCAATAAGAAAATGATTACTAGACTTATTCTAAATGATCATCCTACATAATTCTTAGTTTGTTTGTTTTTAACGTATCTTCTTTAACACTAATCATAAGTTCTTTTACAATGATAAGGTCTTATTCTAAGATATGTCTTGAAAACGGTATAATTTCCATGTAATTCATTGTCAATTTACCTCAATAGGGTATTCTTGATGGAACCATTCTTTAGTCGTCTTGTTATTCTATTTGTAATAGTGTCATCAATTTTATTTTTAGGCTGATACCTAAGTTGCTTCTAAACTAAATTCTATTATTAATGGATATGCTTTTAGATTCTCATAATCCTCATATCAAAGATTACTATTTTTAAAGAATGTGCTTTAGATACAACATCATCTCCATACATTTATAATCAAATCTTATTGTATTCATGTTGCACCTATTTTAATTATAAATCATTATGTGTTTATGCTTTGATTTGATCATATTATTTAATACTATTAGCAACATATCAGTTTTGGTATTTTATGATTCGAATAAATTGTATCACTATTTTAACTACTTATAAATTTTGTTCTACAACTCACTTTTTCTTGAGTTCATTAATTTATTTACAATGTAAATTTATTGATCTTTAAGTACTTTTTTATAGTCCTTTTATCTAAGAGTGTCAAGTAAATCATATCCATTACATATTATGCTTGGACTAATTATTTTTGTCTCTTATCACATTCTATTTCATGATTCATCATTATAATTGCACTAGACATTTCCTTATGGTTTATGGTTAGTTGACTACACTTACTTCCATTCTTGTCGTAAGTTGGTTCAAGGTTATGAGGAAGGCCTGTTATTCCTCCATTTAGTCAAGCAGTACCTATCTCCTCATTTAGTCAAGCAGTACCTATCTATAATATTTATTTATAGATCTTCAAGAATATGATAAATAATTACTTCTACTATATTTATGTATAACTTTATTAACTCCCTAAATTTATATCGTTTTCCTTATTTGTTGTGATACCCCTAATCCTAGGATTAATATTTGTATACATACCTTTGAAACAACATAACCCTGAGCCATGGGAATATCACCAAACAACATTCCACTAACTTTTCTTCAATTACTAATCTAGCTCTTATTAAAACTTGAAGAATTACCAACCATCATTTCTCTTCGACTCCAACTTAGACAAATTAGTTTGATAATAATATCATCATATTCATTAGTCAATTAACCATTTTATTATAATCATCCACTGTATTTAAACAAGCTCCCTTCTTTTTCTTCGTGATTTGATTAAAACTTCAAGACGATGACTATCTAATACTTCTTCAGGTATCTTAGCCGTGATTACCACTAAAATGACATTTAGAAATACCCCTTTTTAAATCCAGCGAGCCTACTTATCTCATCAGTTATTCACCACAATCCAGTCATTTGTCAAATACCAAACCGAATACGGTTCCCTTATTTGAACCTAGACTTGAGTTGCCATAGCGACACCTTAACAAATTTACTATATAATTCAATTGCAATGTCGGAATAAACACACACAAAAAATGGGCAATCAAATCTTGTTTTCCTTATCATCTCTTGGCTAAACCAACATGTTAGTATATTAATTCTATCCATATCATCTCTTTAAATCATTCACTTCATTTATCAACTTCAATCTTTAATAGCATGTTCATTAATCTTGCACCCTTTTCACCATGATTCTCTCTTGTTTCATATATAAATTGAAATTCTTCCATACAATTAAATCAATTTACAATTCTAACTAATCACTTCAATCAATTATCAAAACATAACTCGTCACTTCTATATTCATCTAATATAAATTTAGATGTAGCATCTACCAATTCCAGCCATGCATCAGCATCATTATTTACATATTTTGTCCAATTGTGCCGACTGTTAGGGAAAGTATGGAAATTCTTCTGACACTATGTTATATTGTATATTATGGTTATATGGATATGCAGTGATTAGCTTAGTGTCCTTTGCTATTTTAATTTAATCGGGGAAATTTTTTTTTTTTTAAATAATTTTACGATTAACAGTTGGCTTTAAATATGATAGTTTAAATTAAAATTTTATTTTATTTAGCTATGTTCTAGTTATTTATAATGTTTGAGTAATTTTCATACATGGCGATACAAGCTTTTAGCTCATCCAATAAACATATGATTTATTTGTACGCACTATATATATTTTTTTTTCTTTTAATTTTTTAGCTTTCAAGAAATAACGTTGTCATTTTCTTTGAAAGTTTTGTTTTTGCATTATTAAATAATGGAAAATTAAATATATTTAAAGAAATATGGCCTTGCTCTGCTTCGGAAGTGAAAAGAAAGGAGCAAGTTGGTTTCCCGTAAGTCTCCTCTACGTGTGAAAGAAGTTTTGTTTTGATGTGACATTTTCAATATTATCTTCCTCCTTGATAACTTAATTCTTCTCCTTTTTTTTCCCATTCTTACTGCAGAAGTATTAGAGGAGTGAAATTTTCCATTTTCCCGTGCTAGCCGCAGGCGTCAGAAGCCTCAAGACAGTTCATTGCTGCTTCTTTTGAGTTGAAAAGTGTACTCCTATTTCTATCTGTTATTTATTTATTATTATAATTTTTTTTTTAAGTTGATTCTTATTTAAATGATTCATGTTATTAGGTTAAAATAAAATTTGTGGAGTTTATAGTACTCTATCAAAGCTTTTATTTAGTTGGTTGTGTATTTGGATATTTTAATTTTGTATAATATATAGTTTATTAAATTCATTTACAGCTTAGTAAATCATATTCTATCTCAAAAAAGTTAATTCTTAATATTACAAAGTTATATCTATCATATTTCTAGTCACCAAGACATACTTGAGCTTAATTGTATATTGTTATTTTAAACATTTATTATTATTAATTAAATCATATCATTGTATTTATTGATTGACTTCGGTTTCTTTATTTTCAGTTTCAGTAATTTAAATAACCTTTAAATTTAAGACTTTTTTATTTATTTAATAACTTATATGCCATTTAGGGATCCTACCACCACTTATACATTCGTATATATATAAATATATTAATCATTGTAAAAAGTATACTAGTTAAACATACTTGGATTGATTATTTGAATTCTATATTGCATTCCTGTACTAACAATGCTCTTTGTATAATGATTATATTTTATTAATACAAAAGCATCAATAAATAAGAAGATGGGAAGTCATCCATATAGGATACCACATTATAGTTAAATGAGTAAGTTTAATTATTTTGGGATACATTATAAGTTCTAAAATATACTTTTAAATAATTGAGTAGGAATCTTTCGATAGAATTTTTCCTAAGGTCACAATGATGGAATAATTTTCTTTTTTCTTTTTTTGTATTTAGCAAAATGGATTTTCTTTTCTTGCAGGTTTAATATATGAAAAGGGAAAATTAAAGAAAAATTATAACTTTTCTATGTGTCTTGATCTGAAATAGGAAGAATAAACAAGGGAGATATTTTGTTGTGTTTACAATTAAAATGAGTTTTACTTCTCTTGCAAGTAAGCTTTGGACATTTATTTTGATGAATTCATTGTAACGACATCATCTATTGTGTCTTCTTCAATTGACTTCATTTGAAGGGCATTCATTGATGAAGTAAGAGAGAAAAGTTGGAAGGTGAAATTTTTTTTTTTTTTTTTCTCCTTAAACTTCTATGGCATCAGACCTGTGTATTGTTTGGTTAAGGTTCAAGATAGGCTAGTTAAGGTTGAAATGTCAACATGACAAATTTTCTTTCTTGCCATTGCAATATGTTTAGAAAGTTATATGGAGTCTTTCCTTCTATATTATATATATGTGTGTGAGTATTAGTTTAATAGTTTAATTTAATTACGTAATCGGATGTTCAATTTGGTATTTATATCATCTAAGTTATTATGGAATCAAATAGAATATGTCATCTATTACTGAACTATAATAAGACCAGTTATACATTATTACATTGAAGTCGAAAAAAAATAGAAGTGATTTTTAACACATTTTTCTAAATTTTTCTTAGGATCTTATCATTTAGTTTTGCAATTTTTGAAACTTTAAATTATGTACAAATCTGGGAGATTACAAGACTGTTTTAAAACTTTACATTAGGAGTTATATCATACATACTATTACAAAGGTGCGTAGCTCTTTCAAAATCATAATAAAGAACATAATACATATATTACAAACCAAGGCTTGAGATTAAACCTTAACAAAATATAATACACACAAGTTGAAAAGATTTTTATAATAAATACATTATCCATAAAAGCATTTTTACTAGTCTATTACAAAATGGACATCATCAAGGTTAGGGACCCTTGTCCTCCAACTCATCCAAAAAGTCCTCAAAATTAATCCCATAACCCAATTGAATATAGAACTCGTCCTCATCAACACCGAAATAGGCAATCATAAGCCAAAGGCCCAGTACGCAAGTAACACAAACAAATACATTCCTGACAAGTTTGCTTAAGCTAAACGCAATGCAATAACCATCAAGTTATTAATCATTAATATAGTTTGTTAAACAACATAAGAGTATTCAAACTTTGAAGACAAGCCATTGTGAATGTGGGCTCCTAAGTAACAACAGCTGCTCATGAGGTTGATATAGGCTGCCCGAATACGTATATCTCTTATGTCTAACTGAAAAATAATAGTAGCGTCTCTAGGGTTCACAATCATTTCTCATCTTTTACTTAATTATAATATTATTTAATTCAATCGGTCTCATAAACGTAAACTAAATCATATTGTTTCCTTTTAAGAATAGGTAAACGTTATGCCGATATTGTTATCCCTATTGATTACCTGTTAAGCCACTTATAAATTATCATTGCATCATGACGGGGTAGCCTAAGCACCTAAACTACCATGTTAACATCATTAACAAGGTTACCGCTTTACATACCAGATTCAAAACTTAAATAAAAACTCATATTAAATCATAATTTAGTATTTATACATATACATATATATAATACATTCCTTATTTTAATTTTGAAAAAAAAATTAAACAGGGGTAGAAAACAGGGTACATGGCTAGCTGTATAACCATGCTGGCCTGCACAAGCACGAGTACGACTGTATTGGAAGAAAAATTTCCACTAGAGCTTAGTAAGGAGCGTTTTGTAAATCTTGAAAACATTCCAGCCAGAGGCTTGTAAGGGCTATTGTACCCTCGTACTTATCAGATTTCAAGGGGTTACAAATTCCCTATTTTTCACACTTCATTTTATTAATTTTACCCATCCTACATCAACTACATATCACCATAAAACAACATACAACTCAACACATGCACTTAACAACACCAAATGCACATAAACCCCACATCTCCAACATCAAACAACTCCCATAACTTCATAACCAATATTGAACATCACACAAACCTTACTAACTCATTCATCTTCCAAAGTAACTACAACACTTCCAATAACTCAAATAACACAAGTTCTAAGAACTCATTTAAGTCCTAAAGATCAACATAGCTAATCAAAACGTCCTTCGCTCCTTAAAATTCATTTGAACAAAGATTGTATCCATGTAAGATCAAAGAAATAAATGCATAGAAAAGCATATAAACTTTACATTAAGCTTTCTTAACTCAAAGGTGAAGTCTTGAAAGAGTTCTTAGTAAATTGTTGAAGGAAAACTGAATCAAATGGATGAGATGTTTGAGTTGCTAGAAAAACATTAGTTGAGGTTCTGTTTTGAATTGTGTTTTTGCAGAGTTTAAAGCTTAATATTTAGCCAATTTCTACCTTTGACTTTTGTTACTTTGATATATACGTTTGGCTTAGGCTTGGGCTTAGGTTTTCAAAACATGAAAATTGGGCTTGGTTTTTCTGAAAAATTCTTGCAGGAAAGTTCATGCACTATGTAACCCAATACAATATAATTCATCACATTTCCATACAAATGCTTGGTCACAACAAAAATACAGTTTTGCCAACTTGACATTATGCAAACGTTACAATTAGGGATGTTCATGGTTTAATTTGTTTGATTCAAGGGTTGAATCGAACCGAACCACATTTAAAACGGTTCGATTCAAACTCTTAATGAACTGAACCGCTTTTAACTATTTGGGGTTTTGAATTGAACCGCTTCACAAGCAGTTTGGTGTGGTTTGGTTCAATTAGAACCACCTTTAAAAGATTTAGTTCTAATAAATAATATTAATAGCCATTTGAGTTCGCAAGGGAAAAAAATATGTTTGGATTGAGAAACGTTGCATAAGAATTAAAGTCACTTATCATTATACCTCATATATTTAAAAGTTTCAAATACATATATTATCCTGTTTTAAAAATATTTTTCAATGAAAATCTAAATAACTTATATTTTTTAATAAATCTATAACAGTAACTAAGAAAATTATTATTTTGCATTAATTTACATTTACTTATAATATTCATTCTTTATAACATATTTAAATTTCTATTGTACTAATTAGTTTAAAGTTCTAAGTTATCTTAGTGTTGTTGGTTGTAGGTGTTGCAACCCAGTATAAAATATGCTTCGGTAAATGTATTCCATGATAAGATTTTTGCATTTTATTGAATTAATCTTAGAACAATACAAGTCATAATATGTAATACTCAAGAGTTATAAATAAATAAAATGAGTCTTATTTATTTTTCCTTTCTTTTAATGTGAAGTGGTTCGGTTTAGGTTCAAATAGTTTGGTTTGGTTCGAGGTCGAACCAAACCATAACCATTTTGGTTCTTCTTGAACCGAATCGCAAATCGAACCAAAATATAAAATAACTAAATTTTGCGGGTCGGTTCGATTGAACGAGCAGCCCTAATTACAAGTACTAAATCATGCTAACACATTATATTTTATCTTAACTAAACATTCAATAAAAAAATTCGCATATATCATTCAATTAATATATTTTGCACACATACAAATGAAATTTAAATCATACATAGAAAATTAAGATATTTCACCTAGTGGTGAAATTGCCTCTAAAAGAGGAATTCTCCTCTATTGTGGTAAAATGCACCCTGGAATGAAGAATTAACCCTACTGTAGTGAAATAACCCATGGCATGAGGAACTCTCTCCTACTATAGTGAAATGACCTCTAAAACAAGGAATTCCCCTCCACAACTATAGTAAAATGCCCCCTTGCATAAGGAGTTCTCCCTCATCGTGGTGAAATGGCTCCCTATTGTGGTGAATTTGCCCTTGGTACAAAGAATTCTCCCTTGCTATAGTGAAATAACCCTTGTAACAAGGACTTCTTCTTTGTTGTGATGAAAAGGTTCTTAAAATGCGGAATTCCCCTCTAGTGCAATGAAATGATCCCTAGACAATAAATTCCCTTCGAGCGAGAAATTATACTCTACTGTGATGAAATGACCCCCGAAACATAGAAATTATCCTATACGAATTCGACATAGAAAATTATATATGTTACTACAACATATATTATATATGTCCTATATAATATATAAGAAAATATACAAATTTTATACATTACTTTAGCTTAAAGAATATATGTACATTGTATATAACACATAAGAACATTTAAAAATTTTATATGTTATTATAACATTAAAATGTATATATGTACATTACATAACTTATAAGATAACATATATAAATTTAATATATTACAATAACATTTTAATATTTATATATATTTGATATAACATATAAGATATGTATACATATGACATATTTTTTTATCTTATATGATGAATATATGATATATAATTACAATTACATCTTGTATAGCATATAAAATATTTATGCTATGCAAATTTTATGTATAGAAATTTTACATATCCATATAACATAATATTTATACGTATGATATAACATATAGGAACATATAAAAAATTAATATATTACTCTAAATTGTAAAGAATATATACATACTATACATCTTATATAATATATAAGACTATTTACAAATTTTATATGTTGTTGTAACATACATGTCAAATACATATATGAACATGTACAAATATATTCTATGTTACTATAAAATCTAAATTATATATCATATAAAACATATAAGATATATATAAATAGATGATATTTTTTATGTTTTAAAATAACTTATACAATTATACAAACAAATATATTATATTATAATGTGAAGTATATATTGAATATATATTATATATATATATAATTTACAAATTTCATGTATAAAGATATTACATATTACTATACATACAAATTATATATATCCTAAATAACATCTAAGATCATATACAAGTTTCTTATATTAATATAGCATAAGATATATACCCTAATTTAATGATTGCTATAACATATAAAGTATATACATCTTAATTTAATACATTACTATAACATATAAAATATTTATATTCAATATATCATATGGTATGTTTATCTATCTTATATATTAAAATATATGATAGGCATATACAAATATATCATCGAAATTATATCTCATATTCAACATGTAAGACATATGAACATATGGTGTATATAAATATATTTTATGTTTTAAAATAAAATATGCGATACACATAAACAAATCTATCGTACTTAATATATAAAATATACACATACTATACAAATTTCATGTATAAAGATTTTACATATTACTATAACATATAAATTACATATATTCTAAATAACATATAAGAACATACAAGTTTTTAATATTAATATAACGTACAATAAACATCATAATTTAATATATTATTATAACATATATATATATCTTAATTTAATATATTACTATAACATTTGAATGAACTCTTTATAACTTCTTTAATTAAGTTAGTTAATAATGTATGATGGAAATACTTTGTTGACCAACGGTCTTAATGTCCCTTTAGGTCTTATTGTTGGGACCATAGTTCGGCTTACAAACATCTAAAAAATATACACATATAAGTCCTAAAGGGTAGTAAGACTATTGGTTAGCGGGGTATTTCCATCATACATTATTAATCAACTTAATTAAAAAAGTTATAATAAGTTTATTAAGAAGAACTTCTTCTTTCGATAGTTAATAGCTTATTCTCAATAGATCCTAACCAAAATCAAGATACTCATAACAAGTATGAAGTAAGGATATCTCAGGTAGAGCAAGATCTAACAAATTGATCAATTCCTAAAGAAAAGAATAAAGAAATATACAAAATAAGAAGTTTTAGTTTAAAGCAACACTATGTGATCAAAACTATAGAAAAGACAATTTCTTTAAAAAATGAGGTTCTTAGACTATTATCTAAGTCTACGGTTATGAAACGTAGAGAAAATGGATAAATTATCTTCATATAGGACTTGTTCAAATATCTATAGAACCCTTGCATAGAATGGGAGTAAATCCACCCATATTAGTTTGGCTTAGAGATGATAAAAATACAGACTTTCATGAAAACTACTTTATCCTTATTTCAAGCTAATCTACATAAAGGACCATGGTACACCAAGTGCTATTTCAATTTTACTATTAGGTTAGATGATCCAAGACCTTTAGAAAGTTTAGTTCTTCATGTTCAAACTCAAAATACTAATTAGTTAGAAGGAACTAAAACAATAGCTTTAATACATAGAACATATTATAACATAATGAAATTGAACATCTCTCCTAAAGCAAAGATAATGTCACCCAAAAGGAGAAACTGTTCTCTTAAAGCAAATACGAAGGAATCTCTAGTTTATACTCCAAAGACTCTAAACTAGAATGAAATGACTCTTTAGAAGAATGGTTTCTAGAAGAAGTCCTTCCTCTAAACCAAGTTTCTCTAACACTAAGCCTTCTTAATCCAAAGATTAAATAATAGAAGTTTAAGAGTTCAATCCCTAGAGTAGCTGATAAAAGACCTCCTCCTTTTATGCAAATCCCTTTTGTTCAATCACAAGTCTAATTTTTTCTCCAAGCTTAGTAGAACATGCAAATAGATTAAATAATTTAAGAAATTTAGAATCTAGTAATGAAGAAAAAGAATCTATTACAAATTCTATAAGATTCAAAGGAGTAGATTTTGCTCCAAAAATACTTGAACCTATTTATCATCAATCTAATTCCCCAACATACTCTCAGTTAAATGAATTAAATGTTATAAATAGCGAAGAACCCTTTGAACTCGACAAAGAGTTTCTAAGAAAAATTTTTATTCCTTAGAAAATGAAAGAAATAGGAAGCTTTATTCAAAACTTTTAGAAACTTATTCAGTAAGAGCATTATGGTATCAAATATGCAATATAGATTAAAAGGAAATGAACCCTTTTTCACTTAGATATATGAGAATTTTAGTCTAAACAAGAAGTTTTTTATACAAACTTTAGATAAGCCCACTTATACATGAAATACTCAAATTTTGGTCCAGATAAGAAGTTTTTGATACAAACTTTAGATAAACCCACTAATGCATGGAATACTCAACAAGGCCCTGTGATTTCCACACATCCTCCATTACAAGAAATTGAAATAAAGGTTTTAGATGAAACAATAAAGGGATCTCCTTTTAAATTAACAAATTTAAAATATTGAAATAAATAGTGTAAGAGCCCAAATAATTATACTAATCAAATGTTACATACAATTAGTCAACATACAAAGAGAATAGAAAACATGGTCATAGAAAAAGATAGAAAAATCAACACAATCAATTAACGAAAATCAAAAGAAGAAGATAATCCCTTCAAAGAAAAGGTTAAAGTATCTTTAGAGTTTGGTTAATCATCACTGAAACTAATTAAACCAATTTATCCTTTTAAACTTATTTTTTATGTTCGAAATTTTAAGTTTAATAGAAGACAAGACCTATTAGAGGAAATATTAAAAAACTTAACAAGTTAGGATAAAAAGTCTATAAATACTATAGATCAAGAAATAGAAGAGCTAGCTGGTCAATTCATAGAAAATATTAATATAAACAAAATAAAAAATTTAAAATCAAAAGGAAGTGGGTTTCAAAGTCTTAAAGGATGGCATTCTCAACCATCACCCCCAAGTACCATGTTTGAAGAAAAACCAAATGATATACATGAATTTACAAGTATGGGAATCTATCAATGGAATATTGTTGCATAACGAAATATCAAATCTTAGAAGTATTAAATCAAATGGTAATTGCTTCAAATTCTTGTAAACAACTTGGAAATAATTCTGATCATGGTATAGCCCAAATGTCAGTTAGTGGATTTATTGGTGTGTTAAAAGGTTTACGGGAAAATTATGTAACTAAAATTGAAAGAAACAATACTTTAATAGCTAAAGAAAAATAAGAGAAGGAGAAAGAGGAGAAAGAGAAAGAGAATTTGAAGATGTTGTTTCAACATTATTGTTTGCAATTATGAAAAATTTTATGGAAATCGTAACCAATATAGCGAAAAGAATGGAGAAATCCTTCAAAATCTAACTTGTCCAACTATTCAAGATCTTAAATGGTATAAAGATATATTTTTAGAAAAAAATTTTACGTGAGAAGGATTTATATCTAGAATTCCTAAACTACTTGCTAATAAAGTAAAAGAAAAATTAGCAAAAGAGTACATTGTTCCAATAGAATTTAATATACGAAGAAATAATTATTGCAATACATAGGGAAGGATTAAGTCTTTGTAATGACTTAAAGTTAAAATCCAAACTTCAAAAGTGTAATAGCCATGCTTTTATTCCTGATATCATATTATATGTGTGTGATTATAGTTGCTTGTTAAAATATATATATATAGATTAAGCTAGTGTAATTTCATGTATGTGTTTGAGTAGCGTAGAATATTTATGTTTGAATTAGTATAATAAATATTTAATATTGACTTACATATTAATGTTGTATGAATAATAAAATGAGTAATATTAGACTTAAATGTACATTTCAAGTGTTTATGTGTAGCAGATTTTTTTGGAAGCTAAAAAGTTAGCCAAATGCCTTTTGTTTTACTCAAATTAATAACCCTAATTAAGCCTAACTACAAGCCACTTAATAGCTTTATTTTGGGATACCTTAAAAGTCAAAATTGGATAAGAATAGAGCTAAAAATATCCCCATTTTTGTCCAAAATCATACCACTATTAAGACAACCTTCTAAACAAACACAAAACTCATTACTTTCTCTTCCAAAGCTACCCCAACTTCAAGACTAGACTCACATCCAAATTCTTATAAGTTGGCCACCAAAAGATCCTTCTAAAGCCTTGCAAACCAAGCCCAAAGATTTGAGGTAAGTTTAAGTTATGTTTGATGCAAGTTTCATAGTGTAGAGTTTATTAATTTAGAGATTATGTCAAATATGAATATTGTGTTGTTATGAGCTTTAATAGTTTGCAATTTTTGGTTAATTGTTGAGAAGTGTTTAGGCTGCCATATGAAGTTATAATATGTGTATGTTAAGTAGTTGAAGTGTGTTGGTGAAAATGAAGTGGAATATGAATAGTGTAGTAAGGGTTAGTGAAGTTGGTATGTGTTGAATATTGTATTGAATGAATAGTGGAATTTGAAGTGATATTTATGTTGTTTGATGAGTTGGAAGTGAATAGATAATGTTAAGTTTATATACCAAGTAGTAGGAAGTTTATTATGTGTTTTGAAGAGAGTTTGAATGTGTAAAAGTTGATATATTATGTAAAGGAATCACGAAAAATGGGTGTTTGCTGTCAAAAAAATTTTCCTAGATCAACACTACCTTATACACGAGCGTGTACGAACTTGTGCGGATCAAATAAGCTATCAGGTCACTTTTTGAACCTCTAACTCACTTTATACACGTGCATGTATGTGGTTGTGTAGGTCATAAATCTTTGAAAAACTCTCTGGTCACTTTTTAGTGCCCTACACAGTCATGTACTAGGTTGTGTACTTTCCCCTGTTTCGCAGCTTGATTGTATTTTGGCCATAACTTTTTCATCCGATCTCTAATTGAGATGATTCAAGTTGCGTTGGAAAGCTTAAAAAGAGATCTACAGCTTTTATGTTTGAATTTTTATAAATTTCAAAAGTATCAATGCTTAAATTTTGTTTCTTTTCAGCTGATATAATTTTCAAACTAGGTTAAAAATTTTATGTTTTCTTGTTAAATATATGTTTGCATAAGAAATGGATCTTTTTGACTAAAGTGAGATAGATTAATGATATTTGAGGTATAATGATGATTGAGTGATATTGTTGAGCCTAGATTTTTCAATTCTAGTTTAATTTCTTTTAATCCAATCCGTATTAACCCAAACCCATTTAATACAAACCATCGACTAAGAATTAAAAGAAATTTTAATTTATTAGACAATTTGGAGTCTCCATCCGATTGGAATCGAGAAAAATTATAAGTTATGATCAATGAGTTGGATGATCCAGCTTAGCTACTAGTCTCCGAAAATTTTGATTTAGAAACCAAACTTTATACCATAAATTTTTTATTCGGAGGCTAACCTATTAAAATTATATGGTTGCCACTTAAAATTCATAATTTAAAATTTTATCCTTTTAATGCTAAAAAAAAAATACTAATGTACATACTATGATATTTACAATTTATCATTAAAAGCTTACAATATTTATAATGAACAATGAATTAATTCAAAATAGAAATAATAAACCAAAAATTTTTTTTTTTTCATTTTTTATGTCGCTCCGGAAGTACCTACGTACCTACTAATCGGGATCAGATAACATGTGGTTCTTTTTTGAAAACTTAATTTGTTGTTGGATTTTATATTTTTGAATTCTTTTCATTTTAAGTTCATTAAATTTTAATCAATTTGGTAAAAATAGAGTATGAGGTGTTAAACCCTATAAACTAACAAGTTCATTTTTCTTATTTTAGAAAATAAATTTTTCTAAGTCTTAAAAGAATTTTTTTTTAGTTATATGTTTTTTTTTTTTTTGCATTTTAATGTATTTATAAGTATTAATACATATATCTTATACATATATATTTATATACCTATACATATACTATTTATATTTTTTTCTCATTTTTTTAGCTAATAATAATAACAATATCACATTCTATATACACATATATATAAAAAGACTACAATAATAGTAATAATAATAATAATAATAATCTTACCTGGATCGGGTCAAAGCTGTCGAAATCGGGTCAAGTCGTGGTCGCCGAAGTGGTTGCTGACGTCTTTGAGCTGCCTCTAACTTAGATTTGGACTCTTTCTTGTGTTTTTTTTTTTTTCCTTTCTGTTTTGTGTTTTTCTTTTGTGTTGTGTTGTTGTGTGTTGTGGTATGCCGGTATTTATAGGCATTAGCATGCTCACCTACTGGCTCACCTACCACGATACAATGTATCTGCATGCTTTGGCCTATCGCTCACCTACCATAATACGATGTATATGGACACTCCGGTATACCACTCATCTACCATGATACAATGTATCTGGACACTTTAGCTTACCGCTCATCTACCCACTCGCTGACACGAGCATTTACCTCACTCGGCAACGCGCTGACATATACGCTTACTCATCCAACCAATGAGAGCATGTGGAAAAAATAAGAAGAAAAAAAAAAGATAATTTACCTCCTCATGGAATCAAACTCATGTCTACTTTATGCATGCCAATGATTTATCCACACAAGCTGTTAGCTTGTGCTTTGTTCTAATTTGCATAAAAATTGTATTTAAGGCTTTAAAAATGAGCCCAATTAAATAAATCAATTTACATGAGCAATTTAATTGGGTCCAAAAAAATTATAATAAAAATTAGTATTATATCAAGTACAAAAATATTTTTTAAAAATTATTTTTTTCTTTTTTTTTATACATTTGTAATGACTTCTTTTTTTTTCTCTTTTTTTAATATTTTTTTTAATTTGCAGGACTAATATAATATTAATTTTTTTACTATAATTTGAAGCCTTAAATGGGCAAAAATTGGATATCTACAACTGTCCCTCTTTGTGGTGATGTTCGTAAAACTTAACACCAAGATAAAAAAGAGACCCTATTTTTGGCTTTTGAAAGCTCAGGGCAAACTGAAGGCAGATAATGGTCTCCTACATTTGATCCACTAGAGTTTATGACTAGATGATGAAAGTCCTTTGATCATGCTTTCTCAATGGCTTAGGACGAGTGCTCCATGAGTTAGCCTATCATTTGGTACAAGTGCGTTCCTTGAGCTGGCACTTGGTTTAGATAGATGCTCCTTAAGTTGGCTTAGGATCTGGTGTAGGCATGCTCCTTAAGATGGCATTTGGCTTATGCAGACGCTCATTGAGCTGGCATTTGGCTTAAGCAGGCGCTCTTTGGCATTTGGTTTCGGTAGGCGCTCATTAAGCTGGCATTTGGCTTGGGTGGGCGCTCTTTGAGCTATTATTTGGCTTAGGTAGGCGTTCCTTGAGCTGGCTTATGAAAAAATGTACTCCTTAAGCTAGCATTTGGCTTAGATAGGCGCTTCTTGAGCTAGCCTATGTTTTGTCTCAAACGCGTTCCTTGAGCTGGCATTTGGCTTAGATGAGCTTCAGGTCTTTTCTTTGTTTTTAAAAGAAACTCGATTGAATTTCGGGTCTTTTCTTTTAAAGAGACTCGGATGGGCTTCGGGTCTTTTTCTTTTAAGGATACTCGAAGGGGCTTCGAGTCTTTTCTCTTTAAGGAGACTTGTTAGAAATAATACACAAGGAATACGTAAGAGGAGGGGTAAATTAAGTATTACAAATTTTTTGGTTTTATCAAACCAGATTAATTAACTAACATAAGACAAGAGTTAACTTAAACAAACAAATGTAGCGGAATAAACTAATTAAAACTAATTAACAAATAAACAAAGATAAAGAAGCATAGAGAGAGAGAGAAAGAGAAGCAACATAAAGATTTAACGTGGAGTTCGACCCACTGCCTACTCTCCACGATGCAAATGCCTCAAAAGGACTTTTACCACTATATTGATTATTCCAAAACCAATACACATGTTAGACGAGGAATTACAACGAAGCCTATCACAATAGGACTTTTACAATTGCCTTTCATAAAGGACTTCCACTTGATAAATCAAGTGTTGTGTTAGTAACACACGACTAGACTTCTCCTTGCCTTCCATGAAGGACTTTCTGCCTAATCGCAATTAGGATAATGCTGGTAACCAGACTTCAAATGCTTCCCACTGAGGGCTTCCCTTTGCCTTCCATGAAGGACTTCCCGCCTAATCACAATTAGGACGATGCTGATGACTCTAGCTAGACTTCAAATGCCTCCTACTAAGGACTTCTCTTTACCTCCACAGAGGACTTTTAACTTTGCCTCTATGAGGACTTCTTTTACCAATGCCTCATTTGAGGACTTTTTACAAACGGCTCCTATATGAGCAAATTTATAAACTGAAAAGCTCTTAAGGAAATATACAAATTTTCTGTACAAAGAAATGCTCCTACTTAAACAGATTTGCGATAGAAAATACTTTAGGAATTTTACAAATTCATTTTACAAACTGAGCTTCTTAAACGAGCAGATTAACAACTTTTGTAAATCTTAAACAGTACTCAAAAACTCTCATTTAGAGTGTATCAGTAAATTTTGAAACAGATCACTAATTATTCTTTTAAAAAAATTTACAAATTAACGAAAACGAGAACTAGAATAAGAACAAAAACAAGTAAAAAAAAAAATTACAAAACGTTGTTTTCATTTTTATAGTGCATTCAAAAATTCTAGTATTTTTTTATTCTCTTTCAAAAAGAAGAGAAAAATTCTATTTATAGCTCTTGATAAAAATTTGTCTGTTATCAAAAAGTTTATGACAACCCATACTTATGTTTAATATACTTAACATTTTAATAACGTGTAAAAGTTCGAAAGTAGTGAAAGAGCATTAAATGCGTCCGACACATGCATTAAATGCATTCTAACAGCTCTTTTCTTTCTAAAGTCAAGGGCAAACTTTCTGAAGTCGAGGTCTAAGGTTGAGGCCTAAACTTCAGCACTTGACTTTATAAATTTTGCCCAAAACTTTAGCCCTTGACTTTACAATGTTGCCCAAAACTCCAACTCTTAACTTTACGATTTTGCCTAAAACTCTAGCTCTTGACTTCATAGTTTTGCCTAAAACTTAGTCTTTTGTCTTTATCTGATGAATAGTGCCTCACCTTTCTTCTACTGGGCTTGATAGCTTTATCTTGACTTTTCTTCAACTTTTGTTCTGTTAAAACTTAAACAACAGCAAAACAAATACAAAGCACATATATAAATATTTTAAGTATTTAAACAATTAAGGATATTTAAATAGTTAATTATGTAATAATTATTCTCATTAAAATCATTCATGAACATAAAGTTCAACAAGACTCAGACGGGCTTCGGGTCTTCTCTTTTCATGGAGACTTGGATGAGCTTTTGGTCTTTTCTTTTAAGGAGACTTGGATGGGCTTCGCATCTTTTCTTTTTTAAGGAAGACTTGGATGGGCTTCGGGTCTTTTCTTTTTTTTAAAGAAGACTTGGATGGGCTTCGAGTCTTTTCTTTTTTTAAATAGACTCGAATGTGCTTCGAGTCTTCTTTTAGAGAGACTTGGATGGCTTCGGGTCTTTTCTTTTAAGGAGACTCAGATGGGTTTCGGGTCTTTTATTTTTAAAGAGACTCAGATAGGCTTTGGGTCTTTTGTTTTTTTTAAAGAGACTCGAATGGGCTTTGAGTCTTTTCTTTTTAACAAGACTCGGATGGGCTTCGGGTCTTTTCTTTTTAAAGAGACTCAGATGGGCTTCGAGTCTTTTCTTTTTAACAAGACTCGGATGAGCTTCGGGTCTTTTTCTTCTTAAAGAGACTCGGATGGGCTTCAGGTCTTTTCTTTTTAAAGAGACTCGGATGGGCTTCGAGTCTTTTCTTTTTTAAGGAAGACTCGAATGGGCTTCGGGTCTTTTCTTTTTTTTTTTAAAGAAGATTCGGATGGGCTTTGAGTCTTTTCTTTTTTTAAAGAGACTAGGATGGGCTTCGAGTCTTTTTTTTTTTAGAAGACTCGGATAAGCTTCGGGTCTTTTCTTTTTTTTAAAGAAGACTCATATGGGCTTCAGGTCTTTTCTTTTTTTAAAGAGACTCGGATAGGCTTCGAGTCTTTTCTTGTTAAGGAGACTCTCATAGGCTTTGGGTCTTTTCTTTTTAAGGAGACTCGAATGGGCTTCGAGTCTTTTCTTTTAAAGAGACTCTGATGGCTTTGGGTCTTTTCTTTTAAAGAGACTCAGATGGGCTTCGGGTCTTTTTTTTTTTCTTTTAAAGAGACTCAGATGGACTTCGGGTCCTTTCTTTTTAAAGAGACTCGGATGGGCTTCGGGTCTTTTTTTTTTCTTTTTAAAGAGACTCGGATGGACTTCGGGTCCTTTCTTTTTAAGGAGGACTCGGATGAGCTTTGGGTCTTTTTTTTTTTCTTTTTTTAAAGACACTCGGATGGGCTTCAGGTCTTTTCCTTTTTAAAGAGACTCGGATGGGCTTCAGATCTTTTCCTTTTTAAAGACTCGGATAGGCTTCGGGTCTTTTCTTTTTTAAAGAGACTCGGATGGGCTTCGGGTCTTTTCTTTTTTAAAGAGATTCAGATAGGCTTTAGGTCTTTTCTTTTATAACGAGTCTTTTTTTTTAAAGAGACTTGAATGGGCTTCGAGTCTTTTCTTTTTAAGAGACTCAGCTGGGTTTCAGGTTTTTTCTTTTTTAAAGAGACTCGAATGGGCTTCGGGTCTTTGCTTTTTTAAAGACTCAGATGGGCTTCGGGTCTTTTCTTTTTTAAAGAGCCTTGGATGGGCTTTGGGTCTTTTCTTTTTTAAAGAGACTCGGATGGGCTTCGTGTCCTTTCTTTTTAAGGAGACTCAAATATAGTACAGGTGCGCTCCTTGAGCTGGTACTTGACCCTAAAAGTAGGACATCGCTCCTTTAAGCAAGTGATCCTAAGGATTAAAGAGAAATGATTGACTCCATGAAATCTACCAGACTAAAACATTTTGGATAAAAATAATTTTTTCTTTCTCTTGGACTAATGCCTTCATTTCAATTTTTTTTCTTCTCTTAATTTTCTTTTCTTTTTTTTTTTCGAAAACCTTTTGAGTTAAAATTTTTCTATTTTTTTTGAACAATTTTTTGTGGAAAAGTTCGATGGAATTTTTTTTTTTTAAAATTCTCTTACTTTCTTACTCTTTTTTGTTTTTTGAAAGTTCTCTTTTTAAAAACCTTTGAAAAGTTTTTTTTTTTTTTTTTTTTTGTATTTACAAAACTTGCCAACAAGTGAGAATCCTTTGAGATCAATCATGCATTAGGCTTGCCTCGGTAATCACTCATTTTGGTTCAGCCTTTGGCTTAACTACTAAACTGCTTAAGGTTTCTCATTGAGAAATTTAAAATATTGGGGGCAAAACTTTTCTTTTTGAGACTTTAATTTGCTTCTATCGGGGCATTGCCTTTCAACTTTGGGGCAAATAGTTATTAAACTTGAAGTATATACCTTCCAAATTAGGGCAAAAGATTTTCCATGCCCCTATAGGTGATTTTTCAACCTAGAGATAATTATCTCGTTTTGAATTGTCTAGTCCAAGAGGACTTCCTTACGTTCTCTTAAGCTTATTTTCACATATTTGACTCAGATTCCAAAAATTATGGTCCGGCTTGTAAGTGATACATATTGGTCAATCTATTAGATCTTTTTTGAATCGTAATATAGGCTTTTGCTTTTTGGTTTTTGGTTTCAATCAAAAGGAATACCATATACATAGGCCATTTTGAAATTCATCTTCAACATTTCTCGGGTTTACAAGTCAAGAACCCTTAAGGAAAACTAATAGTGCATTTGTCCCTAGTTTCAAGAGCATTAATAAATCAAGTCATATGATCTGAAGAGCTTCTAATAGGGTGGTATTATGGGTGGGTCCATAATATAAATATGTTCTAAACCTTGTACATTGAGTTTTGATAAGTTTTGGTGGTCTTGAGCTTTGAGCATGTGCCTCCAATACTTAGGCATGATCACCTTGTTTAAATGTTCTCCATTTTTCTTATCTCTTCTCCTCTTTTTTTTTTTTTTTTTTTTTTTTACTTTTTTGGTTTTCTTTTCTAATCCCATTTTCTTGCTCTTTTTCCTTTTTTCTTCTTTTTTTTTTTTTTTGAATTCAAGGTGATTTGTGTTTCTTTAACTTTCATTGAATGGCTTATAACCCAAAGTGTTGGAATGTTTTAAAAGTCTCTTCTTCCTTTTAAAGGACATGAATTATCTATATCAAATGATTGCTCTTGAATTGATATAACTAGGGTAAGCATACATTAGTTAATCCTTTTTTTCTCCTCATTAATGACCTTAACATCCAAATTGCCCCATTGTGGGGTGGTTCTTGACAGGGCTTACTTTTTTAATGGATAAGTGTGTTTAGAATATTGAAATGAATGCCTATTGTCATTTTGACCCAAGTATCAAATTCAAGATGGACCTCCTTTAAGGAATGAGTTTATTTCCTCCCTTTAATGTCACCCTACTCCCAAGTATTTAAGGTTAATGTTTAGGATTTGTCTTACCTCTTATCATTCTAGACTTTTTTTTTTAAAATAATGAGATATCATTCTTGGTTTTTAATCATTCACTTTTCAATTGCCTCAAGATAATTCACTAGATGCCCCTTTTGTATTGGGTTTATATCTTAGAGACTAAGCCCAACAAATGCCCCTAATTAGTAATTGATCAAGTCCTTTGGATTGCCCCATTAATTTTGATTTCATTTCGTTTGTAGTTTGCCTTTAGCTTAAAGTGAGTGATCATTGGGGCAACAATTTGAAATATCATTACTTGTTAGCAATTTTCCTTTATTTGTATTTTTTTAAATTTTTTTATTTTTAAATTTATTAGAAAACAAGTTTGAAAAAATTTTATTCTCTCTTTTTATTTGATTTTTAAGTTTATTAGAAAATTATCCTCTAGAGAGAGCAAAGCATTAATTATTGAAAGAATGATGGATACTTTAAAAAAAAAGTCTTTGAAAATCACATTTTATAATGTTTATTTGCAACCTAAAGTGGGAATTTATTTTCAAAGATAATTCATTATTTTTTTTATTTTATTTCATTTTCTCTTCTTTTTTCTTTTCAAAGCAAAAACTATTTTACAAATTAATGAGAATAATGGAAAAAAATGACAACCCTTTTAATAAAAAAAAAATTACAAATGGAGACTAACATTTACAGAATGATAGACTTGAGGTTAAGGGAGTGGAATACCTATGACAAAGGTAATTCTGGTTGAAAATGACCTATAACTATCTAATAGATGATTGAATTATATACAATCTATGGGTATTTACAAATTTGCTATACATTTTTTTTAACAACTTTTATATACAGTTTTGTTTTTACTTTATTATGATCTATAAAAACTAAAGAGTATTTCCAAGATTAGTTTCTTTTTTTTTTTTTAGAATTCTTTATTTACAAAAAATGGAAAAAAAATTGATAATTATATTAGATAATGATGTATACTATTTAACATGAGTAAAAAATCTTTTTATCTTTTTTTTTTATTCAGGACAATTTACAAGTTTAACAATTTTTTTTTTTTTGTATTTTTGAACTATATATAATTTATTATAATACTAATAACAAGCTAATATTTACAAAGTACAATAAATTATTCAGATTACATATTACATATGCAATTCACACGGATGCAAACTTCGGAGTTGACGACTAATTAATCATGGGGTAATTCTGAGATTTTCATTTCAGTTACAATCTTGTTTAAAAAAAATGAGATAAAAATTTTCAATAGGAGGATTTTAAAAGGATTTGAAACTGTAGCTTTTTATGGTATGCCCATTATTATTTAATCTCCAACCCATGTTTACTAATGCAATTAGATAGGTTCTAAAGGTTCCCCGGTCTAGTAGATTGTGGATCAATGCTAAACTAGAGAGGAGGTCATTTCGTGAATCAGAGGGTAAAAATGTCACAGCCCCCGGATCCTATTAGCGACCTCTCTACCTAGGGTGCTAAGACAGCCTGGTTCTGACCGTATCTAACATGCATAAATATGAATTGTAAAAAAAAGACATATGCCCCTATTATTTACCGAAGTTTCCCTTTTTTTTGTTCTGCATCACTTAAAGGAAAAAAAATTAGTACAACTGTTTACAAATTAATTGCTATATAAATAATATACAAGGATGAGCATACAAAGGATAAACTTTAAATTCAAATTTCAAGTGGCTAGCTCTCTTAAAAAATAAGCGTCCTCAGTAGAGTCACCAAGTTGTTGAGCCTAGATTTTTCAATTCTGGTTTAATTTCTTTTAACCAGATCCGTATTAAACCCAAACCCATTTAATACGAACCATTGACTAAGAATTAAAAGAAATTTTAATTTATCAAACAATTTGGAGTCACCACCCGATTGGAATCGGGGGAAAAATTATAAGTTAGGATCAATGGTTTGGATGATCCTAGCTTAGCTACAAGTTTGCGAAAAATTTTATTTAGAAACCAAACTTTATAAACCAGAAATTTTTTATTCGGGGGCTAACCTATTAAAACTATACGGTTGCCACTTAAAATGCATAATTTAAAATTTTATCCTTTTAATGCTAAAAAAATTACTAATGTACATACAATGATATTTCTAATTTATCATTAAAAGCTTACAATATTTATAATGAACAATGAATTAATTCAAAATAGAAATAATAAACCAAAAAATGTTTTTTTTTTTCATTTTTAATGTCGCTCTAGAGGTGCCTACGTACCCATTAATCGGAATTAGACAACACGTAGTTCTTTTTTGAAAACTTTAATTTTTTGTTGGATTTTATAATTTTAAATTCTTTTCATTTTAAGTTCATTAAATTTTAATCAATTTGGTAAAAATATAGTATGAGGTGTTAAACCCTATAAACTAACAAGTTCATTTTTCTTATTTTAGAAAATAGATTTTTCTAATTCTTAAAAGATTTTTTTTTAGTTATACTTTTTTTTTTTTTTGCATTTTTGTGTATTTATAAGTATTAATACATATATCTTATACATATATGTATACCCATACACTAATATATATATATTTTTTTATTTTTCTCATTTTTTTAACTAATAATAATAATAATAATAATAATAATAATAATAATAATATCACATTCTATATAATAATAATAATAATAATAATAATAATAATAATAATAATAATAATCATCATCATCATCATCATCTTACCTGGATTAGGTCGAAGCTGCCGGAGTCGGGTCGAGTTATGGTCGCCGAAGTGGTTGCCGACGTCTTGAGCTGCCTTTAACTTAGATTCGGACTCTTTCTTGTGTTTTTTTCTCTCTCTGTTTTGTGTTTTTCTTCTGTGTTGTGTTGTTGTATGTTGTGGTATGCCGGTATTTATGGGCATTAGCATGCTTATCTACCGCTCACCTACCACGGTATAATGTATCTGGACGCTCTGGCCTACCACGATACAATGTATCTGCACGCTTTGGTCTATCGCTCACCTACCACAATACAATGTATCTGGATACTCTGGCATACTGCTCACCTACTATGATACAATATATCTGGACACTTTAGCCGACCGGTCACCTACCCACTCGCTGACACGTGTGCTTACCTCAACCGGTAGCTCGCTGACATATATGCTTACTTCATCCAGCCAATGAGAGCACATGGAAAAAAAAAAGGAGAAAAAAAAGGGATAATTTTCCTCCTTATAGAATCGAACCCATGTCTCCTTTATGCATGCCAATGACTTTTCCATATAGGCTATTGGCTTGTGTCTTATTCTAATTTGCATAAAAATTGTATTTAAGGCTTTAAAATGAGCCCAATTAAATAAACCAATTTACATGAGCTATTTAATTGGGTCCAAAAAAATTCTAATAAAAATTAGTATTATATCAAGCACAAAAATATTTTTTAAAAATTATTTTTTTCCTTTTTTTATACATTTGTAGTGACTTCTTTTTTTTGTTTTCTCTCTTTTTTAAAATATTTTTTTTGTAATTTGCAAGCTTAATATAATATTAATTTTTTTACTATAATTTGAAGCCTTAAATGAGCAAAAATTGGGTATCTATAGATATAATTAAGCATAATTTAATTATATTTGTAGATTTAACAAATAATTGAATATTTCATGAATGTTAAGATAAATCTAGTTATATTGTATATATGGATTGAAGTTAAAAATGATAATTTTATGAGCTTGTATGATCTTGATAAATGTATAAATGATATGTTATGAATTTGTATAGGTTATATTTGAAGTCTTAAGTATTAAGTTTAAGATTTGATATGCTTTAAGTGTAATTCCAAGTATATAATGTTGATTTGAGTTTTGATTATCTTCTAAAGGATTCTCAAGGTTCTATTTAGATTTCCTACATAAGGTACGCAGTAACGTATTCATTCTATGCCTAGGATGGGCATGTCTTTAATCAACTTTAATATAGAAAAACTTAAACCTTGTTTGAGTTGGATGTCTCTTACTCTGTTTAAATCCGTATCTAGCCCGATATAGCAGATCGGTATCTGGTTCGGGGAGCAATACTTTGCTCAGATTGGGGGCACGGTAGATTAGGTGCTTAGGCCAATCCTTTCTTTGATAAGACTTTCTTAAGTGGTACGGCAGATAACTGATGGAGAAGACGGTATCGGCATAACGTTTGCTTATGCTTAGAATGAAGTGGCATGATTTAGTTCAAATGTTTATGGAAACAGTTAGACTAGGTGATGTTATAGACTAAGATAAGTAAAGTTGTGTAACGGATGTCAACCCTAGATGAAGTAATTTTCTCTATATCTAATATATCATCTAGGAGATATAAGTATCAGAGCTGCTTATATCAACCTCCTGAGCATTGAGATCGTTACTCAGGACCCCAATACCCCTATTGTTCAGAGTTTGAATACTCCAGTGTTGATTAACTAATTAAAAGAATATCTAATAATTGAATGGATGTTGCATAGCACTATAGCTAGGATCGTGTGAATTATTCTACTTTTGTTTTTGTTACTGTGTACTGGGCCTCTGACTCACTTTTATCTTTTCATGTGTGGAAGATGAGTTCTATACAAGCATGGGATACAGACCTGATTTTGAAGAGTTCTTAAATGAATAGATTGAGTAGAGGAGACCACGACTCACAGGGAACCCTTTGTAATAGATTAGTTATATACGTGTATATGAATTATAGACCTCTGTAATAGTTATTAGGATTTTTGCTATCTTTTGTGATCTTTTGCAAATGGCTTACTCTTAAGCCTTGGTTGTAATAATTTTTTTTTATATGTGGGTATATTATTTCTATGCCTTTTGAGAAGTATATTATATAAGTTATGTTTTAAAGAAATCTTCTATGAAGTATTTTGTTAAAGTTTATTCTTGTAAGACATTTAGGCAAATAACTATACAAACTGATCATGGATTACAACCTTACATATAAAACTGCAGATTATACGTGGTTGGGGAACTGGGTTTGCCTATTTTAAATATAGAGGTAAATTCGAGCCCTTACAAAAAGAAAAAAGCAGCATAAGAAAAGAATTAGAAGATTTCTGTTATCAATATAGATATGAAAAATACAAGTGCCTTCTTCAAAATATAAAAGAAGAAAGAAGAAAAATATTATCGAAATTATCAAAATTATAAACAAGAATATCAACAATCAAATTATAAGAAAAAGAAAAATAAAAACAAAAATATTATAAACCAAAGAAGAAATCATTTAAAAAAGAAATAAAATGTTATATATGTGAAAGGTCATATAGCTCCAAAATGTTCAAAAAATTAAAAAAAATAGAGATATAAGAAGAAATAAAGGAAGAATTATATAAAATAGGAAATACAAAGTTCTTTTGAAAATAGTGAATATAGCATAGAGAATATTATGTTCAAAAGATAGAAACTAAATCAAAAAGTTTAGAAGAAAAATCTTATTTGTAATTGTTGTTCTGATGATATATGTACACATTAATAGATTTGTACCAATACAAATGAAGAAAATTTTTATTAGAAATGGTTGATCAAATATCTTATCTAGCAAAACAAAAAGAAGACAAAAATAAGACAAATGCTACTACAAAATGAACCTGCAACAAATAAATAAATGTATTCCTTACAAAATCTATATGATCAATTTTAAGAAGATAGAAAACCAATAACAATAAATCAACTTCATGAAGAAGTAAAAATTCTCAAAGAGGAAATCAAAGATTTAAAAATAAAATATAACTTCTTTGAGGAATATTTTAAGAAAAATATTAGTTAAGAATCTATAAGTAAAATTATAGAAAAAAATAATGATCAAGATATAGATGAGGAATTTATCAATATAATAAGGAAAATTAATGTACAAAAATGGTATATAAAGGTCATTTTAATAAGGGTTAATGTCACGCCCCAAGGGATACCCTAAACGTAACAGTCCGTCACACTCAATATTAAAGCTTAAGTATGACATCCTCATCCATTCCCAAAAGCTTTTATATTAAGTGTAAGGCGTGCTCTCACAAATTTAAAGGACCATACATGGAATTATGAAGCTTAAGAAGATATAATAACATATTAAGAAAAGATGATTCATAATATTCATTTACTTATAACAATGATTTTACAAACTTAGGAACATTTCCCTTTTTCACTAATCTATTAGAAGAATATTTTACATCTTATTCAACACTAAACTTCATCTAGGATTTTCCTAATCCATAAAGAAATTACCTGACTGCAGGGTCCTCGTCGTGGCCTTAACCATAAATAGGGAAACTGCAAAAGATATCTATGGGGTCTAAGCTAACAGGTTTAGTGAGAATTATTTCCATAAATAACTTCTTGTAACAAAATTTCAAACAAGTTATTTAATCAATAAAATGGAATGCAACATAAACGTGGGCAAACAAGGCATATAGTTTTCCGGGAACCATATGTTGAATGGATTTGTGCCCTCCATTCGGGATTTGGTGATACATAACCTCAAAATAAGTAGTTTTAGTAAAAAATTTTATGCTTTTGATCAATATCGCCAAGCAGTCTACTTGAATTAAGCCTTGCTTTCAGATCTTCCACCAAGCATTTCCTTTTCCATAATGCCACCAAGCAATCGCTTTTGGATACTCCACCAAGTGTTGCTTTCGACATGAGCTTACTATCCTTCTCACCCAAGGATAATAACCCAAATGCAATCTGACTCACTCTGTGGTATGCATGAATCCATTTATATATGATATCATAACATTATTACTGTCCAATTGAGCTGATCAAAGAATCTCATACAAAGCAAGTGCTATACTAAAACAAATATGTAAATCAATTCCGGCCTCGCTCTTAAGATTCTTTCAAGGAATTATTTTACATACATATCCATTTGTCTTTTCCCAACTCTAATGCAACTAAATTACAAGCACAACAAGTATTGTATTTAATGGAAATAAACTAACGATGCCATGTTGGCTATTCTTCTATACGGATGAGTCGTTCACACACTCCACTCAATCGAAATAATCTTCGGGATATAGGTATCCTTTCTCGGAGTCACATAGCCAAAGAAAATACCCACAATGAGTATTTATTGATGATTTTCTTGAATTTTGACAAAACAATGTCAAAAGAACGTTAAAGTTCGTATAAAGGAAAGTTCCAACTTAAAATGGCCATAACTTGGTCATTTTAACTCGGAATCGCGCATATAATATACCGATTTCTACCTACTCGAAAAGATTTACCCATTTCTAAAATTATTTTTAACAAACAAGGTCATATAGGCAATGAAACAGTAGCGACAAAATTCACCACGAATTTTTCCAACTAAAAACAACTTTGGTTAAATCAATCAAAATTTGTTTGATAAATGCTTAGTTATCTATATAGTTGAAAAATTCTCTTTTTGTGGTTACTTAGCTCATATTTATTTATGCTCAAGTGTTTGTTGTCCAATCATGTTGCTCAAGTAAAATCATGTCGATTTTGGAGTTTTAGAAAAATATAGTTTACAAGAATTCATTTTTGTAAATCTCTTAAAATGAATATTTTGTTTCTTTTGTTTTCCAAAGATGTTTTATGTTGCTTTATATATATATTTCCAAGTAACTTTTTGAAAATAAATTTTCTTCTTTCTAAGTTTTTTATATTAATACTATTTTTCCTATACAAATTTCTTTGTCTATTTGTTTGCAAAAATCTTTATTTAAAAATTTCTCGTCCTTTCATTATGCTATCTTTGTCATAAAAATCATTTTTGTACCAACAATTATTTTTTTTTTTGAAAAACAAAATGTAATATTAAAGGTTTTAAGAAGCTTTTCATAACAAAAGTAGTTTTTAAAATTTTAGTGAGTTCTTTTTGTAACTTGAAAAGAAATGATTTTATTTTTGTTAAAACATAGATTTTATACTCTACATAAACTTGTTTCTAAGTGTCAAAATCTTCTTTTTGTCAATTATTTTTAGAACTTGAAACTTTGGACAACAATTTAAATGAACATGAATTATGAGAAAATAATAACATAAATAATAAAGTCAAGTATTGGGAATCTTAGCTTTTTCAAGGCTCCCGGGACTAAGAAATAGACTAGTCCCAAAATAAAAATAAAATAAAAGAAAGAAAAATTTGTTTTGACTTGATGAGGACAAGTCTAAGACTAGAGACTAGTTTTAAAATAACAAGGAATGAATAAATAAATTACAATGGAATAAATAAATAAATAAATTGTATAAAATAAATAAATTGCAAGTGAGCTTATATGCTCTAAAGAATATGTATATATATATAATAATACTTATATATAGTAACAATAATATGAATAAAATAATAACACAAACATAAATAGATTTTCATGAACAAGAACAATACATGAACATAATGTAGCTTCCATAACATTTAGTCTTCGGAAACTCACACTATGATCATGTAAAGTTACATGACATGAGAAGAAGAAAATAATAGGAGATGGTTACCTAAAGAAGACTTTGGTAGTGTTATGTGGTTATGGGTTTTTGTTGTAGGTAGAAGTTGCTTTGGAATTATTTTGAGAGAGTTTTGGGAAGATATTTGGAGAGAGTTTTGAGAGGAGAATTTGAGAGAGTTTTAGTAAGAAATTTGTGGGTAGTAATTGTGTGAAAGAAGTGAAAGAGGAGGAGGGTATTTATAGGAAAATGTGGAGTGATTTTTGTGTGATTAAAATAAAAGAAAAATAAAACAAATTAAGAAAGAGAGGGGAGGGGGTTGCGCCGGCCATGAGTGTAGAGAGAGGGAGTATGTTTTATTTTTTTGTATTTTGTGGATTAAATGAAGTAATAAATAAGGTAGATGTGAAATAAAGTTATGGGAAAGGTAAAAAAGTAAAGGTTATAGTCTATGGTGTTTGTAAGAGTGGATGTAAGAAAAAAGTAGAGAGAAAAGAATAGTGTAAATGTAAAGTAGATATGACTAATAAAATACCGGTAGTAAGAAAATACGCATATAAATACGATATCTGTTATTTTTACTTACCGAAAAATCCTAAAATTGATATTTTTGAAAACCTTATATTTTTAGGAGTCTAACGGTATATTCGGAATATTTTTACTATTCCGAGCCTTGGAACACGTTTTTCAAGAACCGTGTCCGATCGGGTTCGAAACGAGTTGCGGTTTTACTAATATGATCTTTTTATGCTACCTTAGATAATTACGCAACATTCTACATTCTAAACTTCTACTTATTCTCACCGTGTTTTTATTTGGGATTGCCGGACTTTGAGCTATTACGTCTAACTAGGGTTTTGTTGACCTTTAGAGTTCCGTTTGACTTCCGGTTTAGGGTTTTAGGCTAAACCGATTCCAAAAATTTAGGGGTTTACAGTTAATAACCCGTTTGGTACCTGAACTTTGGCGAAATGAGCAATCAACTGCCTGAACTTTTGATTTGATCAATTTCATACCTAAATCAGCTTTTTGTGTACATGAAAGCTACCTGAGCTAACTCTGTTAGCTAATGTGGCATTGTCTTCTTATAGGAATATGCCACGTGTAAGCTTATGTGGTATATTACAATTATTTATTTATTTTATTCATTATAATTATCATTTATTTGCTCAACATATTATACTATCATAATTACAATTAATATTAATTTACAGTAATAAAACAACCTACGGCCCATTTGTTTAAAAACTAAATCTAAGCCTACCCAACAATGACATCAAACTCAAGTGAGCATAACCTAGTAAGCCCACGCATGGTACAGTTCTACTATCACGACAACATTTCTTCACATTGCTCTTTATAAAGGTGAATAGTTGCTAAAAATTTACCAATGTGAGACTTACCAGAACAAGCTTTTGCATTCGAACAACGTATGACTTTCTTCCATATCCACTAGGTGTTACCACAATCACCATAACCTGCAAAAGACAGCATCATCGACCATGACCCATTGCCAAATCATTTGAAAGATATCCAATCAAATGCTCCTAAAGTTCCTCGAAGGTGAGTGGCGACTCGGAGGTTAGTTTCCTAGCGAAGCTGAGTGGTGTTTGTTGTGATGTTCAGCTAATATTGTGTTTCATTTCTCTAAAATACCAACTAGGATTGAGATCGAAAACTGTATTAGTTGCTTGTCACTACTATCTTAGAAGAGAAGATCAAGGTTTTGGGCTTTTGCTGTTTTTCCTTTTTTTTTTTTTTTTGTTGTGATGAAATGTGATTTTTTTGCTCTGTTTCTGTTTTTGTTTCTTGAAACAGAGCACTAGGATAACACACTTGAAATTGATTCTAGGGAAGACACTCCTCTTCTATCTATAGTAGAAACTAAACCTCCATGACGTTATATATATTAGCCCCATTTTAGTTTTTGTTTCTGAAGTTTGTCGATATGAAGATGGTTAAATCTAAGCTTAGCAATCATTTTTTATTATATATGCTCCTGGATTAGATTTGAGTTTTTTTTTTTTAACGTTTGAGAATTTAGATGAGCGATCTGAGGCACCATTCATTTGAATTATTATTATTATTGTTAAACTCCGAGTCTTAACCAACACTAAAAGATGCATCATTGTTCTCATTGGAATAATAATCACTTCCGAAAATTCCACAGATGGAGAGATTTCGTCCTTGATAATTAGTTGATTCTTTTAATGCCTTTTGGAACAAAAATAATTTTTTTCATATTCTGGTGAGTGGTTTTGGAATAAGAAAGAACACGGTGGAGAATTATAAAGGGGAAGAGATTTTTTCTTGTCCTACATGACTAAGATTTTGGCAAACATTCATCTTTATAAACGGATAATTTGATGAGCTAATATTAGTTATTATATTATTGGAAGTGGGTTTGCTTGTTGTGGGTTGCGTTGAAATTTGCTTACGGGCTTTTTAGTTGCCTATGTAGTTTTAAGTAAATTAAAACTAATATTAATTACAATTATGGTAGTAATAATATTTAAAAAAAAAGAAATAATAATTATCATGATAAAATTATTAAAAATATTAAGAAAATCAAATCTTAGATTATACGTGGCTTCTTTTGATAGGTGAAGTTGCCACATAAGCTAATAGAGCTAATAGAGTTAGATCAGGTAGCTTTCATGTACACAAAAAGTTGATCTAGGTATGAAATTGATCAAATCAAAAGTTTAGGTAGATGATTGCTCATTTGGCCAAAGTTCAGGTACCAAACGGGTCATTAACCCTTTTAATAATAAATACTGAAATATCAATGGAATTAACAGCCTTGCTAGTAAATTAAACTATAGAAAATTTTGTATAAGAAGAGAATATTTCATTCATTATATTTTGAAATTTAGATGGAGTATTTTAAAACCAAAAGGCACAACATTCCATTCATAATGACGAAAGGGTATTGTAAAAACAGTTTTGTATTTATCAGATTTATCTATTTGTATTTGATAAAATCCATACTTCATATCAAATTTTGAGAATATTTTAGCTTTTGACAATCTATTTAACAAATCTCTTTTATTAAGAATAGGATATCTTATCCATTTTAATACATGATTTAAGGGTTCATAATTAATTACTAGTCTTGGGGGCTTTGTTTCCAATTCAGCTTGATTTTGAAAATAAAATGCTGAACATGACCAAGGGGATTTAGATTTTCTAATTAATTTTTTGTCTAATAATTCTTGAATTTCTTTTTTACAATATTCTAAAATTTTTTTATTTATTTGAATCAATCTTGTCTTTGTAGAAATTTTGTCTTCAATAAAACCTTCTATATGTGGTAATTTTATTACATACTTCTTTCTTGACCAGAATGCATTTGGTATTTGAACACAAATTTCTTTTTTGAATTTTTCTTATATTTCTTTTATTCAATTTTTTTACACCTTATTGTCCTAGTTTTTGAATAATCATTTTGTCTTTTATTTCTTTCTTAAGAAAGTCTAATTGCTTTATTTTGTTGATCATCTTTTCCTTTAATAAATTAGTTTCTTTTTCTTTTATTGGAGAGTTGAAATTAAAAAATATTCCTTTTCATTTAATCATTGTCTCTAATCCTTGATTATTAATTTAAAATGGGCAAAGCATAGTAATAAAAGGGGTTTCTAAAATCATTGCTTTACTAATGTCTTTGACTAGTATTAAATGGGTCTTAAAATTCATACCATTTTGAGTAATCTGTATTTGTTAGTTTATATTTAACATTTAACATGGAACCACTAGTAGATACTAATTTTCGGTAGTCATTTCATAATATTATGTTGGAATCAAACCTTCTTGAATATAGCATGTGATATATACCCTAATTTAATATATTGCTATGACATATAAAGTACATACATCCTAATTTAATATATTACTATAACATATAAAATATTTAAATTCAAAATAACATATGGTATTTTTATCTATCTTATATATTAAATTATATGATAGACATATACAAGTATATCCTATATTACTATATCATCGAAATTACATCTCACATTCGACATGTAAGACATATGAACATCTGGTGTATATAAATATATTTTATGTTTTACAATAAATTATATAATACACATAAATAAATATATCATACTTAACATATAAAATATACACATACCATAACATATATATTATACATATATCCTAAATAACATATAAGAACATACAAGTTTTTTATATTAATATAACATACAATATATACCCTAATTTAGTATATTACTATAACATACAATATATATCCTAATTTAATATATACTATAACATGTAAAATACTTATATTCGATATAATAAACATATATAAACATATGATGTTTTTCTATATATATAAAGAAATACATGATACACATATGGAGACATGTTCTCCATAAATAAAATATCACATATAACACTTAAAATAAATACATATACTATACAAATTTCTTGTATAAAATTTTAACATGTTATTATAACATATAATATATATATATATATATATATATCCTATAGAACATATAGGAACACATACAAAATTTATATATTGCTATAACATATAATATATGATATGTTTTTTTATCTCATAAAATGAAAGATATAATATGTAAATATAGTTATACCCTATATAACAAATAAAATATATATCCAATAGAAATTTTATGTATAAAAATTTACATATTAATATGACATATTATATGTATACTTCCTATCTAACATATAGGAACACATACAAATTTTACACATATAACTATAACTTATAAAACATATATACATACTATATTTCTTATATAACATAGAAGAGCATTTATAAATATTTTATATTTCTATAACATGCATATTAAATACATATAATAACATATATAAATATATCCTATATTACCATAACATATAAATATATATCATATATAACATATAAAACACATATACATATGATATGTTATCACATGCTTTAAAATAAAATATATAATATACATGAGCAAATATATCATATATAGAAGTGGTTGTGAGATTGAGATTAGCAAGGATAGAGTGAGGTTACAAGAAGAAAAATGATGCAAAGAGAAAATAAAAAAGTGAAAGACATAAAAAAATATAAAAGGTGAAAGAAGAAGAAAAAAATTAAAAAAAAAAAAAGAAGACAATTTTGCTAGAAAGGATGAAAGAAGATTAAAAAGAAAAAGAAAAAATTATAAGCAATGTGTTTAACCTGTATAGCAGGTTACAAGTAAATATGATAAAATGCTATAATTAAATCTAAATAAATTAATGCCTAAATCTTGACAGATCGGCGACCTCATCAAATTAATTGATGGGACCATAGAAGCTTCTTAATTTTTATAAAGTATTAAAGGATAATAAAGTAAGAGATAATAGGATGAGTCAATCAATCATTTAAGCATTAAATTATATATAATTATTAGTAATGTGATCACGATATAATATAAATAATTAAAGGGTAAATTACACTATAACATTACAATGTTTAATATTTTGGGATAAGTTCATTTTAGGTCATAACATTTTGAAAAGTTCAAAAGAGGTCACAATATTTAGAAAGGTATCTTCTAAGATTTAATTAAACATTTTTCCTATCAATATATGTCAATGGGGCCTTAAAAAAAGGTTTTTTGAGTTTTAATTAGGTATTTCTCACGTTGATACACACCAATGTTGACCTCAATTGACCCACTTTTATAAATATTGTGACCTTTTTTAACCATTAAAAAACATTGTTACTTAAAATGAATTTCCTCACTAAATGTTGCGACCTATTGTGACCCAAAATAAACTTACCTCCAAATGTTGTGGCCTTGTAATTTACCTAATAATTAAATATAAGGGAAAATTACAAATTCGCCTTCTAAACTTTTATCTATGTGTGAATTTATTTCCTGAACTTTTAAAGTGAACTTTTTGACCTCTTAAACTTTCAAAAATTAGCATAATTAAGAGCACACAACATTTTCTATTAAAATAAAACGGGGAGAGTTGTAAAATACCCCCTCGAACTTTTACCTATGTACAAATTCATTCCCTAAACTTTTATTTAAGCATAGATTTACCACCCAAATTCACAAAAAATATTAACTGTCCTTTAACTATGTTATTTTTTAAATGTTTAAGCGATAAAAAACTCACTTTGAAGTTCATGGGTGAATCCACACAAAGATGAAAGTTTAGAGAATGAATTTACAAATTCTCCTAAATATAATTATCAATGGTGTGATTTTGAATATGAATAATTAAATATAATTATCAGTGGTGTAGTTACGATTGAACTTGAATATTAAATATAATTATCACTGGTATAATCACAATTAAATATGAATAATTGAACATAATTATAAGTGATGTGATCACAATTGAATATGAATAATCAAATATAATTATCAAGTGTGATTATGATTGAATATGAATCTAAGCCATTAAATAAACAATAAGATGGGTTTGAGGAGTACTAATGATTAGGAAAATCCTATAGTTTTGTCCATTTTACCATATGACTTATCTCATATGTTATTAAATGGTTCAAATTTATAAACACTCTTAAGACAAAATAAAATATATTATAAAAAGGGTAAAGAATGTAATTTCACCGAATTAACATAAGGGCAATTTTGTCCTTCATAATTAAGTATGTGTGTGTGTGTGTGTGTGTGTATAACCCTTCCAGTTAAACCTAAGCCTTTTTTTTCTACAGCAGTTTCTTTAAGTCCCAATCCGTAGTTTACCTTCTTGAAAGAATCCCCATTGAAGAAAACTACCAAAGATAAGGAGGTTAAAGTAAGCCATTCTTTTCATGAACTTTTGATGTTTCAAAGAGGATTTCTTTCCTAACCAATGCTTTACAGTGTAAAGGTGTTCATGTTTAGGAGGAAGTTGTGATCGTTAGTTATAGATTTGCAAAGGAGGAGGAAACATCAAATTATTGTAAGTATATCAATTAGAAAAAGATATTTATATGTTGTAAATTATGATATTGGAGTCTTATAAATATTTAAGAATCAAAGAAAACAGTGTTTATATGTTGATAAAGGTGTTTTGAAGTTTTTGTTTGGTTTAAGAATAAAGAAAAGGGATTTTTTGAAGTTTTTCATGTATCGGGGTGAAGTAATCTCCTTGGGAGTCGTGACATCACAAGCATGACAGGGGCCGTGATGGACATCACACCCTCCATAACGGGCATGACCAGGGTGTTTTGTTGCACTTTCTTCCTCTAGAGCCTATCATGTCCTCCACCACGGGTGTAATCAATAAGGGAATGATAAAATTCTGTTTTCATCCTTGATTTCACTTTCCTAAACACCTAAACTTTTAGTTAACATTGAGTACACCTAAATCTAGGTAGGAATGTATCTTAGGCCTAGAATAGTAGTAGTTCTTCAAAACTTAGGAAACTATATGAAATGACCTAAAGTTAATTTCTAATTAATATATGTAAATTGATTGTTGCATGTGTGTATGTATATGTGTAGAGTGAATTGTGGTGTTTGATATAATTATATGTGTTAGGAAGTAATAAATAGATATGAGTCTATGGTAATATATTTAGGATGATAGTTTACTTATGTTATCAATAATTATGTTAATGCAAATGGTTGTTGTGGTAATTAATACTTGATGAATTAAGTTTATTTTAAGCTAAGTTTGTAGTCTTAAACTTAACAAATTTTTTTGGCCCTCTTAAGCCCCAAATCCAAGCCCCATTAAGGCCTAAAGCCCATCACAAATCTACCCCAAAAGTCAATATAGATTAGGCTAAACATTAAAGCCTAATTGCTTACGTTAGACAATCCAAAACAGAACAAAAGAGAAGAAATTCATAACTCCTCCAAGACCTTAATTTCCAACATCCAAACTAAGCTTTTTTGGACTCAACACACCAAGAATCCTTTCCCAAGCCTTATATATACATTAAGGTAAGTTTATTTTGATGTTTAAAGTGCTTTATTTCTCTTTAATCCATGAATTTTTCTATCAAAAGTAATGCATGATGAAATATATGTGTATTGTTATTTTGTGAAGTTGAGATAACTTAGGACTTATTATGGAAGTGCAAGGATGGTACCGAGTTGTAGTATGATGAGAGCTTGTTATTATTGAGTTGTTTGAAGAGTAGATTCATGTTGGAGTAGTGGAAGTGAAGTAAATGAAATCATTGTGTTTTGTATGTTTTAATGGTTGAGGAATGAGCTTTGTATTTCATTGACGTTAGAAGGAAGTTTATATATGCTAGATGATATAGGGTTCTTATAGCATGTATTAGGAAGGTTATATTGTGGTTTAGAATGAGTTGGAAGAGTTAAAATGTAAAATTTTTGTGTTTAGAAAACAGAGGAATTCTATAACTCGAATTGTAGAATATACCGCCTCGTACACCATTGGCGTATTTGCCGGTGTTATAATTTTTATTTATGATCTTTTGAAAATTATCTTAAACGCCACCGGTGTTGAAGTCGGAATTTACCGGCCTTAGAATTCTGATTTATGATATTTTGAAATTTTTCTTAAACGTTGCTGGCATTGAGGTTGAAATTGCCGGCGTAAAGACTCAAAGGTTTTGTACAGAAATGCATACTTCTTAACGCCACCTTATACGCTACTAGTGTATAATCCTATACCGCCGGCATTAAGGTTTACATTACCGGCGTTAATGGCCAGCGTGGACTTTGTAAATTTCAAATTTCCTAACTTCTTCCAATATCTTCCAATACATGATATATGACTTCTTGATCAAAGATTTGCTATATATATATATATATATGTTATGTGATGACTTTGGATTATTTTTACATAAGATTCAATAATTTTCCTAAGTTATAATCTAGTGAATATAAGCTTGACTTATGATAGTAATGTGATATAGTTGATTTATGTGGAACAGATATAGATACTCAGTTGGAGATTCCCATTGATTCTCAATCCGAACCAGGTATACAATACTTTGATTGATTGTTGCTTAGGATAGGCATATACCAATTTCATCTTAATCATAGAATAATGAAAGATATTGAAATTGGTAGTGCTTTACGTCATTGAATTCGGATCTGGGGAGCGACAACCTTGTCATGATGCAATGGCACAGTAGTTTAGGCACTTAGCCCAATCTTTTGTCATGATGCAATGACTCAAATCCATGATGCAATGACTCAAATCCATGATGCAATGGTGGTTTATTTTATTGGTTAAGTGGGTAGCTAATAGGGTTAACTATATCGATGTATTCTCTACTTAGGCTCGGGAGGAAATAATATGTTTTAGTTCACGGGTATGGGACCGTTGAACTAATTGATGTTATAGACTGAGATAAGTGGAGTGTATAAAGGAGTGTGAACCCTAGATGATGTTATTAATATTCTTTATCAGTTAGATATAGGAGATATAGATATCCAATCTATCTATATCAACCCCCTAAGCAGCTGCTGTTACTCAGGACCCCCAGAATTCCCAAACTTGAATCGGAGTTTGAATACTCCAGTATTGTTCTACTCACTTAACTAAAGATAATGAAGTTGTGGTGATTTATTGCATTGCATTTAGTTAAGTGTGCATGGCATATGTATTTGTTTGCATTATTGTGTACTGGGCCTTTGGCTCATGTTGCTATCTTGCAGGTAACTTTGATGACGAGCTCTATGATAATATGGGCTATGGGACAGACTGGGATGACTAGGAGAGAGAGACCTGGTATATGCTTAGGATTTCTTTTGATGTAATTTTTGTGAAGTGTTTAAGCTTATTTGTTAAGCCTTAGAGTGTATTTTGATTTGAATTGTATTTGTAATGTAGCTGGGTTGTAAGTAAGATTTCTATGTTTATGTGACCCTTGGGAAATTGTAATGTATATATATGATGTATGTCTTGTATATAGGTGATGACCCACTACTTATGTAGTAGTAATGTTTCTTAATTCAAATCATGTAAACGTTATATTTGTTTTAAACAAGTAGCTATTACAAACACCTCTTTTTAAGATGACCTTATGTATAATACTTGAATATTGTTCCTAATATTTGAGTATTATGCATAGTCGGGAGATTTGGTATACTTAATATATGGGTTAAGTGGGCCGGGTCATTACATTTATATAACCTTAGAGATATATTTTCTTTCTTTATCAAGTAATGAGTTGGAATTTTCATGTATCATGTTTAGGTGATTCCGATAGATTTGAGTTAACCGTTTTAGAAGCGAATCTAAGTACACTGCCTTAGCTGTTGTTTGTGCGTGTTAGGTATTACTAAGGGAAATGGACTAATCATTCATTAGACTCTAATTCATGTTTTATTGCTTATATTTAGCTAGAACTAGTGGATCGGGAGTACTGGTGATGCTAGAGTGGCACCTTGATGATTCTTATGTGACGTTGTTCCAAACGGAGTTGCATTGGAAAGGATTCCAGTAAACTAGGTAAAAACAATTGTGCTTTTAGGTATTGGGGAGTACCTAATACCAAATTTATGTGTGTATATAAATATACAGACATACATATATATTATGCGTTTGTAGTGGACTCATGAATTACTCCAAATTTAGGACTAGTTGCAAATGGTTCTAAACTGTGTTGGTGGCTTAGATAATTTAAGGATAGTAAATTGATACAAATGGGATTCGTGACAAAATTACACAGTGAAATTATCAAGATTTAATGTGTTTTTGAGTTTTTGATTTATGTAAAACAGGAAAGTAAAAGATATGAACGACCTGTCCTTGGACATGACGCACCAAGAAAAGAATAGAACTAGTTATTTCACTCAACCGATATGATATACTATTAAAAGAACCAACAAAGAGTAATCTTGAGGGAAAATTGTAAACCCCTAGATTTTTATGCCGAGTTTAAGCTCAAACCCTAAAACTGGAAGTCAACTGGAAACCCTAAAGTCAACAAAACCTATATTAAAACCTTATAATTTAGATCTAACAATCTCACGCTCTCAAACCCTAAATAACGGAATTGAGTTGATGATCTATAATAGCTCATAGTAATATAGGAAAGCTTAAAAATATCAAATTGTTTTATTTTATAGTGTATTTCGGATCCGATCGGGATCAGTTTTCGAAAATCGTGCTTTGGATACACTGGACGGCAAAAATATTTTAATGATATCATTAGATTTGTAATGATATAAGGAATTTAAAAATATCAGTTTTGTAATTTTTCGGTAATTTACGCATTTTTCTTTACTACCAGTAAATTATTAGTCTTGTTTACTATTCATTGTACTTCTTTACTATTCATCTATTTCTACTTTTTCTTACTACCTATACACCTATTTTCTTACTTTTTACCTTTCTAATATATCTTATATCGAATTATGTTTTACACCTTATTTACTTTTCTTTACAGATTACAAACTAAAATAATTTCTCTCCCTCTCTCTCATCTCCATTTAATTTCTTTTAATTATTTTATTACACACAATTTCCCTCAATCTTCAACTATAAATACCCACATTCCCTCCACTTCTTCCACATATTCATTTTATATAACAAAATTCTCTCAAATTCTCTCTACACAATTTCTGTTTACCAAAACTCTCTTTAACCAATTCTTTCCAAAATCCTTCCCTACACATAAACCATTTGCCACATATCACTAACCATATAATCCTACATTCATTATCTTCTTCCTACCACATAAACACACTCTTAGGTAAGACTTGCTACGTTTATTTATCCATGTCATATAACTTAGCATGACCATGATGTTGTTTCCTAATAGCTCATGTGAGTTATGGAAGTAACAACGTATTCATGTTCTGTTCTTGCACATGCCAATAATTTCAATTTCATTATTTTGTTATTATGATATTATATTGTTGTTATGCTCCTAATATAACTTTGTATATATATTATTACCTATATGTATATATATTTCTTAGAAACTAAATGCTCACTAACTCTCTAACTTGCTTTTACTATTATTAATGCTCTTATTATTGCTTTTTCTTTTTTTTTTTTTTTTTTTTCATTTTCCTTTTAGGACTAGTCTATTCTTAATCATAGATTGCCTTGATAAAGCTAAGGCTCCCAATACTTGACCAAGATACCTTGATGAAGCTAAGGCTCCAATGCTTGACCAGGATATCTCGATGAAGCTAAGGTTCCCAATACTTGATCTTATTATCTTGCTTATTATTTTGTTTCTTATATCTTTCCTATATTTTCATTTTTTCATACTACATACTCATATACATGCATCATCATAATGATATTGTCTCAACAAAATTTAAAATGTAATTTTCTTTATTAAAGGAAAATGAAACGAAACTCTTTTAATATATATCATTGTCACCAAATCAAGATTTTGCTATTAAACACATAGAAAAAATTATTTTACAACTTTTTTTCAACTCATCAGGATTTTTCTTAAATAACGATGAAGTTAATTTTATCAAAGAAATTAGCTAAGGAAATAGACATTATCATTTCATGATAAATTACATGAAGTTTATTAAAACTTAGTATTAATAATTCTTTGATAAGCAAATTTTTCTCAAAAAGCTTACTTATAGGACTTTTAACAACTCTAAAACCAAAAACTAGACTAGTTTTCAAAGTTAAAATAAAATCAACTCACTAATTTATAAAGCTACTTAGAAAAATAAAGGTTGCCAAGATTCTAAATGATAAAACCCATTTTCAAATAAATAAAAAGAATAAAAACATGATAAGTTCCAAAAACAATAGATATTACCAATAACTTAAGAAAATATTGAAACATGATTTCTTTCCAAATAAAATTGGTAAAAGACTTAAAAGACTAAGTTTTAGAAATAAAATTTATTTATAAAGAAGTTAGGAAATGAAAATGTAAGAAGAAAAAGACTTGTTTATCAAAACCATTTTTTTATAAAAAGGAAAATATATACAACTCAAATTATTACATGTTATCAACAACTTAATAAAATTTTGGAAACTTCGCTTTTATTACTAGAAGTAAAATTTGTAGAAGACCAAAGTTAAGAGAAAATTTATTTATTTTAGAAAAAAAATTGGAAAAAAAAATAACAATATATTCATTTATAATAACCCAAGAGTTTATAAAGTTTTTTCAAAAACACTTAGAAAAGAAATCATTGAGATTCAAGTTTTCAATACCATAAGATAAATTATTTTATGAAAAATAATCATTGAGACAACACCATTAAATTTTGCATACAATATGAGCCTATATATATGTATTCAAAGGATTTTTCAACCATATAAATATCTATATTTTTGCTAAAGGATTTTTGGATAAAGGAAAGTTTAGAAAATTGTATTTCAAGGGCGAGGATTTTCGTGGCAATTCTGTACCGACCTTTTTCGTGACCCAAAAGACTTTTTATGAAAAAAAAAACTTTAGAAATAGATAGATCTTTTCGAGTAGGTAGAAAACGGTATATTATATGTGAAATTCTGAGTTAAAATAAGCAAGTTATGGCCATTTTAAGTTGGAATTTCCCTCTATACGATTTTTGACGAACTTAGTGAGAAAGAATTAGCAAATTTAAGTAGAACTTCCAAGAAATACTCATGTTAGGTATTTCTTTTGTATAGGTGACGCAAAGACCGAGTTTCCATATCCGGATGATTACTTTGACTAGAAGTTCCCGCACAAATGGCCGAGTGAGTTTATTTCTTACATTTTTGTACTTATGCTTTTGCTTGTAAATTAGTGGCATTAGAATTAGGAAAAGATAAATTGGGAAGATGCACGTGCTTTACTTATATGATTGAAATTACGTTTAAGTATATCGAGGCATGAATTGTTCATAATGAATGTTTGATCTAGTATATGAATGATTGTCTATGATCACCCATAAAATATTTAATCATGCAATGAGTATTTAATTAAATTAATTCATGCATATTATTTGGGTGAGCTCATTACATTTATTACTATGCCCTTGGTGGGATAAAGGCATAGTAAGGAGGTTCATAGAGGCTGTAAGCTCTATAAAACGGTGAGAGATCGTCCAAATTAAATTACGGTGAAATAAAATTCCTGGATAAAAATATGATTTACAGCTAGGTAGTGGCTTGAACAATACTACAAAGAAAATTACATTTATAAAAATCGGTCTATCCGATCTATAATCCCTAACCCCGAATGGAAGGGTAAATCCATTCAAACATATGATTCCTAAAAAATCATATGTATTGTTTGCTTACATGCTCGTGCATTTCATATAGTTGCTTAAATAAACTCGTTTGATTAAGTGTTGATTGAGTGTTTAATTGTGGAAATAATCTTCACTAAACGCGTAACTTATACCCTCATAGATATCTCTTGCAGTACTTATATCTTTGGTTGGAGCCCAAGGGATACTTCACCCAGGTATACCTTTTGGAGCTAAGAACTTTGGTTAGAATTCAAGAATTTGAAGTATAAATAGATTTCCAAGTAGAAATTCAAAAATGTAATTCGGACTTTGATAGAATTAGTTGTTCTATAGGGGAATGCTCCTTGAAATTGTAAGACTCCATATACATCTTTTAAGAACCTTGGTTTTTATTGTTATGATTTACTTTCTTAATTGTTATAATGTATAACTGCTTAAACGGCTTGATCCACAGTTTGGTCCATTAAGATCGTGAAAGTACGCCTTACAACGGATATCGAGACTTTTGGGATGACTAAGGTTGTAATACTTAAGTCTTAATATTGAGTGTGGTGGGCTGTCACATTTAGAGTACCCTTGGGGCGTGACAAAAACTCAATATTACCTAAAAGGTTTTTAGAAACAATTCCAAAAAAGACAACAAGGCAATTGATCTTAATCAATGACAAAGAAATGTTGTAACTTCTAATAACATAACCCTAAGGACCCTTAAATACTCTCACAAGTCGAGCAAAGATAAACAAGTAAAAACACAAGACAAACAAATAGAAAAGAAAACTAGCATTTTAAAAAATGCAAAAATAGAATAGGTTATCCCCTATTGATCACGACCGTGACACATGCCATAATCCTCTTGGATCAAATTTTTTCGCTAAGCTTCGAACGATGATGGGAGTGATATGGTTGATAACAATCACCATCACGGGCGTAATAAAAGCCATCATCTCCTTTGATCCTCAATTCCTTCGACAATGACATGATAATGCCCTTTGTAATGGGCGGCATGGGGTGTTGATGATGATCATGGGCGGGATTAGGGCCGTAATCTCCTTTAGAACTCAATTCCTATCATTTCTCCTAGCCTCTTGAAGATTTGTCCTCAAATCTTGATCAATCTCATCTTGATCTCTATCATTACCCCTGGGCTTAAGAAGATTTATCCTCAAGTCTTTGATATTGCATATGCTTAGATCAAAGACAAACATGCAAAACTCAGAAGTAGTTAAATAAAAATTCCAAACCACACTTGGCTCTTAAAGCATCTATACATGCCAAGCATTATTAACCATTCACTACCAATGTCTACGTCCATAATCAAAGACTTCCGCAATAACTCATACCACTCATCACGAACTCGATTAATTGAAGACTCATGAACACTATTACTAGTATTTGACAAACACATCTCTTGCAGCCCCAATATCACTCACTTTAAACACTTGCCACCATGCAATTCAACAGGAAGAGATTCCAATAATATCGGTTTGGAACCGTGAAAACAATATGGAGCACAACTATTCAGTGAAACAACAACATCTTTTCCTCTAATAGCCAATCCACAAATAGATCACGCATACAATATTGTTTGCACTACTATGCTGCCACACCAAAATCGAACACTTTGCCAATATATATAAGCATCCATAATACTCCAGTAGACATTAAAAATCAACTCATATGATTTTACAGAGATAATAAAATTAAACCAATCTTTAACTCTAGGTAACCCCATTAATGCATCATAATATAATGGATGAATAATTCGAAGGTTAGTATAGTGGTACTTGTCATGCCCCATAGCTCTAAGTGTAAGTGAAAATGGCTCCAAATCAGGTACATAAATATCAAGAGATGAATCTGAGCTAATATTATATTGCATAGCTCTTGAAACATTTCTCCATAGTAGCATCCTTTGAGCCCTCTTCTTTTAACTCCTACTTAGGAGGATTCATCTCTAACTTAACAACCGTAACTTGATTTAAACTCATAGGCGATAATATTAACCTTTTCTTCATTGGTATCTTAAAAGAATAGCAATTACCATGCTCATTATAAATTACTCTCCTATCACTTACCCAAGGATTTTCAATCAAAACATGAGAGATAGTAGGCACTATATCACTCAAAACTTCATCAACATATTGATTTGGAAGAGAAATATGCACTCAAACTTGTTCAGTGATATAATTCAATTTCTCAAGATAATGGCAAAAGGAGTGCCTGTATTATTAACTTTTGGCAATTTGATGCCCAAACATTATTTTCAGGCGAAAAAGTGCTTGTACTTTTGCCATACGGGCATTTTAGTGCCTTTATTAAGTTGTATTTAATGGATTTTAAATGCCTGTTGATGTGTACTTCGATTTTTTGGCGATTTGGTGCTCGATCTTTAAATTATGGCAATTTAGTGCCTGCACTAAATGAAATTAAATATATAAAATATTAAAAATTATTTTTTAATTGAGAAAATTGAAAAAAATATAAAATTAAATATTATGACCAATAAAATACTGACATGTATTATTCTGAAATTATTATATAATATTAACACATTCATATGAAGCTCTAAGTTACTTATTTGTCAAAGAAATAACACGAGTTTTGTGTTTACAAATTGATCAAAACACAGGTAAAGTTTTACTCTATTCGATCAAAAGGATTTCATGTTTACTTTGATGCATTTTTAGAGAAATTCTTATATAATCGTGTTTATTTGCTCAAATTGTTGTTTTCTACTCCAAACATTAAAGGGGAAAAAAAAAGAAATAAAGTGATTTGAATCAAGATTGAGGCAAAAGAACATACATTTAAGCAAACTGACTCAATCGCGACCCCAAAAGACTTTAGCTAAAGGCAAAATTCAAGGCAAAATCAATATCGTGCCTTGTGTTGTGCCCACAATTGTACTCACGATCCACTCACACCTTAGATGATAAGAGCATAGACTCTATCGTAGCCATTTCTCTCACCCGCAGCTACACCTACCATACACATGGATCCCCAACCATGCTTCACATGATTTTTCCATGGTTTATACCACGATTGGAATGGACTCGACCCATGACTCATTAATGAGCTATCCCTTGTCATGTGTGCTCAATAATATGACAAAATTTGCTATAAAGAATCGACCATGCCAAAAAAATAAAATTATCGCGTTATCCCTATTTATAATATATGGATTATTTTAAATTTTCTTATATATGATAATTACTAAATTGGGTAGAGTTCAAGCTTAAAAATCAAAATTTGATGGAGTTCAAGCTCGAGCTTCGAGTTTTGACTACTGAATTGAGTCGAATTTAATTTAACCATGGCCTTAAAATGTTATGTTATTATCTAAGTCTCTTATATGATACATGGTGATAATGTTATTCGATAATTTTATAATGACATATGTCAATATTTTATTGGTCATAAAATTTAATATTACTTTTTTTTAATTTTCTTAATTAAAAATAATATTTATTATTTATATATTTAATTGACACAAGACCCATGTTATTTTTTTAACAAATAAGTAACTTGAGTTTCATACAAATGTGTCAATGTTATTTAATAATTTTAGAATAACACATGTCAATATTTTATTGGTTATAAAATTTTATTTTATTTTTTTTCAATTTTCTCAATTAAAAAATAATTTTTAATATTTTACATATTTAATTGATACAAGACCCGTGTTATTTTTTTAACAAATAAGTAATTTAAGTTTCATACTAGACTAGTTATTTGAAGTCATATTTGCTTAATATTATTTGTTGTTCATTAAATTTTAGTCTCAATAGGAGTTTTAAATTAACCATGTTTTTAAATATTATATGATGACAAAAGTAAGTTTTTAATGTGTTTAACTGTATAATAAATGTGGTCTACAATGTTTTCTATTAATTTCACAATGATCTTTTCATTTTTAATGTATAGTAAACTTGTATAAGAAGTTCTGTCTTTCTTAAATTTATTATTAAAATCTAAAAGTAGGTTGAAAAAAAATAAGGTTATAAGGTTGGGTTGTGGATTTTAAATCAAACCTTGTAAGGTAGGTTTGGATATAGCATCAAAACTTTATAGGTTATATGATCAGGTTTGGTAGACCCGATAAGGTAGTGGGTCGGGTTTCGAGTTCATATGATCCATTCAAAACCTGATCCGGATACCTCCTTATGTGTCACCCTTTAATAATGACATATGGTAAGCTGATAAAGTACTAAGATTAGGGCGTTACATATACAATGCATGAATGTAGAAAATTTCCAAATGATTATGAACAAGTACTTAATATTTGGAATATTTTTAAATAAGGTATGAACAGTTAGCTAAAAAAATCAACACTGTATGAAGTGGTATAAATATAGGATTAATGTTTTGCTTGGTTGAAAAATGGGATTAATGTTATATAAAATGTAAGAGGTGTGCAAAAAAACCGATGAAACCAAAAAACCAATAAAAAGGTGAAAAACCAATCCGAAAAAAGTAGTTAATCAGTTCATTGGTTTTGGTTTAGGATTAGAGCTTCTAATTTTTTTTTTTCCAGTTTTTGGTCTTATTTCGGTTTATATCTACAAAAAACCAATGGTTTCGATTAATCGATCCGATATTTATAAATATAAATATATATATATATATAATCTTTGTGTATGTTGGCATTGAATTTTAAGCTTTACGAACTAGTACTAGGGTTATGCTCTTTATTTGTTGGTCTTGTAGCAATTTGATTTGTTGATTTGAAACTTTTGAATGTAATTGCGTTATTTGACTTTCTAATTTGCAATTTTTTAATGTAATTATGAAACAAAATGATCTAATTTTTTATGGTTATAATTGAAAATACAATTAGTAGCAAATTTCTAAATTAACCAATATGTTGAATGGTTAAAAACTGAAAATTGAAAAAATTAATCAAAAAAAGAATGGTTAACCGTTAATAATGGACTGGTTTCGAATTAAGATATTAAAAAACCGATCATTATAGTTCGGTTCAAAAAATGGGGTCATGAACTGGTTAAGTGAACCATGAACACCCCTAATAAAATGATGAAAATAAAGGTTTTTTTTTAATATTTGTTTGTCATCGACTTGAAATATTGATCCCTTTTTTTATCAAATTAAATTACCGATGACTTATTTATAGTAATTTTATATTAGCAGATCTATTAATTACAAAAAAATCCAAAATCTTTTATCATAAAATATTAAAATATTTGACCTTAAAAAACTCTATCTAGATTTTAGATTAAATAGAAAATACCTTATACGTGGTATGATTTTCGTAATTTTCTTATTGTAAATTCCAATTTAAACTTTTAACAGTGAGAAAAAGTTGAATTGGTTATTTTTTGAAAACGTGTCTGAGTTGCTTTGATTTTTATAGAGGGAGTGGCTTTAATTTCAAAAAAGGAGTTATGCGTTTCATCATTATTGAATAAATGAATAAATTAAAGATATAAATACCAAAAGGAAGAAATTTTGTTTTTTTTTTTTTTTCCTTTAACAATGTAGATAATATTGATCACTAATTAAACCATTGGAAATGTTGATCCCCATTTGAACTTAATGTGTTGAATTTTTCCAATGTAGTTTTCCTTAGAGCAATCAAAATCAGATTACAACATATTGCTTACACATTTACTACATGGACTCTTAACTAGTTTAGTAAAATTTGTAAAACACATAGAAATCAAATATAAAAAAAATTAAAAAAATTCAAGTAGAAAAATATAATAAGACATTTTTAATATGAGATGTGAGTTAGCAATTTGTTTTATTAAGTCATGTTTGCAGCAGTGTTGTCAAAACCGAACTAGAGTTTGACTTTGATATGTTAGGGGGTTAGAGGTCAAGAGGTCAAACCGAGTTTAACCGGAGGTCGAACCAGGATCAATAAAAAATAAAGTATATGTTATATTTTAGTTATAAAATATATAAATTTAAATTGTATAATTAAATTCATAATTAATTAATTCCATTAGTCTATCCATAATTCATTATATATAATAAAAACTCAAATCTAATTTAAATTAGTTTAAAAATATGTATTATAAGCTTTAAATTAATTCCATTAGTTAGTGATTTCGTCACGTTAGTTAATTGAAATATATATATATATATATATATAAATAATTTGCATGAGGACAATGAGTTAGATAAAAAAAATTCAAAAAAAAAAAAAAAGAAAAAGGCACGCGTGACTCTCATTTGCATTTCAATTTTTCAAATGCCCCCTCTCTACTGATGCATTTTAGAAAAAAAAAAAAAAAAAAAAGTAATAACTCAGAGCCTTAGTGAAACTTATGAGCTCAAGTGGGGTCACTCCTACATTCTCTCCTTTTTTCGGCCACCTCCAAATCCACTCTTTAACTAAAGACATGATCTTCTTCAACAGGTGGCTGTTGGTCTCTCATTCCACTTCTTCTTCTCTTTTAAGATCTAGGTACTTCTTGTTCTCGTCCTCTCTCGCTTCATTTCGCTAGATCTAGTTCAAACTTCAAAGTTGCCACTTTTAATGTTTTTTTGATGAATCTAGGAGTAGAACAATATTATAAATTCAATTGGGTCGCCTTATTTTGTAGAAAGAAGTATGTTGACATCAATCGTTGAACTTGATTTCTTTGCAATGGAGGCGTCCACTCCAAGCATTGCCATCGTTGATAAAAAATAATTGGTGTGTTGTGTTATTTCCTTTTTGCACTTAATCACTGTGGGTTTGTCAATTTTCCCTTCTTGTTGCAACCATGCAGATCCAGCTTTCAGTTTAAAGCCTTGCTTTTGCTTTTTCGGCGGGCTTTATTTTTCATTTTTAGCCTTTTTCGTCTTTTTTGTTTTCCAATATTCATTGCATTCCAACCCAAATGACCCGAACCGTTTTATAGTTGAACTGACCGGATTAGTCTAGCCTAGCCAATCTAACACAAAATGGTTATCTAAAGAGAACCGACCCACTTTTAAGGTCGGTTCCGATTGAATCCAATCGAACCGGTCGATCCAGATCGGTTTAGACAACATTACTTTGTAGTTTCATCTTGTATTGAATTAGTATCAAAGCTAAAAATGCATGAAATTAAATTGAAAATCACAAATGATTATGTTACAATATAATAGCATTTTTTTATATCGATTCAGCCTTCATATTGTAAACCCCTAGATTCTATGGTAAAACCTTATATTAGGTTTACGTATCCGATCGCTAACACATCAAGGCAAAATATTCCGACAAATAATTAATACTGGAATAATATTAAGATATCCATATAATATCAGACAAAATTTTATCGATTCATAAAAACATCAGTTATAGCACTTATATGTGTATTTCTATTTTTACCAATAATTAATTTATCTTGTCTACTATTAATTTACTATTCACTCTACTATACTTTTTCTACACCTACTCTTACATCCATTCTTACATCTTACAAACTTATATCTTATATTTTATTTTCCTATGAAATTTTTACTGAACTTTATACTTAACTTCTTTTTTACTTTTCTTTATCTCTCTCTCCCCCTTTCTCTTTCCCTCTTATTCCCTCCAATTTGTTTTCTTTTTCATTTTTTAACACATATTAATTAATCGCTCTTCCTTTTATAAATACTCTCTTCCCTCCTTTATTTTCCTACACTTACATAACATTTCTTTCATTCTAAAACTCTTTCCAAACTTCTCTCCAAAATTCTCTTCCTCTCCTCTCCATTACTTACACACATATCTCAATTTCCTCCTTTAGGTAATACCCTAAACCACCTTCTTATGTTATGATGTAAAATAAGTATATATGTCTTTGAATAGTTTCCATAAAATATCTTTATGATGCACCATGTTAGGGATGGAAAAATACAAGACAACATACATTGTTTCAAGTTATGATAAACATGTTTATTTTCATGTTGTATTTATGTTTCCTAATCTAATATTTATGTGTATATATAAGTATGTATATGTATAAATAAGCCTGGGAGCATATTGCTCACTAATTTAACTATTGTTTATTTCATGTTCTTTTATTTCATTTAATTTCTATAATATTGGTCAACTTATAATCTTGGACTTGTCCATATTCAAGTCCGAAGGAGACTGGATCATTTCAAGTCTCGGGAAGTCTTGACCAAAATCTAAGACTTTCATTTTATTTTATTACCTCTTGTTTCATTTTTATTTATTATATATGGTAAATAGATTGTTTCAAGCCCCAGGGAGCCTCGATCATATGCTAAGGCTCCCATGTTTTTATTTTGATTATGCTTATATTTATATTCTCACTCTTATTATCATTTTACTATGAGTCCACCTTGTTAGAAAAGTAATTGTGAGTTTAATTTTGTGTTTATGTATATAAGTACTCATAGTGATAAGATGAATCCTTAAATTTTACTATTGATAATTCTTTGTTATGAATTATTTTTCAAAGCCTTATAAATTTTTGTACAAAAAAAAAAATGAAAAACAAAACCAACCCAATATTTTTACAAATGCCGTGACCGTGCATTGTATTTGGAAAATTTTATAACATAAAGTTCTTCTCTTAGAAACACATGAAAACCAATATTTTGACAAACATATTTTCAATAAAAATATCGAATAAGAATTCCAAAGAATAAAATAAAAGAATGACATCTTACTTTAAAAAGACCAACTCATCTATTTATAAATGATAAGAGATAAGAATTCACTATAAGTTTTCAAGGTTGAAATTTTGTAACTGAAGAATTTTCAATTGTCATGAGACTGGTTAATGAAAATTATTCTTAAGTAATATCACTAGGATCATGCATGTATTATAAACTACTTTTTAAATGTGTTTGAGCATAGAGGTAAATTATAACCTTGTCTTAGAAAGTCTACTTAAGGTAAAACTTACAAAAAGTGTCAAAATGGATTTAGATGTGAATTTAGGCACAATCTGACCCGTTAGGTCCAACCTAAATGACCTTAAATGTTTGAAATAACCTTAGAAATAGATAGAGCATTCAAAGTAAGTAGAAATTGACTACTCATACTCCAAAATAGGAATGAGAATGACTTAAATATGGTCGTTTTAAGGTCAAAATTAAACCAGAAAATCTATCAAGAATAAAGTTTTATAATTAGAAATTTTAAGCAAAGTCTATAGGAAATACTCATTTTGGGTATTTTCCTTGTTCAGGTGATGAAGAAGTCAATACCCCTTTCTAGAGGATTATTTTGACTGACTGATTCCAGATGGCCATATGGGTTTTCATTCCTTGCTTACTTATCCATTGTTGTATGTAAAATAGTGCACTAGTTGATAGGAAAAAGATAAAAATTGGACTTGTTGTGGGGATGATGTGGGATTATGTTTGTGACTTATGTTGCGTGATCAATGGCTCGTAAGCATATTGAAATATGGATTGGTTGATTAAATATGTTGATATTATATTTACCATATTGTGAGTGCAATGTTGAATTTCTTGATCACCCTTCAATGAACTTAGTGAAATTGGCATAACTTAGGAATTGGTCACACATTTCATACTGTCAAGTCACATTTGAAGGCTGCTACTCTTATACGTGATCGGTGAATTGCAAACCGCATATGAAGTGTAGGTCCTGCTCCTTTCTAAGGAACTATTTTGTTTGGGAATACAACCTCGAGGGAGCCATGTCAGATTGATTGCTATGGGCAGATGCCTAGGGATTAGCAGTAGAGGTTATGAAGACCTGCAAGAGCATTCCCAACCCTTGTTACGGAGGGCATAAATCCGTACTCTACACAGTTTTTCGGATACCCATGTATATTTGTTTGCACTATGTGTTTGATGCATAGCATATATTTGTATAAACAAACTTGCTTATTCTGTTTTCTTTTGATAAGCTTACATGAATATACTCACCAAGCATATTATCGTTTACACCCATATAGATTTATGTTGTCTTGGGAACACCTATGGCTCTCCCTTATGATGGTGAAACCTAAGGTAATGACGATGATTTTGAGGAGCTTTTAAAGGAAATGTATAAGAAGACTTGGAGTAGATTTATTCTAAAATCTCTCTGCCAAAATGCCTCTTATCTTTTGTAGAAAAACTTATGTTATTTGGAGACTCAAAAAATGTGATAACATATGAAGCCTTGTGGATGTAGCGGGGGAATGCTCCTAGGACTTGTAACTTATCTTGTTTAAGTTTAATGGGTTAGTTTCTCTTGTATGCCATTTGAATACTTGTAAACTCGAATCCATTGGCGTTCCCTCCTTCGTGCAAAGTATACCTTGTGTATGGTATGGAAGCCTTCGCATAACTAAGGTAGTTGCTCCTACGCTTTAATATCATGTAGGCGAGTTGTTACGTTTAGGGTACTTGTGAGGTGTGATACATATGTAATATCATATCATTTGTAATCATATCGTATCTGTATTCACATTGGCAAGAGTCGATCTTATGACCTTTGGGTTCAAGGGAGCTCCTTTGCTAACTAAGCTAATCTCTGATGGCACGTAATTCTCTTTCAACATGTTTTGTTCAATGAAATGGAATCGATAGTCCAGCTTTTTATCATAGAATATCTATTCTTTATTTGGTTTAAAAAAAATTTATTAAAAGAATATCTATTTGGTGTAATAATGAATCTTTATTCCTTTCTTTTATTGAAGGAATGATTGTTCATAACCAAAAAAACATGTTTTGTTTCGAAAAATATTTCTAAATATAAAATAAGAAATTGCTATTCTTTTCAACCTTGGGTCTGTTTGGATTGTCTGTTTTTTATCTGTGTTTTTATCTATATCGAAACGATATGTGTAAATTTGTCTTATTTGCATCTATTTTTTTTATCTATATTTATTTATTTTATTTTTTTGTGAGAACTGCTAACTGTTTTTTATTTGTATCTATTTTTTAATAAATAATTTATGAAAAAAAGTTTAAAAAAGATATTTATATCTACCAAAAAAAGCTATTCAAACATATTTCATTTCATTCTAGTGGATGAAATACCTTTAGTATGACTAAAATTCCAACAACAAACGGCTCAAAAGGAATAAAAAATCCTATACCTTCCTTGAGTTAGATAAAAAAACTTGAGGGAAGAAAGTGGCCATTTCTATTACACAAAACACCTTTTCTCCTCTCAATCAGGCAAAATAGTCATAAGCCCCACCCCCTCTCTAATTCAAAACTCCTTGTGCTACTCTTACACCTCTCTCTCTCTCTCTCTCTGTTCCAATTGCAAAACCTCTCCGATAAACCCTAAAATACTCTCTCTTTCTCTGTCGCTATTCTCCCTTCAATGGACGAAGTGATCGATCAGTGCGAGACCCCCGGCCGTTGATCCGGCATTCTTTTCTTCAGGTCCGGTCTCTTATTGTATTTGTCTCACTATTCGATTTCGTGCACTGTTCATATTACGAATTTGAAATTTATGTTTTTGTATTTGTTGAAGTAATTGGAATCATTGTTTGAGCTTCCTGATTATTGGAATTATAAAAATTCGAGGCTTTAGGGTTTATCGTGAAATTCTTGTGTAAAAGTTTATGCTGTTCTCTTAATTGATTGGATTTTTCGATTACTTTTCAAGTTTAAGCGGAAAAGTTAAGTCCTTTGATTTGATTGTTCCGTAATTATTGAAAAAAATCAAGGAAGTTCTATGGTTGTTATGGTTTATAGTGAAATTCTCATAAATATATATTGGAAGTGGTTTTGTAATTCTTTTATTGGGATGTGGTGCTTGGAGATGAAAGTTGCAGTTTAAAAGTTTTATGGTTTGATTGAATTCGAATATTCACAGCATTGATTGAGCTGAATATTCAATCAAGGTGGTAAATTTTTTAAAAACCAGTTTCGCATGGAGTATAAAGAGTGGCTTGTTAATGGGGGTAGTTGATATGGAGGCAGATATCTGCAGCATTACCATCCCATTTTGCAAAGAGTTTTTTTCCGTGCCTTAAACCCTTCATAGTCCACTAAGGATTAACTTTACTGATGTACCAAGGCTCGCCTTCACCTTAAAATCTTATGAAGATAAATGGGTGAATGGCATTTGTGATTTCAATCTTATAGTTGAAAGTACATTAGGCAACCCTCTTCCTTTTCTTTAAGTAATTCATTGGGCAAAATTTTTGTAAGCATGTCCAGATAACTGGAATTTGATGATTCATATCAACAAATTACGGCAATTATCCTGCAGCCAAAGACAGTTTTTTTGGTCCCATTTCCCATTTGAGATCATCTAGTAAGTAGTGGTTTGATTAGGTAGGTTTTTTTAACCTGCCAAAGATTTCATGGAGTAGTTAGCTGGATTATTTTATGTAAAAATGCTGCTTTGGTATCTCTATCATTGCGATAGGACTGATGGATTTCAATTTTGTATTTAAATCTGCTCACAGGGTTTCATTGCTGGCACATCTTATGTGATAAATGATTACTTGGTTCCTTAAATGGGCATAACTTCTGATGCGATTGTAGTAAGATTTTATTATTAATTGAAGTTGGAAATTTTGTTTCACTAACAAATGTGACTCTGGTCAAAGTAAGCATCCAAAAGTAATATATGTCTTAGTACTTTGCTTATCATTGTTTCATTCTTTACTGAAGCATTTAATTTTCAGTTAGTCCCACTTAAGAGTACCCCAGGCACTTAAAGAAGAAACCTTTTTCTTATTTTATTTTATTTTATCTTTATCTTTCCAAGCTTGATTGTGGCTTTTCCAAAAAGAAAGCACATGCAGAGGTAAAAAGAGTTTTGTTTTAGCCACTTAATAAGTACCTTGTAGCCTCCATTAGCGTCCTTTCTAATAAAGGGAGTTGAAATTTTTTTTTTTTTTTTTTTTGGTGTTAAAATTCCAGTTATGATGTACTGATGGACTTTTTTTTGTTTCTATAAGGTAAATATACCTACCAAAAGTGCTTTTGTAGCTTCCATGCAAGGATGAAAGGTATCAAAATGATTGTATTGGTAACATTTGCATATCATCAAGACAGTAATTCTAGGTTTGCATGCCAAAATTTCCATCATATGGCAGAAAATTGTTACACCATTCTGCCTACAAGAAATATACACAGTTATCTTGGATAAGATGGATGATACAGTGCCAACTTCTAGAAATCTATTTTCCTAATTTTTAGTCAAGAAAGCATATAGATAATTTCTGAGAATATTACAGATATAATATAGTTTTTTCAAAAAAATTACAAAACCAAATTATAAAAAAAAAAAATTATATGAATAGCGTTGATTATATGAATAGTGTCGCTGTGTCGCATCTTAGAAGTGTGATACATTTTTTTTTTTAAATTTGCGATACTCATGTATTATTAAATGTGTATTGCACATGACTAATATGCAATACATAGTTAGACTTATATCGCATGTTAGTTATGCGATATACCTATTTTCACAAGTTTTCTCAAGTAGGTCACTATATTGCATTTAGAAATGCGATATTTATGTAAATTCTTATGTCTCATATTAAACATGCGATATATCAATAGTAGTTTTGTAATTTTTTTTTTCCAATTTGTATTTGTGTAATTTTTTTTTCTCAAAAACATTAGACATGTCTTTTACCCGATAATTTCTTGTATTGGTAAAACATATTAGCAATGAACTGTTCTATACATATATATGTATATATAATTTTTTGTTTGATTAGAGAATTTATTGAACTGCTTATGTGCACCAGATGTACACAAGAATTGAGACAGCATCAACTAAATCATGACTATTTAATAATTCTAAGTAAATGGTCCATCATATCTTTAACAGTAAAGTACTAGTGAAATGGCATAAGATAAGCAAATATAACTGAACATGTAGCATATGATAAAATATCTAACATGATGTTATGCATTTGGATGAGGAGGAAATTACTTGTGCTTGTTAAGCTAACACAGAATCTAATCTTCTGTTTTCACAAATTAGAAGTCTCAATCATAAGTATATATTATTTACCCAAAAGGGGGGAAAAAAGATCATAAAACTATATTAGGAAAGACTATGATTGCAGTTGTTGTGGTACATGATTATTATCCCGTGTCATATTCGAGATTTGAAGACAGCATTGGATATTTAATTAGGTCAGATTTAAAATTTATTGATTGGCCTGTTTCATGACACATAACTAATATTCTTTGGTAGTTGCTCAAGCCTTACTCCCATTATGTGGGCTCAGATGTATGGATCATTTTCCTCCATGAACTATATCTTCACAATATCTGAATATATCATATCGTATCTATTAATTCTCTTCACCTCCTCTTTCTTCTTCATTGGATGGTGAGGCCTGAGATAATTCATAAGTATCAACATATCAGGGCCATGAAATTCATAATTACTGTTTTGTCCCTGCACCTTTTAATTCTTTATGCTGGTCTTTCCTTGTTTGTTCTTTTTTTTCCATAAACACTAAGCAGCAACCTATACCAGTTAGCCAGTCAAGTGTATATGTTACCCTTATTGTCTCCTATATTTAATTGTGCGAGGAAATCAGTGCATGACTTTTCCAAAGAGAACTCTATTGATTGGGCCTAGAAGACTGGTATTGGCTATATTTTGATATCACCTCATGCATTGAAACCTTCATATGCTTAAGCGTTCTTTGGCAGGAGGTCAAACTCTAACTTCACACAATGAATAAAGAATGCAGTGGAATATGTTTAAATTATGTCATGAGCAATATCCCTTTTAAGATCTCAACCATTTCCAATTGGATCTTAGTTATCTTAATTACCGTAACATAAACTGGGGAGAAACGCACCCGCCTTGTGTGTGTGAGAATGAAAAAAATAAAAAAAAAAGGGAGGATGGTTTGTTGTGGAATGAGAAGAGGATAAGAGAGTTAGTAATTAAATGTTCAGCATGATAAAATACTACTGTACTATAAAAATAGATTTTTTGACACTAGCGAAGTCAACAAAATTGGCTTAATAATAATAGAAGATAAATGCTCTTTAGCATTTTACTAATATACTTGTCCCATCAATCTATATGTCTTTGTGGCGTCCTTTTATGTTGATTCTACTTTCCACCTCCAATTATGCAAAAAGAGAATAAATTGCACCATGTTTTACATTTCTGCAAGTTCTTTGATCACGCAGTATTCAAAATTTCATATGTGGGGGTTAATTCTCTGTCAATCACTGCTTAATATAGGGCATTCACCAAACTGTGCTTGAAATTTTTATTAAGCTGATTTAAAAAAAAAAAAGAAAAAAATTGAAATTTCTTGAGACCAGCCCTTTAACTAGCATCTCTCTCTCTCAGTTACATTTTATTTTGTTTCTTTTAGTCTTTCTTTGCTTGCTGAATTTTAATGCATTTTGTTGGGCTATATTGTATTTTACAGGGATCCTCTAAAGGTTCATCCAGTGTAAATTTTCCTGTATATTATCTGTTCTCCAAGGCTCATACACATCAATGGGAGTACATTCAATTCACAGATCTTAATTGATAAGTTAACCAAGCTCAATAGTTCTCAGACAAGCATAGAAAGTATCCTTTTTAAGCATTCTGCCTACAGGAAAATAGTTAATCATGTATGTTTGTCTTAATGTCAACATAGGCTACTTGAGTGCTTAAATTTATTTTATTTGTCTTCATGTTTGCTACTTGAGTGCTTAAATTTAGTTTATTTGTCTTCATGTTTTTGCAAAGAAAGCATGAAGTATTTACAAAAGAAAGTAATTCACAGTGGGGTATTATTGTTGATTTGAATGTTGTGATAGTAATGTTAGCTTCTATTGCTTTCTAGATCTTGTTAGTATATTGTTTGGCCCTATGATCTGTTTAAATTCCATTATAATGCATCGTATATCTTGACTTCTGGAATAACTACAATGGGTAATATTTGATGATGGATGGTTTCAATTACCTCTGCCAGTGAAACTTGCTGTATGCATTCTTAATTTTGTTGAACTGAATCCTATCTTTGGGATGCTATCCTTAATGGACTATAGCTTTATCACACTGGTGCATATTTCATATGAATAAAGCGAAGCAAGTTGTTGAAACATGGGATAGACAATATCACAGTGCACCTCGTGAGCAACGTGTGGCTTTTCTGTATCTAGCTAATGATATCTTGCAGAACAGTCGGCGAAAGGGTTCTGATTTTGTTGGTGAGTTTTGGAGGGTTCTTCCTGGTGCTCTTCGTGATGTGGTTGAAAATGGCGATGAGTTTGGGAGGTCTGCTGCACTGCGATTGGTATGCGTACAGCTACCCATAGAATCTTCATTTACCTTAATACCAGAATCTTCATATATTTGGTGATGCTTGCTTTTGCTATATTTTTTTTTTTGGGTAAATTTGCTTTTGCAATATTCAAAGGCTAGCTTCTGAGATTCCAGTGTGGTAAAGGGATTTGTTTCATGGTGGTGGCTTGTGGCGGTTTTACCTCTTTCTTTGGGAGGTTCAAGTGGAGGGTTGTTAAGTTAATAAAGTCTTCCCAATGGTTTGTTTTAGTTTTGTTCTGCCTGCAACCCAAATGACAGGACTTGTATGGCTTTTTGAGAAGAATTTACGTTATGATGTGTGCTGGGTTTTATTTACTATATTTTATATTTTCATTTGTTTGGCTTTCTGATATTTGATTTTTTGTTATGCCTTCACTCTTCTGGAAATAGTATGCTTCTGTAATTGGACGCTAATGTATGTGCAGTTGTGTGCTCCTTGCTTTCTGTACTAAGTTGCTTTTAGTCACTTGGATCTTATAGAACAGGCCCCAACTTATAAGTGCCTAGGGCTTTGAGAGCATGAGCTAGAGTAGAGAGATATGTTCATATTTGTTTTAAGGATACTTCATATAATGCATATCTTTTTCTTTTATTTGTTGGTTGTTGAACAAAAGAAAAGAGATAGAATGAATGAGTCTGTAGTGTTATGAACCGTTTATATAGAGATTGGTGAAAGATTATATATGGAAACTACCTGGCAGAGGAAAAGGATATGCTACTGTTTTTGAAACAAAATAAAAATAATCCCTACATCTTCTGAAGATACACTAAATTTTCAATTATTGATGCTTTCATTCCATAACTTAATGAAAGGACCATGCTCTTCAGCAGACTTAGTGAGTGATTGTCAAGCATTCTTTTGCTTTGTGATAGAAATCTAATGCTGACCCAAGTTTCTTTATATTGTTCAACCTTTCTCAGTTATAATTTTTTTGTCTCAATTTCTTTTATTGCTTGCTTTTCATTTTCTTTTCTTTTTGGTATTTATATCATTTGGTAGAAGATATATAAATAGGCCATGGCCTGTCTTCTGGATTTTTTTCTGTTATGAAGGGGTTGAGATGGACTTAAAGCATGTTATTTTTGGTTTTGGATTCCTCTCTCTCTCTCTCTTTTTTTTTTTCTCTTTTCCTTTTCCCTCCTTTTCTTTATAAATTTATTTTTGGGTTTTCTTATCAATTCTAAGCACTAAACAACTATAAAATTTAAATGTTGCTGTTGAGGTGTTTCTCAATTTGCTGCATGAAGAACATGAAGAAAATAATTGGCTGCTTATGAATAAAGCAACTATGACTAGGTTTTATTGGTCAACTGGGTTTCTGCTTGATGGCTTTGACTTTGTGGTCATTCTCAAGGTTCTTTAAATTTCAGAAGCTGTGATCACTTTGGAATGTACATAATAGAAAATTCCTTCTTGCCTGAATTCTGTACCAGCTAGCTCACTTAGTGAAAATATATGCCTCATATGGAGAGTTTGTAGAGTGAAGTTGGGAACTTTTCGAACTAGCAGATCATGCTTTAGATGTATCACTATGTCTTTGTACATTTTCTAGAAAGAGTGAAGTTGGGAACTTTTCTAACTTGCAATCATGCTTTAGATGTATCACTGTCTTTGTGCATTTTCTAGAACTCTCACTGAACCCCTTGTTCTTATATCTTCTCATCAAGTTTATGTCCTTTGATATATTATATTTTTGTCTGTTTTTAACAATTTATAGTTGTTCATGCTCACATGTTTGCTACATGCAGATTAATATTTGGGATGAGAGGAAAGTTTTTGGTTCTCGTGGTCAAACTTTGAAGGAAGAATTTGCAGGAAGTTATCAGGAAAATAATAGTAAAAATGGAAAAGAATCAGCGTTTAAGCCGGTATTATTACTGCAGCTGCCATTCACCTTTTTTTATTTGGTTGGGAAATCATTTTTACTTATGCTGGTTTCTCTTCAAGTTGAATGATGGTTGGTGTAAACTTTCTTTTGAATATGCAGAAACAGCCTGTTGGTGGCATAGTAGATAAAATTGTTTCAGGGTATCAAGTTGTCCATGGTGGGCAGGTGGATGAGGAAGCCATTATGAACAAGTGCAGAAATTCCATAAGCTTCTTGAGAATGTGGAAAAGGAAATGGGGGCTAACACCAACTCAGGTACTTCTGAGTTCTTGTAATGTTCATTGTTAGGAGCTACAATAACATTCTGCTGTGGTTGGAAATAGTGGCATGTCTGGAGTCATTAGAGTAGTAGTTTTACATATGTAGAAGTATCTAGAAGTACTTAGTTGTTTGGAGGAATAATCTGTTAGCAGTTGCTGTTGGTACTTAGTTGGAAATTAGCTCTATAAATAGGGTCTAGAGGAGAGAGAACACATTCAACTCAATTTTTATATTTTCATCTCTATAGATTTATGAGCAAATCTTCTCTATGTTGGAGCTTAAAGCTCTGGAGAGCATACTCTAAAATTATCTATTAGAATTTGTAGATATTCATTTCTTCTTTAATTAACCAGATTTTCTTTTTTTCATGAAATATTGGTCCAACCTCCTTTGTATTGAAGCATGGAAAGGATGGAATTAAGAATTGATGCACTTGAACAAAATATAAAGGAGGCGGATGAGGAGTTGAAGAAGCTTAAAGTTGATGGTGGAGTTTCTTGGGCATCGATGTTGCCCTGCTTTGTCAAACTTGAATAGATGATTAAGTTATTGATTTGTGATTGCTCGGTGGAGAAAGTGTAGGAGAGGGCATCGAAAATGGTGGAACTTGTCGTTGAAGTTTGATACTTATGGTACCAAGTAAAAAGTAATTGGAGAGATTCATTTACAATCTTCTGGGTCTGGCTAGTTGACTTTCACTTGACCCACAGTGACCTTTATAGTATGATCTTCCCAATGTTATGCTTCAAGCATCTCGCTTAATTGCTTATTCTCTTTCATCACCGATAAACTAACAGGCAGTTTGAAGCAAGCTGTGTATTTCTTGATGCTTATATCCACCATGTCCAAATTGGGGATTAGAAAAGGCTGTTTCAAATGGTTCCTTGGAACAGGACATGATACCATAGGGAATGAAACTATGGAGGCTGGTTCCATATGTGTCTTGTTTATTTATATTTGTGTGGCACAGAATAGCTCAAATCCATTTCTTGAGTTTCTGAATTAGAGTTTAGAAATTCATGTTGGTAACACCAATGTTTTTGGTACACCTGAAACAGAGAAATTCAATGAATCAGCTTTTGTGGAGGAGTTGCAGGGGCAACATGCAATGCTAGGTAACTATATTGAGCAGCTGGCGGCAGTTGAGATATCAAGAGCTAAACTTGTCTCTTTTCTGAGAGAGGCTCTTCAGGAGCAGGTTTGTCAAAGATATTTTGCTTCAAAAAGGTGCAAGTGTTATTTTTTGGGGTTATGCTAATATGATTATCTTACACAGGAATGCAAGCTGGATCAAGTCCGTAGTCAACTTCAGGTTCTCTCTCTCACCAACCCCAACACCTCCTCCTCTGTGCGCGCGTGCGTGTGTGTGCTTGCATGCGCTTGTGTGTGCATGGACATGGGGTACAGGCAATATACTTGCCTGGCTTTTGCGTATGCGGTCCCTTCTTTTATTGGATGTACATTATAGAAATGGAGTAACAATTTGACCTTCATAGTGGTTGAGAAATCAATTTAATCTCAGTTTTACTTGTCACTGATACGTTACGTTTAAACTGATGGCATCTTTTCCTGATTAGCTTCTTATAATAGGATTTGATTTGCATCTTTTTCAATTTTAGGCTGCTAGATCCAGGTCAGACCAGGCCATTAGTCTCTTCCAACACCTGCGTAATGGAAAAAATTTCCCAGTGCTAGTTGAGCAGAGATCGAAAGATATTCAGACCTCACTACCACCTCAGAGCTATGCATCTGGGGAGAGGGATCAACCAGCTCCAGTGATGTACACTCGGCAGCTGCCTTATTCTGAGAAGTCTGGTCAAATGGATGAAGACCCACGGAAGTCTGCTGCTGCTGCAGTGGCTGCACAACTAACAGCAACAGCTTCCTCAGCCCAGATGCTCACTAATGTCCTTTCCACTCTTGTATCAGAGGGTGTAATTGGTCGTTCAGAGAAAGATTCCTCCGGGGATTATGTACCTGAAAAAAGGCCTAAGTTAGAAAATGACCAGTCTATGTATGTGCCGCTCCAGAATTCTCAACAGCCACATCCTTCATTCCCACAATCCGAATCATTCCAATATGATGCTAGTGCCAGTGGGCAGCAACCTCCGCTTCCTCCACCATCTTCCCCGCCTCCCCTTCCTCCTCTTCCACCACCTATGCCGACATATCAAATGCCACCTCCCTTCCTGCAAGCCGGGGGACCAATGAATGGTGTGCCGTACAATTATGGCATTCCGCAACACCAGCCACAGTCTTTTCCCAGTTATGCACCTATTGGCATTTCAGTTTCTGGTGTGTCTCCCTTGGCTGCACCAGCAACAGCTCCTTACCAAGGTTACCCTGGATCTGAAGGTGGCTTCTACAATCAGCCCCAGGTGCCTATGGCACCTATATCCCGGCAATAGTCAGCCCATTTTCTTTTTCTTGAGGGGAGAAAGATTATACTTGTATCATCAAAGTCTTTTTGCGATCTGGAGGGATCCCCCAGAATCCAGCTTCAGGCTCCTCTGTAACTCCACAGAAATTTTCTTTGTGCATCCTCAGGTACAGCTAATCAGCGCTGCACATATCAAAAATCTGTAATTTATACATTTGGAGAGAACTTTTATTTGGTAGAGTTTCGGATGGATAATGAGATGTTAGTAGGCTAGTCTGTAGTCATTTAGAGATTGGAGACATAATTTTAGATGTCAATTGTCCGTCAAAATGTTCTATAAATGGCAGGAGCTCATCATGTTCTATAATGCAGCTCTATTTTCTGGATTTGATGTTGACATGTGAATGTTACATAAGATTTGATGACAGAGATGTTGCTTTTTCTTTGGAAAAAATCTCCATTAAGGATCTCTTGACACCTGTCAAGAGGCTACTTATGTTGACTCATGAAGGACTGCCCTAGTAGTTGAAGCATCCACATTCAGGATATCATTCTCCTTTTTCCCCTTGGAGTATAAGATTTCTTCTGTTTTTAATTACCACGGGCAGTTATCCGTCCCTCCGTATTTGGCTTCCCAAAAAAAACAGAAAAATAATAAAAGAAAATGAAAAAGCAAAAGAAAAAGTGAAAAAGAAGAAAGATTAGGGTGCTGCGTGCAATGATTGATTTAGAAAAAGTGTGGGTTGCCGTAGGTGTCGAACAGCTCATTACTAGTATAGGCTTAACATGAACATGCGGAAGAAGGATTGACGATGGACTACCTCGACTCTGTTTACTGTAATAATCTTCCGCCGTGTGTTTATAATTAATTGTAGATATGCTCACAATTAATTGTAGCATGCTAAAACCTATAACCTACTATAAACCTCAATAATATATAACTTTGCATCATGCATTTATGGATATATCGCATATAGACATGTTTATATGTCTCTCTCTTTAGCTTTAGCTCAGTAGTAACAACAATACCATACGCATATAACACTTATGTATAACACTTCTTATGTGGCTCGTTGAATTCACTAAATATTCTAGCAACCAATATCGGACATGAGATACAAACATACGAATTCGACGTCCATCTTCAAAAGATTGTCAATTTAATTGAGCAGTTGGATGATTTTTTCTATTAGTGTTATTCCCATAGTTAATTACAATGTTGTACTCATAACAAGTCAAATCCTATTGGACTAGGAATGCAATTAGATGGATTATATAGTACCTGACCGATTCGATCCATCAAAAAACCTTATAGGATCGAGTTTGGGCATTTTCTTAAAAACCTATATGATTTAGGGTCATATTTTGGATCTAATATAAAACCCTATCAACCTGACTTGATATGAATCCTATAAGGTTTACTCGTTGCTCCACTATTAAATATTTATTTTGACTTATTATCTCCATCTTCTTTTGAAATTTCGTATGGATATGGAAAAATTTTATGAGATTCAATTTTACATAGATATTATTTTTAATATATTTAGTTGTGTTGTTGTAAGAATACTGGTAATTATAATAAGGAACAAAAAAAAAAAAAAAAAGAGAGGTTATAAATGCTATTTACTCAGCCATTATAGTGTAGGGTTTGGGTAAACCAAAAACCTTATTGAGGCGTGTTTGGGCCTAATGGAAAAAACCTATAAGGTTTGGGATTGGTTTTAGTAAACTCTATAGGAAACCGGGGTAGATTTTATATTACCCATAGTAAACCTGTCCTAGTTGCATTTCTATACAAGAGCATCACCTGTAATTGAAAAAGAAAAAGGATTGGGTTGAATCCTAGTTCAATAAACCAACAATCACATATGCATGAACATACAATCTCTAACTCACATGCAATTAAATGTATATACGAAGCAAATAATTATTTAATCATCTATTTGATTTAGTCTAGCAAACATCAAAGGGATAGTTCGATATCATAGCACATATAGTTACATATATATTAGATGTTGTGCACTTTTAATAACTACGATGTAGGAATCACTTAGAACTACCTACATCCTTTTCAAGGGCAACTCCACTTAAGAAGACACCACATAAAGATCATTGGGTTACCGCGATAATAGTATAAGTATTCCCCATCTAATTTAGTAGCTATGCACATGCAACAAAAAATTATTACAAGGAGACGGTCAATTGACATATTTATGATTCTATCATAACCAAGCATAAGTAGTAAGTAAGATATACATAAACCTGAAACATTGATCTTCTTGAACTCTACAACCTTCTAACTTGAGTTACCATTCAAATAAAGTATTTAGAACTACTCACATTTTTAAATTTACCTATGGTTTACCTATCCTACAGTTCTTGCCGTTATACCCTCCTTAGTGTAAAAAAAAAATGTAAAATGTTAATTAAAAAAATGTATAAATGTAAAATGTAAAATGTAAAATGCTAAACATAGGTTGACTGTGGCTTTGTTAGAGATCATGTTCTAAACAGAATGGTAACATGAATTGGAACATAGGTCATGTTCAAAATAGAAGAACCACATGATATAACATGGGTATCCATTATATGATGTAACACGAGTTCAAATATGAGCTGTGTTTAGCTTGTGTTTGAAGAACATTATGTTAACGTAACTAGGTTCAAGCATAGGCCGTGTTCCATGATGTCCATCCAGATGACAACTTTTCAATTTTTATGAAAACATAACATTCATTTCCACTATAAATGTCCATTCAATAGCAACTTATCATTGGTACATCTTCCACAATTATGCCCACATAAAACATTTCTATTGTAATGTGAAATCCTACATTAAACTCCTAGAAAACTTACTTGATATTAGTTGAATCCTTTGTACAAGCCAAGAACACCAAGATTTCAAAAGCTACATAACATTTTACTCTTTCATCATGTAATTATCAGCATTATGATGTAATCTCATTATCTTTCAATTCTTACCACTTTCTCAACAAAGTCATGAAATTCTACTTCTTTAATCCCATTCAATCATTAGGATACTGAGTAAATGTCAAATTTTCATTTTGTTAAACTTAAAATAAGGATCATGTGTACTTTTGATGAGACAAAACTATAAATAATCATAAAACTAAGTTTATGTAATCAAATCTTGTTTTTGGACAATACTATCATCATACAAAGGATTTATAAAAAGAAAGCAAGTTGAAAAGACCATACAAAATTAAAAAACAAATATATGTACAAGAAGTCTGGACCATGTTGCAAAGGCTTGGAACTATGTGCCTTTGTCCTTTGCAACAAGTGTAAATTTGCACAACAGGTCTAGACTATTTTGCAAAGGTCCGGACCATTTGAAGAACAAAATGTTAATTTGACCAAGAATTTTGGACCATTGCAAAAAGGTTTGGACCTTTTGATGATTAGAAGCTCAACCTGTTTTAGGACAACCAAAAGGTTCGAACCATTGTGAAATGGTCCAGACTTGTTGCGACTTTTCTAATAGTTGAAGAACATTGAATGCAAGATTGAGCTTGAGGATTCTTGTCCTAAATGTTCATATTTTGTTCCTTGATATATAAAAGCTTATGGCAAATTAAGGGATAACTCAAGAACTTTCATTTGCATCCAAATAAAGAAAAACTTGCTTTATTATTTTGTTCTTTTATAAATTAATTCAAAGCCGAGTTAGGAGTATAAGAAAAGTGTATTGCTTTGTTCTTAGTCTTGCAATTCATGTAAAGAAGCAGTACACCCATACTTTTTTGAGAAACACTTCGTAGCTCATTTGAGCATTGCTAAATTGGTGATTAATAGAGCGTGTGAAGTCCTCATTGAAGACATTAGTGTGATAATAGAGATTAGAAAACGGGCCAAACTCCATGTTAAAATCTCGTGCTTGATTCTCTCAACCTTACTCCTTTTATTTATTGCATCTAGTTTTGTTGATACATCTTATTATTATTATTATTATTATTATTATTATTATTATTATTATTATTATTATTATTTTGTTGAAGTAGCCTTTAAACTTTAATTTAGGGTAATATTGCATAAACACTCCATTCACCACCCCCTCCCCTCCCCTCCCCTGGGAGTATTTTACCTAGTGTATTAGGTTACCTTCAATTGGTATTAGAGAAAAGTCTCTAATTTTCTTTAGCTTAATTGCTTTTTAGAGTAAAGATCATAACATCTAATGCACTAGCATTTCTAGAAGGACAAGCTATCAATAGGCCATATGAACATATTACATTGTGGTTTAAATGAAAGCGTCTTCAATAGAATTTGCACTCATAAAACTATTAAAGATATATGAGATGAATTAGAAAAAAACATATGAAGGAACATCAAGAGTTAGAGACACTAAAATAAGTCTTATATGTGGACAATTTGAAAATTTTAAAATGCAACCTAATAAAACCATAGATGAAATGTATGATGGGTTCATCAATATCATAAATCTTTTGAGTGTGCTTGGAAAGAATTTTACTAATGTGAAAATCAACTTTAAACTTCTTAGGTCCTTGCCTAAGGACTAGGAGACCAAGAGAACCATAATCGAAGAAGCATGGGATCTAAGTGCAATGAGTAAAGAGGAACTTCTTAGAGCTATGAAGACACATGAATCGATCAAGAAGTAAGAAGAGGAATCAAGCAAAAAGGCCATTACATTAAAAGCCAAAAGCCATGACTCTAGTGATGAAGATGATGATGGTGATGAGGAAGTTGTCTTGATGGCCAAGAAATTCAAAAAGTTCATGAAATTCAACCACAAGTTATAGAGGAAGGATGATGATGGTAACTCCTCAAGATACAAAAAGGAAAAGAAGGATGTGATAACTTGTTTCAAATGTCACAAACTATGACACATCCAATAATATTGCCCCATGCTCAAGAAAGCATCCAGAGGATCCAAAAAGGTGGCTCTCATTGCCACTTGGAGCGATGATGATTCGAGTGACTCGAATGACAATGTGTGCTTCATTACATTGGATGATGAGGTAGGTTATTCATTCTCTTTCTTATGATGCACTTGTAACTATGTATAATGATCTATGAAAAGAAATAATGAAATTGCAAAAGAAAAATCAAGTTTTCATGGAGATGATGTCAAATGTAGGAAAAGAGCTAAATGTGTTTAAAAGGGAACACAACAAATTAAGGGATGAAAATAAAAAATTGAGTGAAGGCAATGAGTACTTCAAATTTGAAAACAATAAGCTAAATAAAGAAAAAAAAAAGAAAAATTGAAATTTGAAGTCGACTTGTTAGAAATAGAAAATAAGACCTTAAAAGGTGATGACCATGCTAATGATTGTGCTAATATTTGCATAAAAGAGCTAGAGGAACTTAGAAATAAAAATGTTATGCTAAAAGCTAGCTTAGATGATTAAAAAACAACAATAGCCAAGTTCACTAAAGGAGAAATGAACTTGAACATACTTCTTGGAAGTCAAGTGTGATTCAAACAAGTATGGAATTAGCTATGATAGAGCCAATAGTTGCAAGCCCCATAAAACTCGGTTTGTGAGAGCTACTTATGGAACTAGTAACTATTATGAAAAAGTTGGCCATATTGCACACAATTGTGCAATAAGGAAGACCATGCATTTAAATCATAAAAGCAAGTTAGTTTGGGTTCCTAAGAGAGAAATTCTTGTTGCTTCTAACCAAAAAGGACCTTAACTTAAGTGGGTACCAAAGAAATAATCCTTTGTTTTGTAGGAATCCTCAAGAGTAAACAACAAATGATACTGGAGATGCATCCAAGTTCACATCATTAATCTTGAAGGATCAAGAGAGTGTCACCTTTAGAGACAATTGTAAATTGACCTTACTTGGTAAATGTAACATTCTAGTAAATAAAGATTTAATTACTACGCGTGCTGTTAGTTGATAATTTAAAGCATAACTTACTTAGTGTTAGCCAATTATGCGATAATGGCTTTAAGATTACGTTCTTGCCAATAAATTCTTTATTAAAAGAATTGACTATAATCAAGCTTGTTTTGAAGGGTATACACGAATAAATATTTATAAAATCAATCTAGATGATTTCAAATTTTCAAATGAAACATGTCTATACTCTCAAAATGGTGATAGTTGGTTGTGGTATGGAAAATTGGGGTATGCTATTATGGATATGATTTCAAAACTTATTAAAAGGACCTTGTCAAAGGCTTACCAAAAATAAATCTTCAAAAAGATAAGATTTTTCAAACATGCCAACAAGGAAGGCAAACTAAGACTTTCTTTAAGTCTAAGGATGTCATTTCTACTTATAGGCCATTAAAACTATTGCATATAGACTTATTTGGACCTATTTAAACTTTAAGCTTAGGTGACAAAAAATATACCTTGGTTATGACTTTACTAGATACACATGGACTTTCTTTCTTACATTTAAAGATGAAAAAAAACTTAACGTTATAACTATCTGAAACAATGATGAGGAGGAATTTAAAAATTATAAATGGATGACTTTTGTAGCAAATTTGGAATTGAACACACCTTTTTAGTACCTAGGATAGAACAACAAAATGAAGTAGCAAAAATAAAAAACAGAACTTTAATTTAGTGGCTAGAAAAATGTTTTGTGAAAATAACCTATCTAAATATTTTTAGGCCGAAGTTGTTAATATTGCATATTACATATCTATTGAATGTTCATTAGACCTATACTTAAGAAAAACTCCTATGAAATTTGGAAAGGTGAAAGACCTAACATCTTATACTTTCATCTATTTGGCACTAAATATAACATCTTGAATAATGGAAAATACCAATTATCTAAATTTGATGCAAAGAGTGATGAAGGTGTTGTTCTTGGTTATTCCCTTACTAGTTAGACTTATAGAGTATTTAATAAAAGAACTTCAGCTGTGGTAGAATCTATTCATGTTGTTTTTGATGATGCTTTGCCTCATGTGTGTTCCATTGATGATATGAATGATGTATGTGCTAATTTAGATAAATTTTCATTTGAAAATAATGATCACATTAAAGAGACCTCAAAAGAAATGGAAATTAGGGATAAATGTAAAAATGATGACTTGAATGAACCACTAGCCATGACCTTCCTAATGAATAGAAATATGCTAGATCACACCATAAAGATCTAATCATAGGTGAACCATCGAATATGGTGCAAACAAGATCATCCCTAAGAAATGTAAGTAATCTAGTTTTTTTATCCCAGATTAAGCTTAAAAATATAGATGAAGCTTTGAAAGATGAATTTTAGATCGAATAATGCAAGAAGAATTAAATCAATTCACTAGGAATGAAGTTTGGAACTTAGTACTTAGATTAGTGATATACCGGTAATTGAAACCAAATGGGTTAATAAAAATAGACTTGATGAAACCGGTATAATAACTAGAAACAAAGCTCAATTAGTAGCTAAAGATTACAATCAAGAAGAAGGCATAGATTTTGATGAGACTTTTGCCCTATTTGCTAGAATAGATGCCGTTAGGATGCTTTTAGAATTTTCCACCTTAAAAGACTCTACACTTTTTCAAATGGATGTCAAAAGCGTTTTCTTAAATGGCTTCATCAAAGAAGAAGTTTATATAGAGAAACTATCGGGTTTTGGAGCTATTGAATTCCTCGATCATGTTTAAAAACTAAACACAACTCTTTATGGACTCAAGCAAGCTTCTAAAGTTGGTATGAAAGGCTTAGTAGCTTCTTAATAAACAAAATATTTCCTAGAGAAAAAATTGATATAACATTATTTACCAAGAATCACAAGTCAAACTCATTGATTGTGCAAATCTATATGGATGACATTGTGTTTGGAACTACTAGGACAAGTCTTGTAAATGAATTTGTTGAGTCCATGAAGAGTGAGTTTGAAATGAGTATGATAGGGAAACTCAATTACTTCTTAGGTCTCCAAGTAAAGCAAATCGAAAATGACACATTCATCAATCAATCCAAATATATCAAAGAACCCTAAAAATAAGAAATTAAAATGAAAAATTACAAAATTAGGTCTAGACCTACGAGTAAAAGTGTAAAACTTAATAAAGATGAAAATGGCAAAAACATATGTGAAAAGTTGTATAGAGACATGATAGGTGGCTTATTATATCTAACCGCCTCTAGACCCGGTATCATGTTCTTTGTGTGCTTATGTGCACGATTTCAATGTTGCCCTGAAGATCTCACCTAGGTGACTTAAAACGTATTTTCAAATATGTTGCAAGCACTATTGAAATCTGTTTATGATATCCAAAATTTGCGTCTTTTGATCTAGTTGGACACTTTGATGCTAACTTTGTAGGATGCAAAGTTGATTAGAAAAGCACAAGCGGAACATGCCATCTTCTTGAAAATTCATTGATATCATGACACTCAAAGAAGTAAAACTTGATTACACTTTCAAATGCCGAAGTTGAATATGTCGGTGCCAGTAGTTATTGTGCTCAAGTTTTGTGGATGAAACAAACACTATTAGATTAGAAACTTTCATATGACAATGTTCCAATTTGCTGTGACAATACTAGTGCTATTAATTTGACTAAAAACCCAATTTAACACTCAAGAACTAAGCACATTGAAATTAGACAAAATTTCATTAGAGATAATGATCTAAATAATGATATTAACTTAGAATTTGTTGACACAAATAATCAAATTGTAGATATTTTTACAAAACTCTCGAGCGAATATCTTTTTTGCACATTGTGTGAAGAATTGGGGATGGTTATGCAAATTGAGTGCTAAAAATTAGTGTGCCATAACTTACCTACCTTTTCCTTTTATCCCATGCATGCTTAAGAACCCATTTATAGGAATATGATACTTATTGATCACATCAATCATGTTGAAAACATTTCTCTTAGGTGTGCTTCACATTTTTGCTTCACAGGTTCGGACCATATCCAATAAGTCAAAACCTTTTGTGTTATCACATGGTAAAACATCATAGAGATCTGGATTGCTGCATCATGATCTGGACATTATGGTCCTTCAAATGTCCCAAGAATCTAGACCGTTATGCAATGATTCGGATCTATGGGACTCTTATCCTTTTCCCAAAAGTCCTAGGGGTCTAAACCTTTGTGCACTAATAAGTAAAAGTAAAAACCCGAAAGCCTATTTTCCTAAATCACTTTCACTCCCATTTTCTCTCTCCTAAAGTTCTTCTTTTTCATCCCAATCCATCCGAGTAATCTCTACCTATCTAGATCATCAACACTCATCACCTTGTCTTTTTTTCCACTCTTTCACCATCGTTAGGAGCAAATAAACTGCCCACCGCACCACTAATACTATCACTCCAGCTATGTAGTGTAATAAGCATGGAGACGTGCTTAACCAGCTCCTTCAGTTGCTTTACCAACAGGCATTCAAGATCTCTCAGGCAATTTCTTCCCTATCGTTGAGCATCAGATTTAGTTCAATGAGAGATTTTGTAACTATCCTGATCATCATGGTAAGGATTTTCATGAAACACTATTAAATGAAGTGAAATTTTGGAGAGAGATAGATTTAGCTCAAAATGATATAGCAACTTTACGTAGACATCATCACGGGTCGGTTCTGAACTAGAAACCGACTTGATCGGTCACCGGCGATTCCTGAACCGGGAACTAGCCCAGGAATGATAGGCCTGAACCGGTAAAGAACCCATCAGTTCTAGCGGGTCCTTACAGTTCCATCCCTAAAAACCGTATGACCTGGCGGTTTTGGAACTGCCGATTCAAGAACTAGCAAAACCGGTGGTTCTACACCATGAAAATTTAAAAAAAAAGTAAGAAAAAAGAAAAGAAAATTATAAAAAATTGTAATTATAAAACAAATATTTAAAACTACTTTCACATAAATAATAAAAAAAATTATTTCCTATTGACAGTATTTAATGTGTTATTATTAACAACACAAGTAATAAATACATTTGAAATCATATATTATTGAATTTATGTAGACTTCTAACCAAAGTAGACTTTCTTTCTTAATAATGTGTGATTCGTTTTTTGTTATTGGGAATTATTTGTATCTTGAATATTTTATAGTGTCACATTGCTAATATAATAACTAAAAAAGTACAAGTGATTATATATAAATAAATACATAATTATAGAATTTCTTTTAACTAATACTATGAACAATTATTGTTATGCTCAATGTTATTTCAAGTTAAAAATTTATTTTGTATTTTTTCTTAGTTGAATTAAGTAAATTATTTAATTGGTTTTTTATTTTTTTCACGGTTCCTAGTTCTTCTAGAACCAGAACCGAACCGTGGGAACCGGATCGTCTCCCACGTTCTGGTTTTGATTCCACCACTTTTGCAATCAGGAACCGACGATTCGGGTTCGGTTTCAGACCCGACCGAACCGTGACGATGTCTAACTTTACGTTCTTCACCGCATCAAGTTTGTGAATTTGCCGTAAAACTCTTTTTCTACAATTTAACTAATTAATATGATGAGGCCTCTAGAAGATATATCATTGGTTGTTAGTCATAAATGCAATCAAAGGAGCCTTGATGTGCTATATAGTAATGTTTTTTGCCACCATGTTGAGATCACACATGAATTTTTGGAAAACTTCTACGTATTCAAATTGGTGGACTGATTTATAATTAAAAAGGGCATGACATTCAAGAAATTTACCAGAATATGTTTGGTGATGGGATTGAATTCATTAGTAATTGGATCCATGAATTCAATGAATTAGGAGTTAATGCTCTTCCTCCTTTCAGTTAGGTCCTTCATGTCTGCAATATCCACAATTATAGTCCAAGACTTGCTCGAAGCAAGGTTACAATTGAGGAAATTTGGATCTTAAGCATTTTGATAGGTAGTGAGAAAATAAATTATCTTGATTGGTTGTTAAAGCTTTTTAAAAAAGGAGCAACTTGTAAGACCTACACTTTACCTCATGGGAAATTTATCACACACCTTTTGGAAACTTTAGGGTTTCAATTTCCCCCTAAATCATTGACCACGAAGTATGTAGAGCTATATTTTGGCTTGAATTTGAGAAAAGCCAGATTAAATCTTGCTCATAGTCATGATGGAACCAATTTTTGGTGTTGTAGGTGTCTTGCTCTTGCAACCAATGATATTATTAGTATGGACGATGATAGTGAAGAATGTGGGGGACACCAAGGAGCGGATGCTCATGAAGAGGAAGAAGGTGAAGCATCAGATGAGGGGAAAGCTAGTCATGACGTGGTAATCAATCAACCTATATGCCTGGTTTCCCTTCTCATGGCCTTCCCCTATGCCCCATATTCCTAGTAGTTCTAATGTGTGCCTATCCTTATCTACATCAGCTATGGATGAAGTCTTTTGTCAGCTCTCTTAGATGAACATTACTTTCACTGACATGTACCATTCGCAAGAATTTCGAGGCTATTATTACAGTAGCATGCTCTATCAGCGCTTTAGGGATGTTTATAGGTTCTATTAGGCTCAGAATCTGCCATATCTACCTTTATATAACTTCCTTCCACCTAGCTACTATCCATTCATTAAGTTACCACACTTTCCATACCCTTCATGACCATCCTCGGATGATTAAGATATTCTTATTGCTTTGCTTATCTATGATATGTTTATCTCTTTTGACTGTTTGTAGTGCTACTTGTTTCCTTCATGTCACCTTGTATGAACGCTTATGTTTATCTATATTGCTATATATACTTTTGATGTTTCTCTTAGGGTTAATGACAAAAATAGTACCTGAAATTTCACAAAAAAAAAAGCAATTAGTTACGTAAAGTATGTTTTTGAACAATTTGATACATGAACAAAGTTTTCATTGACTTTTTTTATACCTGAAGTTTGTTTTTGAAAATTTTCGTATTTGAAAAAAGTTTTGTTGACTTTTTTTCATACATGAAATAAGTTCAACGAGATATGAAAAGAGTTTGCTAAAAGTTTGTTTAGGTACCAAAATTGTTAAAACCAAACTTTAGGTATGAAAAAAGTTAACGAAAGCTTTGTTTAGATACCAAATTGTTCAAGACCAATACAATCATCATGCAAAGGATTTATAAAAAGAAATCAAGTTGAAAATACCAAATAAAATTGAAAAACAAGTATATGTACAAGAAGTTTGGACCATGTTGCAAAAGTCTAGACCTATATGCCTTTGTTCTTTGCTGCAAGTGTACATTTGCACAACTAGTTTGGACTATTTTATAAAGGTTCGAACCTTCTGAAGAACAGAATGTCAAGATGCTCCAGAGGTCTGAACCACTGCACAATAGTCTAGACCATTTGAAGAATAGAATGTTAAGCTGACTTAGAAGTCTAAACCAAAGGTCTAGAAATTTTGATGATCAGAAGCTTGGCTAGTTTCAAGACGACCAAAAGGTCCGAACCATTGCAACTTTCCTAATTGTTGAAGAGAATTTAATGTAAGGTTGAGCTTGAGGATTATTGTCTCAAAAATCCATACTTTGTTCCTTGATATATAAAAGCTTATAGGCAGATTAAAGGGGTAACTCAAGAGCTTTCATTTGCATCTAAACAAAGAAATCACTTGCTCTACTATTTTGTCCTTTTGTAAATTAATTCAAAGCCCTAGTTAGAAGTATAAGACAAGTATAGTGCCTTGTTCTTAGTCTTGTAATTCTTGTAAAGAAGCAAAACACCCACACTTCTGTTGGGTTTTATTATTAGTTTTGTAGCGGAATTTTTCTTTAAATTTAAAACCCTAATTCCAGTATCCATGTGTTTTTGATTAGATACAAAAACGAAAATCAAAGTTCAAGTTTTAATACCTTTTTTGATTTCAAAAAGCTATTTGATGATACGGATCTGTAAACGTTGCCACGTTGCGAATGCCCTCTACAGTATCCACACGAGAATGACCTTGATTTGGATTCTCCTCTTGCGTGCTAGCACAATCTAGAATGCTTCTAGATTTGGTTTCAAAGGGGCTCCTAGAGATACGAATTTCTCACACTCTCTCTAGGGTTTCAAAAATTTCTTTTGACAACACATGTCATTAGCCCTAAGAGAGCATCTTATGTTCTATTATATACTAAAGTTATTATTCATGAGAATAATAACTTTAGTCCCCTAATCTTATTAGGGATAATAATAAATTATAAAATAATTTACGAAATAAATTATTAAATAATTTATAAACATAAGAATTATTAATCCAATTGGGAATAATCATTTTATTGTTCTTAACAAATTATAAAATGAAAATATCAAATATTTGGCCTTGGGCAAAAACATTAACAACTTCTTTGAGAAACACTTTGTAGCTCATTTGAGTATTGTTGAATTGGTGATTAATAGAGTATGTGAAGTTCTCATTGGATGCATTGGTGTGATCGTGGAAATTAGGAACCAGAGTGATCTCTACATTAAAATCCTAGGCTTGATTCTCTCAACCTTACTCCTTTTATTTATTGCATCCTATTTTGTTGATATAACTCATTGTGTTTGTTAAAGTGGCCTGCCAAAAATCGCATATATACTCAACACTCACCTTAGCATATTAGGTGACCTCCACATTTTTAAGGCATGCTTGCAATTAAAATTTTGTTAGACTTAGAAAAGAAAGTGTCTTACCTTCAAGTTTATTTTGTAAGTGATTTTGGAAGGAGAATGAATCATTAAATTATGATGGTTCAGGAAAAGCTGCCATAAGGGAAAAAGATTTATTGTTTCAAAAAAAGAACATTTATAATAAGTTGGAGTGTAAGATGATTGCTTTGTACTTGGTATATTATTTATCTATTTATTTGTTCCTTTTTTTCAAGGCCATTTCATTTAGTATTTTATAATCTAGGTAAAAAAACATTGCCTCCTAATGCATATTCATCATGCACTTTGCATCATTTTCTTCGAAATTATGCATGGACCCTTGCTTTCCAAAAACATGGATTTGACGCCCTATTTTGATTGTTTTGCCTTCACATAACATAATGAGATAAAAAAAAGAATAACTTAAATGATCTAAAATGTAAAAGAACAATAAAAAGGACCTTAGTTTGGTTTGTTCGCAATTTTTCTTTTGTTCAATTTTTAATAATTTTAATCTTTTAATAAAAAGATTACACCATGAAGTAGGAGGTTTGCATACGAATTTTCATAAGTTATGGTATTGCAAAGCAAGTTTTTGAACAATAAGGAGCAATATGCCCTCGAGTAATATTTACTTACACCTTGTCCATGATATATGTGGGTTATGCAAGTTTCTTAGTCCCACTATTCATACTTTTACATGAAGAATCAAGCATTCCCACTAAAACTACAGTTTAGTGTGTTTTGAATAGGTTCTATAAAATTAGAACCAATTTTTATACCTAGTTTAATATTATAGAGTCCTTAAATCCCAAAGGGTTCTTAAAACGTGCTTGAAGTTTTCCCTATAGCCAACCAGGGTTTATAGTATCTACTTCCCCTTAAAACTAATTGATTTGAAATACCAAACAAAGCAAATCTGCTTGAATACAACAAATCATTTAGTGATTAACTACATATTATATATATATATATATATATATATTTAAATGAAATAAGAAGAATTGAGAAATATATACAGTAAATATGTTGAGAAAAACTTTATTGGATTATTAATAGATTCAGTGAAATAGGATATCTTATAGGACTTGACTTACTTACATCCTTAAATTTCTAGTCATTTGAAGGAGGCAATATATTGTCCTAAATTCCCTTAATAAATCCATTACGTTTACACTCTATTGGAGATTAATAACCATGTCGCTGCCTATTATTATTTTAATTATTGTTATTTTTTGCTAGCAAAGAAAAAATATTTTTAATGTTTTTAGCATAAATGAAAAAGAGCAGGGACCATATGAGGACAAATGAAGAACTAGCAGTTGCTGAGAGCAAAATATTGAGTAAGGATGTACTTAATGCTAGCAATTTATGTTACCAAGACATGTCTTATGTTCGAGACAAAACGGATTCGTGTTTAAATTTGTAAAATGATTTATTTGCTAATCGTGTTTAAATATTATAGATTATACTGATGGAAAGTCATAACTGAAAGAAAATTTAATTAGACATAATAAGGTCATGCGAATTTACTATATCAGATCATTGCAGTAATTGAGCTATGGTCTAACTAAATTATCAATGCTAATTAAAATTCTGCCTGTCCTCAATTAGTTCTTCAACAAAGATCATTAAAAAATCTATATAGACAAATGTTATTCACACTTGACATGAACAAATTAAAAAAAAGGGATGTTGCGAAGATTAATAATAAATTATCATCAAATTGTCCATTTATAATGTCATATGTTATCACAACTTAATGAGTAAAACATACAACATAAATTGTTAAGTGCAAACGCATATGCATATCAAGTAACTATAAGTTCTTTGGTGTCGTTAGTTCTAAATTGGCAGTGGGCTTTTAGATGATAAGGCTTGATCATGGAGTTGCAAAGTGGGGTCTACAAAATAGGACATGGTTAGAGGTGCGTAAGGGGTTATTGATGTAGCAACTTCAACACTCAAGTTAAAATTTGCTCAAAGGGGTAAATGAAATACTGTAAAAGCTTGTGAAGAGGGTATTTATATGAGGAAGACCTTTTGCAGTTACTAGTATTATGAAGAGCATGTAGGGAGTTAGGTATGACTGCCAAGAATGTGGACATTGGGTCATGAAGACATGTCCTCCTGATTGCATCCAAGGTAAGATAGTGGTGATTATGGGGGCATATGTTGAGTAATATAAGTTGGCTTTACTGAACACTTAACTTGGATGGTCCCCTTGTTGAATCAAAAGGCCACTTATAGCCCTCAAGAGCTTGTGATAGTTAAGATAAAGCCAGCTTTGAGCCTAATAGGTTAGCCTAAATTTCAAATGGGTTGGATTAGTCTAAAGAACCATGTCCCAAAATTGACCATCAACACTTGGTATGCCATATGTTTTAATAATTCAAAAAACATGTATTGCTTGTTCGCTTTACTGCAAATTGCAATTCCATTAAAGCTTTATTTCTTATGAATAGCTATTACAACGTTTAGTTCATTAAATAGTGACTCTACAATGAATTCCTTTTACACAAAACATTGAATAGCCATTTTTTATTCAAACCTATGAATATCAATTCAATCGTGGATTTATTTATTTTTTTTTCAAAATGCCCCATTTAAATAAAAACATAATAGAGAAAAATCCTATTGCAGTTCTATTATATTCCTCCGTAATAGAAATTCTATTGCAGCCTTATTTATTCAGCGAAGTAAACAAGCCAATAATATAAGGTTTGGTTATAAGATATATAATATATTTAAAAATAAAATTCATATATATATATATATATCATGTATTAAAATATAGCATCTGGTCAGAATACAACACTAAGGTCATGAATTAACATAAGCAAGAAAAACTATTAGAACTTCTAAATTTCTTTTAAAATGGGCTTTCTTTTCAACCAATAAATTACAAAAAAAAAGAAGCTTTTTCTTAAAGTAGTAATAAAATATATATACATACTTACATAATATTAAATAAATAAATATATATATATATATATATAAGATAAAACAACACCATTTATTAATCGCACAAAATCTCTACCAAATTTAAGGCTAACCTAAATTTAGAAGTTAAAGTAATGTGAAAAATAAAATAATAATAAAAAATTCTTATCTTAAATAATGTAATATACAAATAATTAATTATAAAGAAGGGCAAATGTGTCATTTGTGTAAAATAAGAGGGTTTTATGGTACATCCTAATGTTTATAAGTATGTTATTTTATACGGCAGACTCGGGAATGAAACAAGATGCATGGATGAAAGTTGTTTGAAAGCTGCCAAGATAGGCCGCCAGCCTTGGATTATAAGCCACCGACTTTAGCTTATAAGTCGCTAGCTTTCGGAGATAAGCTGCTAGCTTTGTATAGTAAAGCCGCTAGCCTTTGAAGTAGTGTAGGAAGTACGAAGTTGATGTGTTTCTTAGGGTTTTTTCCTTTGCCTATATATATATATATATATATATTCCCTTAGCTTACTCTTGTCCCACCTTTTCTTAGCCTTTGGAAACCTTAAGAGGAGCAAGGAGACAACATCTTGGTAAATGTTTTTCCTTCCAATCCTTTCATGATCCAAGTAGATTATCTCTCTAAATGTTGTCTATCCCTTTGAAAAGAATTGTTGGTGGAGAATTCTTTGGTGAAACCCTAAGTTCTTTGAGGATTTGAGTTTTGGAGATCAAGAAGGCTTGAGAGTCAAATCCTAGGTGAGGTATAAATCTATCTTCTTCTTGTGGTATTAAAGAAATTGTCTTTTTCTGATTTGTTGTTTATATTTAGAGATTTAGTGAATTGTGGAGAAAACCCTAAGTTGTGATTAGTGATTTAGGTCTTACGATTAGAAGGTGTGAGATCTAAAGCTTTGGGTAAGTATGAATTCGTTCAGTCCTTGATAATTTAAAGATGAGATCTTTCCTGATAGTTGATGTATTATTGATTGGGAATTTTAGGGTTTGGAGTAATTTTTGGAGAAAATTTTTGTTTTGGGGATACCATTGTCTTATGAACAAAAGAAAAAAGTTGTGTATTTTATAATTTGGATTATGGATTTTAGGATTTATGGTTTAATTATGTGTTGGAAAATATATTTTGATTTGATGTATGTTGATGATCAGGGTTATGGTGAAATTAGGGTTTATAGCCTTTTTAAAGGATTTGTTGATATTGGAGTTTGGAAAGCGAATCCAGGTACGACCTTACCCTGCTTGTTGTTTGTGTATGTGTTTAGAATTACAAATTGAATTAATTGCTATCTGGCTATAATTGAAAGTGTGCTGCTTGTGCTTGGCTTTGGTTAGGAAAGATCACACAGAGTGTGATACTAATGAGGCGCCCTGATAATCCTTGTGTGGTATTGTCCCTAGTGGAGTTGCACTTGGAAATGATTCAGTAGATTAGAAGTTGTTCCGGTCCGTATGACGGTACGCAACGATGTGTGGGGAGTACCCAACATCAATATATATATATATATATAAATATTTTTATATAAAGGCTTGTATTAGAGTCATGAGTTACTTCGGGTTTAGGACTAGTTACAAATGATTCTAAATTGTGTTGGTTGTTAGCTAATCAAAGATCATAACCTGTGTATGTTGCATTAGTTTTAGGGTTGTATGTGAGTTCTCAGTAGAGGAATTTTAATATTGGGCAACGTTTGCAAATATTGCAAACGCCGCCTATATTTTATAATTTAGTCACATTTATTAAACGTAATATTGTATACTATTAGTAACGTTTATAAAATAATTTTATCTTATATTTGACATTTGTTTAATTTGTAACTCTTGCATTATAGTAAATGTTACCAATTTTTATTTAATAATCCACTAATAGAATAAAAATAGGAATTTGTAAGGAATTATTCTATGAGGGAAAAAAATTCTTATAATTATAAAATGAAATTAGAAGAACTTATTTCTCACACAAATCTTTGTGGCAAGTGATTATTGACATCTACTTTTTTTTTTCCTGCATATCAGTATATAGTATTCATGAGGATTACATGAATCATCTTTTTGCGGCAAATCAAGGGAGGAAAAAAAAGGCGAAAACAAAGTCAAAACCAACCCCCTGTATTTCCCTCACAAAATTAAGTTTATTTTCCCCCTAAAAATTGAGTCTGTCGTATATTTCACTTTCCTCTCTTCTAAAACAGGAACCAAGGCAAGGTAAAATTAGGGCACTCTCTATCTCATACACGCATTAGAAAACCTAGCCTTTTCTCTTGCCTTTCTCCTCACTCTATTTCTCTCCCTGCATCACTAATCGATGGACCGCAACTTCTCTGGCCGATTCGCCAAGATCAAAGCTCTATCATATCATTAAGTTATTTTTTACTCTCGTTATAGTCGTGTGAATGTTTGAATCGGTTGCCCACTATGAAGGATGGCATTTGTGGGATCCAAGGAAGTATTTGGATACCTAGGACTTGTTTATGCTTTGTTGCTTGAGTTTAAGGCTAATTATCTAGCTCCTCCATTGTAGAATCAAGCAAAGGTTTGTATTGCTTGTATTTTGATTCAGTCTATAGATAGTATTGTGTTGGTTTTTGGGTGCTTTTGGATTGGGTTTATGGCGAATGTCGTGTATGGGACCAAAGATTTAGAGAGTGATGTCGAGTATCGTACAAGGTACTCGACAGTTTCCTTTTAGGTTCCCTTGTGCAATGAGAGGGAGGCAACAAGATGTATGTTTCCAATCCCCTAGAAAAACAAGTTAATGAAAGTTATATGTTTTGTTAATTAGTAAACCTGTTGTGCATTGAAACGTCCACTTAGCAACTTTCAATGATTAGGTGAAGTATTATTTGTTTCGTGATTATTGTTTATAATGATTAGTGGAAATACAATTGAGATAGGAAAATGGGACCACTTTGTATTCTTTTTTGTGATGGGGCAATGTTACTTGCTCGTCTGTGATTATTGTTTGTTAATATGGTAGACTAAATTGATTAATGATCTACATATTTGGTGTGTAGGGTAGTGGAATTTTGATTTCTAAGGTTTGACTAACCATGGTAAGAGTTCAATTGCTTATTTCCATCCTCAATTTACCGTATTTTTATATGCCATGTATGGCTAGTAGCCTAGTAAGATATAGGTGTTTGATTAATGCATTGTGAAACTTCTTAACCTCAAGTGTTTGTTCACTGCTTTGCCTTTTGTTAGCTAAAAGATTTCAGGAGTTCTTGAGCTTTCAACTCATAAATAGACATGATGAAGCTAATAAGCTTTGTTCAAGGTCTAACCTTAGAATAAAACTTTCATTAACAAAATGCTTCATTAAGTGCTCCTTCCCACGAAGCAGTTGGGAAGGGAAAACTTTATAATACGGAAAATTTTGGGGTTAATGCTAATTTCCCTATCATAGTAGAATCCATGATTTATCCTCATAGAGTTACTAAAATGTCCGCAGGTTCATTTGGCTTATATGGTCATCTTATAAGCATTTTGTTGATTCCATTATTGATGTCTGTTATATTTGTAGGTTTTTGATTGCTGGTTCAAGAGTGGCTCCATGCCTTATGCTTATCTTCATTATCCTTTTGAAAACTTCGATCTCTTTGAGAGATTTTCCTGGCATTTTGTTGCCAAGGGGCTTGATTGAACTCGTGGATGGTTGGTATTTGAATATTTTTTTTACATGTTATTTTTTGGTTTTAGATTTTGTGCTTCTGGACTGGATGCAATGGTTCAAGCATTGCTTGATCTTTATAATACCCATAGTTGTAGATTTCTTTGAGCTTTTCTTATTTAATTCTAATTTGTAGTTGATGTGTCTTTATACTAATCAAGTTTTATTCTTTAATATCTAAGTTGATCTTGTAGGCATCACATGTCCGTCCTTTTTTTTGTAATTAAAAAATGAAAAATATCTCACCTTACCTAAAAAAAACTAATCAAGTAGGAATGTTTTAGGTTTTATGATTGATAGTTTTGCCTAATGTACCGTTCAGTAAGCTAGCTTTTAGGAATCTTAACTTTGATGGTCTGGTCTTGCTTGAGGATGGAAAGAAGATGAGCAAAAGTGCAAGGAACTATCCTTTCACCTATGGAAGTTATAAATGATTATGGCATTATGAGTTCTTACATTTTACTCATAATCCTTTTTTCCCCTCTGTCTTCTGTCTTTCTAGTATTCCTCTAGAGTTCATATAGATAAGGTTTTTTGAAAATTTGTTCTCACTTGAGAAAGATTTGTTCTATTTGATTTGCAAGATGCATTGTGTTCATGCCCCATTATTTCTCTAGTTGTGTGTGCTGCTACTTTACACTGAAACACTCACTACTAAGTCTCTTTTCTAGTTTTGTTTTATCATGCTTTTAAGCTCTAAAGGGGATTCTATTAATTATGAACTCTCATATATATATATATATATATAATATTTTCTGCAAGCAATAAAATGTTTAAATTGTTATTTATGCTAGCTATTTGTTTTATTTTGTTATCAAGTCATAGATTTTTTCCTTCCATGGTACAATGCCTATAGGTTCCTTGTACAAAATGCAGAGAGACTTGAGATTAAGGGGTTTGCTCCATTCTCTCCAATTGATCAATTTTCTTTTTAGAGTTCTTTAAAGGTGCCAAACCAGTGGATTTGCTATGCAACTCAAAAGTCTTGTTAATTGTGTTAGTCGAGAAATGGATCCATATTGACTTTATATGGTTAGTTATTCTGTGATCTTTCGATGAAGCCGATAGATTTTGCCAAAATTAGTCTTTTTTCTTGTAGAGGTTGTTAAAACATAAATAATTAAAATTGCCACTCCATAATTATGGCTTTAAGACATAGTTTATCAATTCATTGGGTACTTTCATGTGTAATTGAGGATTTGATGTCAATTATGATGTGTTGGAGCACTGATAACCTTGCTGGTGATTGATTCCTTCTCAAGCTATGTTTTCTTGCTTGCAACTCCTGTGAAAAATGTACAGGGTTACCACTTTCACTTTCATTCATATGCATTAAATGTTGTCTTTGTTGTATTGGTACACTATGCTTCATGTCGTTGTTCTGTATGCATAATTACATTTGGCTGGCAGCCTCATAATCCTTTCATTTAATCATTGTAATAGCTTGCTTATATATCTTATTCTCTCTGCTCTAGTTAAATTAAGCATTTGATCAATAACATCTAGAATTGATAGATGGTGTTAAGATAATGATTTCTTAACAATATCTACTAAAAGACTCACTATAACCATGTACACCAATAATAACAAAATATATCATTTATTTTGTTTCTTAAATTATATCCTTGACAAATTGTTAATTGAATGACTTATGTGATGATTACAACTGTCTTTTTGGTGCTCTGTTGTTTCTTAGTTGATTTTTGATAGCATTGTATGGGGTGTTATAAGGGATTCACTGTTTAGCATCATAAGAAAATAGATTACTCTAAATTTTTTCATACTTATTTTTGGGCCGGGGGGGGAAGCGCGGGGACGGGGGCTAGCTCATGTACTTCATTATACAAACAAGGTGTAGATCTCTATTGTTGTTATTCTAGAACTTCAATTTATTATTCTATATTAAAGCCAATATTTTTCTTTTGTACATTACTTTGCTTTTTCAACAACAACTGCTTGATGGAGGGGCTGCTGATTGATTCTATCTACTATTTGATGAGATTTACTAAATGGAGAGGCTATTGGTCAGTGCTGGAACAAGGTAAGTTAGTTGGATCCTTATAATGCTCAATGAATATTACAATAGAAACTTTCATTTTGTTGCTTGCATGTTTTTAGGTTCCTCAATCATCCAAAAAGGGATAGAAAAAAGAAGAAGAAGTTTTTTAGGTTCATGATAATATTCTTTTTCTCTTAGATATTTGGTTTTGTATTGCCTTCACGAGTTATTTGCATTACATTTGTTTGCTTAGATTGATATGTATAATTACTTTTTTTTTGGCCTGTAAAGGATAGATACGTATAATTACTTGCTTGTTAACAACTGATGCAATTGTAGTTTATTGGCCTTGACTTTGATTTTTTATATGCATTTTATGGCTTAGTTTTTGCCATTCTCTTGTTCATTTTTCACTTACATTTAAGTTTCATAGCCTTACGTCTGCTCTTTTAGTCGTACCCTATTTGGAAAGGGATCTCTCCTTAAAATTGCAAGAATTTATTCCTACACAACATCATCTCTTGCCAGAACATGAAAATTTGTAACTAAGGTAATTATTGAACCCTCTCCCTCCTTCCCCATATAAATTCAAAATCTCTAGAAAAGATTAACTAAAAGATGTTGAGATGTGGTTTCCTTGTTCCTTCATAAGTTCTCTTTTTAACTCTTTTTTAAATAGTTCACTTGTCCTTGGTACTTCATGTATATGGTGTTTTATTTCCTACCCCTCTTCTCATTATTGAACATTGAATTCACAGGAAACTGTTAATTTCAATTGCATTGAGTTTTATGTCTGCGATTTTCTTTTCTTTTTTCCTTAAAGATGTCTAAAACTTGTCATCATTGACATCTGAAACTTGCCATAGATGTACGTTCTTGGAAAAAATATGTAGCTAACAATGTTTGATTTCATATGAGAAAATTGAACCAAAATATATTTTCTTGCTTGAAAGCTTTAACAAATATTGGAGCAAATATCATGTATCTTTAAGCTTAGTGTTAATATCTATGCTTTTCATTTTATCTTGTACAAACTATGAATCTTTTTGTTCTTGAACTTCATAGGATATATAATATATATAATTGATATTATGGAGTTCCCATATAATTAATTATCTAACATGAATCTGGATTTGCTTTGCATTATCAGATATTTCTAGTTGATATTATGGACTTCCCATATAATGAGTTGTTTTGCATGTTAAATGACCTTACTAATTATCCAAAAAAGAAAAGAAATGAAAAGATTATATAAATGATAGTCAAATTGACATAAAAGCTACTTTCCTCTTAAGGTTGTGATGAAAGAGACTTGCTTGTGACATTAAAAGCTTTTACAAGTTGTGCTTTTTTTTTTTTTTGTGAGAAAGGAGGAAGTTTAAGTTTTCATTCTTAACCATTCTTTTTATTCTAGTTATTCTACATATTATTTTTTGATATGATTATTGGTGGGCTTGTCTGGGTTTTCATATTGTTCGAGAGGTAATTTTTTTTTAATACATCCTATTCTAAGTTTTGTCTTTTACTTCACATCATGGAATCATGACACATTTTTTGAATGGCTATGGTTTTCTACTTGGTTTTGGAATTGCTTTGAAGATGCAAAAATATAATTTGAATAAATCATTAAACAAAACAACTAATAATATATACATGCGTTTATAATTGTATAAGAAAAATACACTAGTTAGTTATAATTAATAAGAATGAAGCATTTCCTTCATTTTTTTTTTTGTTTGTATGAGAAGAAGAATGTCAACAAAAAGACTTACTTGGTGGTGGGGCGGGTTAAAAAATTTAGCTTGTTTAATGTGTAGGCTATTTCAGCTTGCTTTGCATAACCAGCCGATTAAATTGGGCGAACTTACTGCAGGGTGGGTTAGCCTATGAACCCGCAATTAAAAAAGAAAAATAAATATAGTTTAAAAAAAAAAAAGAGAAATCCTAGATGAATGTAATTGTGAGAGTATTACACAATGGTGTACAATATTTGACTTTCTTTGAATTATGTATAAGACACTATTTCTTAATATTCAATTCCTTTGCATTAATTACCCGTTTCTATTGTTTTGTTATTTATGGATGAAGTATGTGGGGTATTGATAATTTGCTTTTAATTATTTATTGTGACTCTATGAGTAATGGAGAGATACAGAACAAAAATGAAAGAGAGAGTATGAGAGAATAGCTACTGGAGGGAGAGAAGAGACCATACATCATATTAAAAAATAAATATTCTATTTTACAATTTAAATTGCAATAATAAAATAGGAAAAAGATCAGGATTTAATTGATTTAAATTTCAATAATATATGAATATATCTAGTAAAGGATTTTGATTCAGTTAAATTATGATGACTCTATTTGTTCTTACTTTATGTTCTTGTACGTAATCTTGCTTTATTTTTATTTATTTTTTTCTTTTGCTATTTGATGTTTCATTTTGAAAAATTTGCAATTAGGTTGTAATTAAGTATGTATAAAAAAAAAATTCTAAATAAGTATCCTTAAGTAAAAAATGATTAATAGATGATAAATGTAATCAGTGAAATATATATACTAGAGTTATGTTTATACTCTAGTTTAGTTTGGTACTGGCGTATTGTAGGCTAGCTAATTTCATAGAGCAACCTGTCTTGCCTAGAAAATAAGAAGATTCTTCTTATTACTCTAGAGTAAATGAATGGTAATGTTGAACAACTTACTTACTCTTAGCAACATGTATGATTTTTGCCAATATAGGATTCTTTTAATTGTTTATGGGAACATTACATGAGAAACAAATTGTGGTTACTTCAATTCAGTATGTTCATTCGTAGTAATAACAGAGCATGTAAAAATTGATTGTTCTTCTTTGATTGAATTTATAGTAGCATGAATTTCCATTTTAAAATGGGTATGAACTAATTACTTGCTTTACATAAAGTTATCATGATATAATATATCAAATAAATCTCTATCGAGAAATTTAGGATGTGCTCTTCTCTACTTATTCTAAATAACATATAATTAGACTTTAACTTATAATTCATGTTTTATTCCATTAAAGTTATTCTATTATAAAATGGACAGGAGTAGCACATAAAAATGGAGAAAAGAGAGTAAGAACAAATAGAAAAAGATGAAGCCAGAGTTTCAAGTAAAAGTAGGAAAATAAGAAGATATGAAAGCACCATTAAAAATCAAATGGTAACTTTGTTAATTGAAGTTGTCAAGGTTCGAGGGAAATGAGGCCTGCTATTGTCTTCTTGCTCTCAATTTTGCGAGAGTTGTATGACAAATGTATTGTATTGTTAGATCTCTTATTCTATAGAGTAAATATGCTCAAAATTTAATGATGTCTATTCAAATATAATTTTGCTTTGATGTAGTATTACCGTAGTTTTATATATATATATATATATATATTATACGCAACAATAGTTATGTATCATATATTATTAAGTATTGATTATGATCAAACTGTATATATTACTATTTATACATATCATATACAAAAGTATACGTTAGCACAACAATCACATATAATGGTTATCAATTCTATATAATAAAATTATTTAGTCACATCTAAACATTGCTAATTCTACTATATTCCTGCCATTAACCTTGATAATTGTTTGCCTAAACATCATTAATTCAGTTGTTAATAAAATAATTTAGTCACATCTAAATGTTGCCACACAAAAATTTTAGCCACGTTTAAATTTGGCGGGATAAAGTTTAGGTGCATTTAACCACACATAAGCGTGGGCAACACATAACATTAGGTCACGTTTAAATGTGGCCTAATAAAGTCTATTAACAACCTAAATATCATCTCACGACGTTTAATTTTTTAACATAATGTATTTAATCTGCGACGGACCTATTGCGACGTCTATAGGCCACGTGTATTAAAGTATGACAAAAAATCTTTGGCCATGTTTAATTAATGTTTAGCGATGTTTATTAAACGTAGACAAAGGCTTTTTTTGTTGTAGTGTCTGTATATTGCTTGTTCATGCGTATTTCTTTTGTGGTATGGCATACTAGGCATTTTTGCTCATTCCTTTATTCTTCAGGTACAGGTGAAAATGATATAGTTTATGATTTATTTGGATTCGACGTATATGTGGACTACAGGGAGGATGTTACCAGACCTGATTATCCTGCAAATATCTAGGTTGTTTTTGGATAGCTGTTAGTAGTTTGAAATCCATGGTAAGTCGTTTTTAAAAGTTATTTTGAGGTTATGAGATTTTTGTAAAGACTTTATATGAATTTTGTTATAATAGGTTAGCTTTGGTTTATGCCAACTAGATAGTTATAAAGACATTTTAGTTTTTATGATGTCTTCAAAGTGTCCTTATTTTGAGAGATTTGAAGATATATGTTTATAATTGGTGGTTTAGAGTTTTAATAGCCTTAGCGTGTTCTTAATAAGAGAAGAACATGTGGCGAGTTGTAATGCCTTCAAGTTAGGGTGTTACAAATAAGTTGATGAATTTGTAAAAAGTTTGCATATCAAACCAGAATCCATGCATACATTCATAAATAGATATAAATAAGATTGATTTGTAATTATACCGAGTTTTCCCAACAAGTGTACCTTACCAACCGAACATTCAATAAGATTAAGATACAAGATAAGCCAAGACAAGATGATAATATCGAAGCTCTAGCAGATCATAGAAAAATGATTGAGTTGATGTTAAGGCATAGAATTTGTTGAATCCTATTGACTTCAGTCCCAATATAAACTCTTAACTTAACAAGGTAATTATCATTGGAGAGTCAAAAGCATCGAAGTCAAGACCAAATACCTAATGGAGCTTGTTAGAGTAGTACAACCACACTGTTTAACTCAAGCTTTACTCAATAAACAAACATAGAACATCTTCCTTGTAATAATTTTTGAGGCAATACAAAGGTAGTAATTGAATAGTAAAAAGCAAAATCATTCCTCCTAAAATAGTTCTTCATTGGATTACCAATAACCTCCATTCGGCTAAACCTAGCCTCCTTTATCCACACAATTGGAGTTTCAAATTAGTTGTATTGCCTTGATAACAAGAATAAGCAAAGTGGTAACCTATAGTGATAATTTTTCATTGTGTTAATTTAGTCACGAATCCTATGAGAAAATTCTTAATTTGAAAATGCAAAACTAAAGAAGTATCGATAAAGGGGAAGAAAAAAAACCCTAGTACTTTCAGTGGCACTAGATATAAATGTCAAATGGTGGACTATGCAAGTCTTTTTATCTTGACAAATATTAATAAGGGTTAATGGCACATCTTTAAAAAAATACTAAAAACACTAATTAACGCTCCAAAACATATGCCTTCATATTTTGATAATTGATGTAAAATTGTTTTATGATTGATTTTTTTTCCTTTAGTTAACATCATTTGACAATAATAAATCATAATTGTAAGTAAGATAAAGTATGCTTTATCTTTATATTACTGAAAGAACAAGTTACAATTATGTAAATATGCTGACTTAATGGGACAATCTCTTCAACTCACTAAAAATAGACAGAATGATCCACCCATTTGTGAAATGTGTTCGATGGATTAGACAATTAGCCAATCTGTGTATGACAATCCACTTAAGTACTTAATCCATATGCACTGGTGTATTTAATAAAGATATTTTCTAAAATCTTTGAAAAGAAGGCGAACAAAGATACTTGTCGTGCTTTTTGAGATTACTTCACTTTCTTCTCTCCTCAACGCTGGTTGTGTAGCTTGTAAATAAGATCTTGAGGTTTTTCAAGCTGAAAATGTGAAGGTTTGGAAGCAAAGATTTTGTGCGGATAAAAGAGAGTATGTTAGAAAAGTAGATTTCGAAAATATCGTGTTTAATTTCTGAAAACAACAACGTCTAGTTGGTGTAAACTTTCAAATCTCTAATTACCTTTCTTTTATATAAAAGAAAATAAGTATGGTGTAATTGGGAATTCTCATTTCATTATTTAATGAAAGAAACCTTATTAAGAAAAAAGGATAGTACGTCCATGCTTTAAAACTTATGGTAGACAACTTGCAAATAATTTTGGTACTTTTGGAAAAGATTTAAATATAAGAAATGAAATTTCAAAAATCTTTAATGCATATAAGACAACCAGACTTTAGAACATCTATGGGGCATTAATTAATATACTACCAAAACATTTATTATTTAGATTTAGATTTTTAATTCTTTTAAAATTTTAACTCATTCTATGACAAAAACTAAGGATTACAAACTGATAATTTTTTTTTTGGAAAAATATATTTTATTGACAATGGTTTACTCTAAAAAAAAGTTCATATGAACTTACTTTAAAATAAGTTAATCTAATATAACAACATATAAATGATAAATAAATTAGCTTAAGATCCATTAATGGAACAAATATTATTCCAAAACCATCAATCCATTGATTTCTAAAATCTAAATAATCAAGACAATTCTTTTGTGGTCTCGTTAAGGAGAATGGCTGGGAATAGATGTGATATATAGGAGATAAATCTTGGACGGCTAACTTATTTTATCAACAGATGATAATATGATTAAGTAATGCTTGAATGCTGCATTGATTAAAGCAATGAGCCAATGTAGTAGGTGTAAAACTTCTCCACTACAAGAATGAAATAGCTATGAATTTCTTAATTTACATATGAATGTGTTATTAAAATGATATGTATTATGTGTGTGTGTGTGTGTGTTGTGTGAGTGCTTGGATCATATAATTGGTATAGGTGTTAGACATGTGTTATTTTGTATGTATATAGTATAATAAAATTAATATTATTGTATGATATGTATAAATGTGTGTATAATGTAATGAATAAATGTGTCTTTTGCAAATTAATATGTATGTGTTATGTTTAGAATTTAATAAAATTACTGTTGAATTGCTTAAGATTAATGACAGAAATTTTACAAAATTTAAGTCTACTTTTTAAGCCTAAATCAAACTCAAATGCATTTGAAATTAACTCAAATTAATCTTAGGTCAAATATACCCCTCAAGACAAATTTTGGATGAGTATTGACTTTGTTTTGACAAGTTTTGGACCCCTTTTTGGCAGCTCTATTTCCCCATACGAATTTTCCTTTCCATTCTTTTCTTTCTTTCTTTCTTCCTTTTCTATCTCAAAATTTTTAACCCTAAGCCAAGATCAACTACAAGCTTTTGGATTTAAACAACATTCCAAGCCAAGATTTAGTCATATAAGTTAAATGCAAGCTTAATCTTTTTATTTTATGTTTTATATTGTGGTTGTTTGTAAATGTTAGATAAAAATGAATTTTATGTACTGATTGGTATGGGATTGATTTGGTGCATTGATGATGGTTTAAATAAGATTATATGGCTAAAGGAGTGGTAGTGTATATCTTATGTGAATGTTAATATGTGAGGATGAGTGTTTTAGGAAAATTGAAGAATTGTTGAGTAGTTGAAGAGTGGATTTGAGTGTGATTAGTGTTTTGGTGATTAGAAGTAGAATTTAGGTTGTTAGGATAGTGTTTGGAACATATAACAAACTTTGGAAAGGTTAGATTAGATGAGTTTGGAGAAATTTTGAAGTGAATAACTTTTGTAATAAAACAGGGAAACCAAAAAATTTTTCATGTAGGCTTAAATTTGGTCGTATGCTGGCATCTGGCACTTCTACGCTGCCGGCTTATAGGCGGTGTTGGAAGTGAACATAATCAAATTTCTTAAAGCCGTTTAAACGCTGTGGCCTTCACTGGAAAAGTCCGCCAGTGTTCATTTTTTAAAATGTACGCCGGCTACTGGGATTCCAACGCCGCCGGTTTAGGGGTGGTGTGGAATGGGAACAGAATCATAATTTTTAAAGCCGGGCTTAAGGCCGCCGGCGTAGGATCAAAGGCTGCCAGCGTACATGGATACGCTGCCGGTGTTGGGGGTATTCACAGGCGTGGACCAGTCCCGTGTACCTCTTGGCAATTTTTTGGAAAATTGGAGTTGCATTCTATACCGGCTCAAAGCCGCCGGCGTAGAATGAAAGCTGCCGGCGTATCCTTGAATGCTGCTAGTGTTGGCAGTGTTGATCTTTAGTGTATTGAATACCGGTTTAAAGCCGCCGGCTTTGAATGCCAGTGTGTCCCTTGCACTTTTAAATTTCAAAAACTTTATTTAAAATTTTTCGAAGTTTGGTATATGATCAATTAAGTATTTGTTAAGTGTCCTATGATATAATAGGATGTTTAAATGCTTTATTATGACCTTATATTAATTTATTTGAATTTCTTTAATTATATTTTCAACTAATGAATTAGTGCTTAAACTAAGTGTGGAACTTAATATTATTTTAAACAGTGATAGATTCTCGCCCAGCCAACCCCATTAGTTCCCGAGCTATATCAGGTACGCAGTAACTTGCTTGTTTCTTTGCTAGGGTAGGCATCAAAACAAATTACTTTAAATTAAGAAAATTTTATTAATTAATGAGTGTTGATTGTCCTTGTTTGCCATTGAATATGGTTCGGGGAGCGGCACCCTGCTCAGATTGAGGGCAGGGAGCTTTCTCGTTAATGGATAGAATTATTTAGGAGATATGAGTATCCGAGCTACTCATATCAACCCCCTGAGCGTCGTGATGCGTTACTCAGGATCCCCTAGTATTACGGGCTACGCCAGAAAGTGGGGCTGCCTAGTCTGTATGAACAGTAGGGACCACTTAGGGAGGCGGACGTAATACTAGATCCTTGTTGTCCGGAGTTTGAATACTCCCGTGTTGTTTTACTAATTAAAGATTAAGCAAGAAACCAATGATTGTTGCATAATGCATTTAGTCTAAGGATGTGTGATCCATTTTGCATTTGTATTCGTTACTTGTGTACTGGGCCTTTGGCTCATATTTTATCTATTTTAGGTGATGACTCCGATGAGTTCTATACGAGTATGGGGTACGGAACCGACTTTGAAGATTTTCTTGATGGTTTGGAGGATTAGAGTTAACCATGGACTCAACGGAACCCTATGATTATAATAGATTAGATGTGCTATCTTTTGTTGATGATGTAATTAAAGTGTTAGTTTGGGTTATGTTTTGAAGATTTTGTTAAGGCTTGTAAGAAGCCTTTGGATGTAATATATATATATATATATATATGTACTTAGCTATGTAGGAATTAAGTTGTTTCCTTTGTAAAATATGTTGGTAGTGTAATAGTAGTAGTTTTGTTTAAGGTTTTAAAAAAAAAAAAAATCTATGCTTCCTATTATATTATCTATGTGGAATTAGATAAACAATTTCTCAAACAATTCTTTCAGACAACCTTACATATAATTTATAGGTTATATGTGGTTAGGGAACTGTTATCGCCAATTTCAAATATAGGAGTGATAGCGGGTCCTTACAAAAAACTTATAACTTAGTTGATATATTAGAATTTTTAGCATGATTGACCCAATCTAAGTATGTGTGGCTTAATGGTAATTGCCAACCTAAAAGGTTATTCCTCATTGTGTGGGCTTCCCTCCATCCTGGGTTGACATAGGCCGGATTGTCATGGGCCGCACAGACCACATGAGCTTTGATACCACACTTGTTGGAAGTGGGTAGGTCTTATAGATTTTGTTGGAAGTGGGTAGGTCTTATAGATTTAGATGAGAGGAATTGATATGGAATTGGACCTGTAAGGTGAGATTAGCTTTGTGTATAAAATATCTTAAACAATGGTTATCTTATTTTTTATATTTTAGTTAGTTTGTTTAGTTGATGTGGAATTTTTATATTTTCCATCTTTCAATAGGTAAGTATTATTCCCTGTAAATGTTATTGGTTACAATCTTCCTTGTTATATGCAAAAAATATATTTATTTATATATATTCATTAAATATGACATGCTAAAAACCAAACAATAGGCCGTGCCGAGGTCGAGAGATGGATTTATCAATAATATAAAGTATATATTTCAGGCAGAAGAAGCCAAAAATTATTAAATAGGAGACTATTCTATGCGCCACAAGTGGACGGAGGACGGTGGTGATGGAAACCACCATGTGCAATTGACGTGTAAACGAACCTTTTAACAAAGGTTTGGTATGTTTACTTGTTGGACATGCCCAGCAGTCCCTTTGTTAAAAAGAAGTAAAAGGGCAATCAAAAAGGTTTAGGAATATTGTTTTATATGACAAACATTGTCTCGGTCCGGTACTTAAAACATGAACAGCACAAAAACCATAACAACACAACCATCTTTGACCAGAAGGTGGCAAAGTTCCAGGTCATCACAAGTTCCCAATGATGTTGGGATTGTAACTAGGTGAGTGAGTGACTACTTGTGACCAAACCATAAATTACTTGTAGACAAAAGGCAGTTTTAGGGACACAACATCAACATTACCTTTGGTTTATTGGTAATAAACTAAAACCTCTGTCGTAGTGATAGCCAACCATACGTATGGGCATGGTCTATGTTTTTTTCCCAAAAAAGCCTTTTTCAGAGAATCTCGGTCCTAGCTTGCAATGTCACATGGATTTCAAATATGGGGATTCAAATGAACAAGACAAACGATTAATAACTCTGGTTGTAACTTGTACGAACTGTTTATGGAAATTTTCAATTTCGTTTCATATTTGTTGTAGAGTTAAGTTACTTGAAGTTATTTGCACTTAACTGTATTGAGCTTAGGAGTCTTAAGAAACCAGAGTCGACTTTGGATATTAGTAGAGTTTTAGTAAGGTTTGGATGTAAATATTATTTTTTCAACATGAATTAAACCTAAATGTTTATACTTTGATCCAACCTGCAAATGTTAAGCGGCATCTCCCGGTGAAATCAGGCTTAAATTCCTATGTTTGATCAAATTATAGTAGACATTTCACTTAATTTTGACCATTGTATAGTCTTAATTCAGTTTTGCTCAATTTTATCTCTCCTCTAGCTCATATGAAAAACATGTAGATTGACTTAATTTTCCTAGTGTATCCTAGACGGTTGGAGCAATGATGTATTTAGCATTGTCACAAATCTCAATTCATTTATAAAATGGATATTTATATTGGAAAATGTTTAATGAGCCAAAATATACTATGAGAAATTTTTCACCAACTAGTTATATATTCTATAATAGTTTCCATTACGCTAACATAAAGATAGGCCAAGAGCCACCTAATCGAGTGATATGAACATCAATTATTCAACGGGATAGATTATCACATGGTACTTTTTCATTTGATAAATCAACACATCATTGGAATGATGTGTAAATTTGCTAAATGCCTAATCAACATTGGTTTTGGAGTAGAATTGTTATGACCCAAAAGAGGACAAGACGAAAACCCAGTTGGATGAAGGACTTCATCACAAATTTATAAAGATTTGACACAGCTTATTACAGATAAGTAGGAGATACAGCAAGATATAGCATACAATAGATTGTAGCATAATAAAGTACAGCAGATAACGAGCTGGCAATTGATAAGCTGAAGTATAAATAAAGAACATTGGGTCAAGAAAACATTATTGAATATTGTCAGTGTAGTTATTTCCTTCCTCATCTTCTTCAGGAGCTCTTTACCTGGCTCGAAGAGATAAAAACCCTACACATAAACACACAAACAGTTTAGTCAAACCAAAGAAACATTAAGAAAGTAAATAAAGATCTAAACCTAGAATTTGTATTACATGCAGATATCTATTGAAGAGAGTAGTTACGACCTGGAAGAGAATCATCGGAGATTCGATTGAGGAATTGAGTTTGAAGCAACAATTGTGCCTGAGATTGAGATATTATCGAGGAATAAAGAATGAAGAAACCCTAGCAATACTGTTGGAATGTAAAAGAGGATTCTAGATTGAATTGTATTGATATTTTCTATATTGGATTGGGCCGAGATTTATGTGTTTTTAAGGCCTCATTATTTCAGGCCTAATAAGAATTGTTTAATTTTTCAACTAGTAAAAAAAACACATCATCGAGATGGAGATGAACCCCAAGTTTGATCTTCAACAACTCCACATTGTTCTTGGATTAGGATCGTCGTATTGTTGCCCCCATTAGTCTTTACAGTAACGATTTAAGGGATTCAACAATGTTTGAAGTTATATATACATTTTTAAAAGGAATGAAAATATAAAAGTACCCTTAAGAGTGTTTATTCATAGTTAACTGATAATTTTACGATGTATTTGCAAGTTGTAATTGTTATTTGATTTGAGAAATAAACCCAACATAGATGAATGAGGAAAAAAAAAATGAAAGCTAGCCAGCAACAGGAGTTAAAAGAATGTGAGACAAGATCACCATAATATGATAATATATTATAATTTATCATCTTACCCATAATGAAACAAAAGTTATTTGTAAAAAGTAAAATACTCGGCAATAAAATATATAAATAAAATATAAAGTGAAATAATTGTAATGTTATTAATAATAAATTAAATTTTTCTTAGGATCACTACTATATAGAAAATCAAATACGATATGGAGTTTCGCTTTGTTGTATATAAACTTTCAATTGAATTTTGACAGAGGATATGCTAAAAATTGGATTCGTAAACTGTGGGTAAGGTATCATCACCTTTTATTCTATTGGTACAAGTTAATTTTGAAACTAAAACTTACCCTATAACCTATTATAAGCAACCTGAAGCTTGTATCCTCTAGAACCTATAGGGTGTAAGATGCTTATAAAACATGTGAATTTTTCTATTATATTTTTATGATGTTAAAATTCCAAAATAAAATTTAATAATATATACTTATCAATATTTTCATAATAGTTTGAAAGAGTAAATTTTATAAGATGTAGTAGGTATATATAAAAGCGCACACTTCTATCTCTCATTATGGACAGTTTTTAACATTTCAACTTCATATTTATATTTTCATTGGCATATTATTATATCAATGATACGGAAATTGGCTTGAGATTGCTTAATATTCTACGTACATTTATCTTTATTTTGTGTTATCCATATGTTTCTTTTTCTTATTGGTAGAATGTAAAATTTAGAAGTAGAAATATGCATTTGTTTTTCATTTATTATTATTTAATAATTTTTATTGGGTAGGAATGGATACCTTAAGGCTTAAGATGCAGCTTTTAGATAGGTACAAGATATGGAGATATTGTATTTGTATGTCATGTTTGATACGTGGACATGAATTTGAAATGAAGTTACAATTCCAAGTTTTGTTTTATTTCCCCATTGTTGCATGCATTTTTAGAAGTTATAATCATAGCTCTTTAAAATCGACGATTTCAATTTTAAAAGAGAATTCAATTATATTTTTTCAATGTATAATCGTAATTTCATTCTAGCTTGACTAATTATATGTACTTAGATATCGTTCTTATCCTATTACATATTTATAATTTATATTTAATATTAAAAAAACTTTTAACATATTTTATAATCATTCCAATATGTATTCACTTCCAAACATGAGAATGAATTTACATTCCACAACTCATTAAATTTTATTTCAATTCATTTAATTTCATTTCAAACGTTCCTTACGTGTTAAACATGACAGTACTCTAGCCTTGGAGGACTAGGCGTGAAATTCGAGAAATTATACCTTAAACTTGCTCCGTCATCTTCAATATAAGCCTATAATTCCATCCAATCAAATACAGTATTAGGGGGTTATTGTTCTTGTTGAGGTTTTAAGATATTTTTCTGTACATACATTATTTAAAACTACTGATGTATTGAATAGTACCTTCAGCCTAAAGATAAATTTTGCACACTTTTCAATGCCACTATATACTTCACAAAAGAAATAATAATTACATCAAAAATTTTATTTTTCTTTTTTAATATCTTAATATGTTCATAACAATCCTTAACATTTTCAGCTTATAAAATGGTAAGAATGAGAAAAGATAAAAAAAGTTCATTAATTTATCCTTTCAAAAAACATTTAAAAATGGTTAAGTTGACACTGTACCATGAAATAACCGTTCTTTTAAGAAACAGAGAGAGAGAGTGATGCATTGGAAAGTGAAAGCGACAAGAACCATGCAAATGGCCAGTAAAAAGAGAAAAAAAGTAAGACTAGAGGGTCTTTTTCTTTAATAAGATTTTCATGACTAGTTAATAAAGGAAATAGTAGAACACACAACGTAGGAATGACGTAATGTTGCTAAGTGAGTCTGAAGACAAAGGCTGACAAAAGCCGTCACGGCGTATTCGCTTTAACGGCCCAAAGGAGACCCATCGTGTTCGTGCTGCCTTTGTTTTTATAAAAAGCTGTCTTAACTCTTTTCCTCAGACTATTACTATAATCTGTGTATGCTGTATGCATACATAGGCATGGTTGGAAAAAGCCAGGGGAGTTCGAAAATGGGTTGAATTATTTTTTACTTTTATTTTAATTTTTTAAAGGCTCAAAGTAGGATAATCTCACCTTATGTTTTTAGACGAAAATGGAGTGGAATAATCATTTTTTATGGCAAAAAAAAAATTTTTTTTGGACAAATATAGGTTTATTTTTATATTTGGTTAGTAAAATATTATCTTGTGCATTGTTAGTATTATAAATTGAAGAATTATAAATTCTTATTGATCATAGAACTAGCTTCTCTTTAATATGTTTTTTTTTGTGTATTTATATATATATATATATATATTTATGAAAGCCTCATCCAATAATTAGTATTATTAAATAAATATTACAAATACTATTTTAAGGACAACTAAATAAATTTTCTCTCTCTCTTATTTTTGAAAAATCACAAAATAAGTGTGCCATTGATATCAATCCATTAGATGTCTTCAAGAGGAATGCTGGGGTCAGACATTGCTGGTACAGAAATGGACTCTCGAAATCGACTTAAACGAGCATGGTGGCTCTTAAGACATGAAATATAGCCTAATTTATTTATATATGAATTTGATTTCAACATAAATAGGCTTAATACTTATTTTAATCCATATAAATCCTTTTGAGGTTCAACAATGCCTATAAAAGCTAAGAAAGAACCTTTGTAAACTTACCTTTTGTATGTAAGAGAACTTAGAAAGGCTAAAACTGAAGAAAGCATATTTAATAATGCCTATTTTGATTCTACAAAGCTAGATAAATGATACCTTTTATTAGTCTCAAATTTCTAGGCCCGGTAACAAGCCAAGAAATCAATCCATGACATCAAATTAGACCAAGAGTTTGATTACTAAAAAAAACTCTTTATATTTTTCTTTTTCCTAACCAAAAGCTCCCATTTCAAATTCTCAAGGGGCTTAAGCATTTCATTGAGTCAATTTTTCCCAACTTGTGACACAGGGTGTCACACTTATTGCTAGATCATTTACTATCTTGATGGAATTAATGTTTATTTATGCTTGTAGACAAGTTAGAGTAACATAAATGGGTGAATTAATTTTTGTGTCATTGTCGTAAAATTTAATTCCTTATATTACTTCATGTTGCATCTTGTGATGCTTGCTAGCTTAGTAAAAATTATTAATATAGAACTCATCTATAAATCTGTAAATAAGGCAAATGCAACAATGGATAAGTTGTAATCTAAATAAATTGATAAGAACATTAGATTAAAGAGGGATGCTCAATCATCATTCAGATATATAGAGGGTTCTTGCATACACAAATAATGGGGGAATGACAATCTTCTAAAATGATTGCCTTCAAACCTAAATATGCATTATTACTTTTTAATGGAAAATAGTAAAACAATAAAATTTTGATAAAACATTATGTAAAGGAAACAAAGTTGCCTTGCACTTAAAACTCATTAGCTGGCTAATTGGAGGCATGGTGCCATCATATGGCTATTCAATTGAATCGATTGTCAACTAGTTTTCACCGATCAATTGGATGGAGCATATGAAGTTATTTAGATGGACAATCCCGAGATAAAGCTAGCATATATCATAAGTTGGGCACCATAGAGATGCAATTGGGTCAGGTTTCGAATGGATCATATGAATCTAAAGCTTGACTCACTACCTTATAGGGTTTACCAAACTCAAAACTCTATAGGGTTTTTGTACTATATTAAAAAATGCTCATTTATTTTAAAACTTGTAATCCGATTCTATAACCCTATAACCTTACTTTTTTCTCAACCCATTTTCAAATTTTAATAATAAATTCAAGAGAAGTCGAGGTCAAATGTAATGTGAATTTATTATATTAATATATAATATTATATGTTTTTACATTTATACCCCTTCATTAGTAATTCTTTATCTATATTATTAAAGCAAAACCACCATTTTTGGTATCTTTAGTATAAATATTTTTAGTATAAATGTTTTTACTATAATATTTTTAGCATATGGGTATAAAATATTTTTTGTATACCTGAAATCATGAAAATTAAATAGGGTTTGAATATAATTAAATAAAGGTTGAATAGACATAGCTTTTTTCTTTTTTAGCATATATGCATAAAATATTTTTAGTATCTTTGAAATCATGAAATTAAATAGGATTTGAATAAAATTAAATAGGGGTTGAATAGACATAGTCTTTTTCGCGTAAAATATTTTTGATATCCCTGAAATCATTAAATTAAATAAGGTTTGAATAGAATTAAATAGGGGTTGAATAGGCATTGTCTTTTCCTTTTTCAGGATATGGGTGTAAAATATTTTTAGTATCTCTGAAATCATGAAATTAAATAGAGTTTGAATGAAATTAAATAGGAGCTGAATAGATATAGTTTTTTCCTTTTTTAACCTAAGCATGTATCTTTATATACCGATATAAAGCTCTAATATCATATTTATGCATGACAATTACCCAACATAGAGAAGTTACCCGTGGAAAATACAATTATAATTATGATTTGTAATTAATTTCCTAATTTTTAGGACTAATTAAGGTTGCCCTTTTCTAACCAAGTAAAACAATATATCTATTTAACTTATACATTTTGGGTTGTTTTATTTACACATGCATCGTAGGTGCGTTATCTGCTTATATATGTTTATATATGTATACCTTTAATTGTTTACTTTCACATTTCGTTTATTGATATATTTTATATAATGTGCTTTCATAGAATTAACTGGTTGTCTTCATATGATATTAAGAAAATTTATAAATATATGATGATTATATGTTAAAATATGACAAGTATTATCTTATGGTAAATTTTTTTATTTTAATTAATATTTTGTGTCATATTTATATGAAACATTTTTGCTCATATTATGATTATCTTTATGTTATCCCTCATTTTCCAATATTGTCACTGAACACAAATAGATTATTCTAAATGGACTTAGAAGTGCAATATTACAAATTTAAAGCATAAAAATATTCAATGGATGATGTTGATAAATTATTCAAACACCAACATTATGCATGATTGATCGAATATTGGTGGATAGTACTCTTTATTTGATCATATTATTAATTTGAAATAAAATTGCCTAATCCATTATTCTCAACTATACTAATACCTATATCTTTTCAATATTTTTAGTGACTTTAGCCTTTATGAATTTTTTTTCAAATTTTAGTACTAGGTCGTTTGGTATCTTTTATGATCCAAACTCGACCATAAAATCCTATAGGTTTTTAACTATATGTTCAAACCTAACCCTAAAACGTTATAGGGTACAACCCTATAAGGTTCTTAGTGAATTGGGCAAGTTGAGAACCTTATAACAGCTGGTCCGGTTGCATCCCCAAGGCAACATGATAAGGGTTTTCATTTGCTTGTCAATTGGTTACTCCACTTAGACATTTGGTCAAGTGCAAAATGCAAGTTTCTTAAAAGATTTAATGGCATAGTTAACCATATCTTGTGTTTGATTCAATTTGTGTATCTATAGTTGATGCTTCATCTGTCTATAATTGCATCTTATCCAGGGGTCATTTAAGATTCAACCTCAAATCTAATGGCTTCTTTAACGTAAAATAAGACAATGATTGAGCAACAAACAAGCTATTCTAATACCTCTTTTTTATAAGAAGAAATTGATCTCTTCATATCTCTTTAACACCCATTAATAATAAAACATAATTACGGCTATCATTCTAAAAGATATGTTTGTTGTAATAACAATTATAAATGGTACATGTATTAAATCTCCATGTCTTACCTTAAATCACATAACCCATGTTTTATAGGACTATGTCACATAACACCTTGTACAATTGCTCATAAGAAAAAGTGAACTTACACTTAATAGGCAAAATATGGTTGTGATTTGTTAAGCTATGTTTGCACTAAATATGTTTTTGTATTTAAGCTATTTTTGCCAAGATGTAACTACACTACAGTTAGCATTTAGATCCTTGGACATGATAACTAGATGCTAGCATAATCAATAGAACTGGTCATGAAATTGCAATTAGCGTTTGGATGCCAAGAGGTGAAATATGAACTCTAGAGTAAATTCACGTAACTTGAGAGCTTTCGATCATGTGAACTTTTGGTAGGCATCCAAATTCCAAGATGTGGTGTTTAGACGGTGGAATCTTTTAGTGTAGTGTAAGGTGCAAACGATAAGGAAAACAAGCAAAGGTTACATCAATTTTCTAGAAGGTGTCTAAACAATAGTGGATGGCATTTGAATTCTAGTTCAGTGAAAACTGGCCTTTGAAACTTTTGCAGCGAGGAAAACTTTCAGAGAAATTTAGGAAACTATTACATTTCTTGAATACTCTAATGACAAGAGTTATAGGATAGATTTTGAGAGAGAGAGAGAGAGAGAGAGAGCTTAATCTAGTCCATTTCTCTAAAGTTTTTCTTTGTAATTCCTTGAGTGAGAGATTGAGTAGTGCCATTGTAAGTTTAGTTGGCAAATTATTACAAGGCACTATTCATGTCTTTGTAAGATGTTTTTATTAAATGTTTGCATGAGTGAATGAGTTGTGCCTTATGAGTGTAGGTATTGAGTGTAAAAGACACAACTCTTGTGTCATGGTGTAGCTTTTTAGGAGTATTATTTTGTGATGATTGAATTGTGTGTGAAGTATTTTATTGAGAGGTAATTGTCTTATTATAGAGACTAAGGGGTGGAATGAACTCCATGCTAAATCCTAGTGCAGTTTTCTGTATCCCTAATCTCTTTATTTATGTATTTTGATTATATATTGTTTAATTTTAATTAAAATGCATGCATTGATATTAGTTTGTAAAAAAGATAAAGATTGAGATACTTAAGCTATAAACTTGGAATGGAAACCCCCTCTTGAGTTTGTATTAAATTGATTTTACGATTGATATGAAAGCTAGCTTCTCAGATTTTATGCTTAATATCTTAGAATAAACTTTTTGGGATTTTAAACAATTGGCTTTTGAGTTGGATATATATAAAAAATGTGTTTGTGATATGTTGTTCATTAATTGTAACTTTAGTCCCTTTAGTTAAACATTAAATTTGAACTTAACTTGCAAAAATTATTTAAACCCGGATGTTTAATTGGGAGGGAGGGCTAGTGGAGCAAATTATGTAATGGTTGTCATCATTAAAAGGGTACGATTGTTGAATCAGATGGTTCAAGTTGGATTTTCATGAGTTGTTAAATTGACAATTTCAAAATTCAAATCCAAATTGATTTTTCATGTTAAATTAATAATCAAATCTTCCATTTACCTTTTGCATTAAAATTCACCTCACCTCCTCTACAGTAGATGTAGGTTATTCATATTTCCTCTCCTACCATTCTTATTTCCTCTTTCTCTTGAAGCTACTCCTCCATAATCACTTCCCCCAGCATGTTTCCAACACAACTCAATAACTCGAGCTCCCTTGGAAATGTTAACAAATACTTAGTCTACCTATTGCTTCTTTGGTGCATACACTCAATTTTCAACACAACCAGCCGCTTTTCCAGCAACATCCCACTCTACTGCAACACACTTGTGACTCTACAACACCCTTAATAATCTATAATATCAACTACAAGATACTTAACTAACTTCAATTCAACTCACACTTCTAATAAATAAGAGAGAGAGATAAATTTATTAAAAAGCTTCTGAGACATATGCCAAAGATATGATGTAATTATAACCCAACGTACAATAAAAGCATAGGTGAACTCCAACAAGTTGGAAGTTTTTGTAGCGTTCAACTAAAATAAAAGAGGGCATCAATGTAAACAACATTAGCTAATGCACTAACATCAAATACAGGTGGGGTTTTTCAATCTAAATTGGTGCTTGATAAACTCATAAGCACCAAAATTGATTTGGGTAGTTAAAAAGGATTTCAATATTAGTGAAGAAATCCACCAAAGTCTAAATAGAGTGAAAAGCATGCCGAAATGAAGGATACTCAATAATTATTAAGAGACACAAATGGTTCTTTAACACATTAGAATAACAAGGGAGTGATAAATTTACAAAATGACTTGGCTTCAACCTTTATTAACTCAATGACATATTAGTAAATAAATAAAATTTACAAAATGTAGAGAAAATAGAGTTGTTTGTCGATTGTCTTATAATTTAGTAGCATTATCTTGATTTCACGAGTGAAATATCTCATATTTAAATCCCTCTCCTAATTGTACTAGGCCAAAAAAAAAAGGAGTTTTTTGGCACTTAAACTCATTGTCTGGTAGGATAGAGAAATAGAGACACTTGGATGGTTGTTGTTCATGTTCGATAGTTTTTATTGGCCGATTAGGTGGAGCACACATGAAGTCACTCTAATGAACATTCTAGGAGTTAGGATCATTTGGATGGAATGAGGCAGGCGGCCAGATGGGGGTCTTTTGCTGCTTTGCTTTGGGAAATCTCAAGGGCATGTCATGTCCATGATCGTATTAATTGAGACCTATTTGGGTCAAGTGATTTATAATCTACAACTTTTATACATAACTTGCCACACTTACAACCTATTATACCTACAACTTTTTAAACAAACCTATAACTTTATTGCAAGATCCAATGATGGAACTTGCATATTTCCTATAAGTGACTTGACCCAAGTTCCACCCCATATTAATTAGTTATGTATGTTATTAATATAATATGCATCGATTATCCAAAAGAATTCATAATTTTAGGTGACTCTCCAATTGATCTATAGTGATTAATAAGGTTGATAACTCCTCCATACTTTTTCACTTTGATCACATTTTGTTTTGATGAACTTTTGTTCCTATAATGATGCAAGACCCTTTGCTCCCTATTATTGAGACAGTGGTCCTGCTCAAGCTTTTAATATCATTCGTCTTTTTCCCCACTAGAGAACACGTACTTACTAAACCTAAACTTCTTTTGAAATTGGTTATGTAAAGTTTTGTCATAGTACAATTAAAGTGATATGCAGATATTGATATCTTTTTGTAATAAGTAGTGACGGTAGGCAACGGTGATTCACTACTTCAGGTTGTTGAGGTCAGCCATGATAGATAACCCATATGATTGATTATAATACTAGTTGAGACCTTTACTTTTCACCATCAAATGCAACTAAGATAATTAATATTTGTGATATTTTAAATTTACTAGGGTAAGTTTTTATGATTTTGCACAAAGACAGTTGTTAAAAAAAAAAAAAATCCAAAATTCTCTCCAAAACATACACAGTGATAAGAATGCTCAAAACCATAATGTATGTTTTTAGCCATTTAACCATAAGGGTTCAATATTAAAAACACTCAAATGTAACTAAATTTAAGCATGTTGTTAGGGAGGTTTGTTTAAATTAAGTATGTTTACTAGATGTATTTAATGAAAAGCTTTAATTATCATAATGATTCAATTACGTTTATAGAAACAAAGCCCATCGTTCCTTTGATTGATGTAATTCAAACTATTGAATCAAGTTGGAGTATTAAAGTACTATATTTTTAGTTGGCACATTCTTAATGAATGGTATTACCAAAATTAGAAAGTTCAGTTGATACTTTATAATAATTTACATTAATGTTAATATAAAAAAATGTAGAATCAAATAAAAACTATAAATAATTAGTTTACAATTAAAATCGTATCCATATATATTGTAATGATGTATATATATTTTTATATCTTATATAATGTTATATTCATACTTTGATCTGTTTAGCCGTGTTCTTACTTAAACCAGATATTTATTTATAATTTGTGCCGTGTCGGAAATTAAATGATTCCAGCTCTTCCATATTACTTGTGAAAAAGGTATCCTTCGGTTGTTCAACATCTGAGGACAGTTACTATGAATTTGCAGAAATTCGACAATGGACATAATGATTATTCGAAAGAATTATAGACAAGCCAGTTGATTTCTTAGGAAGGCCGATGTGTACCTCAATTAATTATATAATAACCAATACCTTTCTTTCTCACATTAAAGGCAGTGTCAGGTTGTGTTATTGCATTTCTGTTCGCATGTCCACGGAAAGAAAAAGGAAACAGAAAAAGCTACAGGAACTTTAAGCAAGGATGTTGTCATGCTGATGGTGGGAGTGCACAAATTTGATATGATTTGGTTTGTGTCCCATCATGCCTTTGAATCGCTTCACTTTCTTTGGGGGGAAAAAGGTGGAAAAGGTTGCGCAAATCTAACACCAATTGCCAACTTTGTTGTCGAAAGTGTTGTAATACCAATTTTTTTTTATCAGATTTATCATTTAAAAAAAATCAAAGTAAATATGTCATTTTTTTTCTATTTGAATATAGAGAGTAAACTAAAAAGAAAATAGCAAAAATATTTTATTTTATCTTGTGTAACATTTTAAAGTAAGAGAATTTATAACTTGTCATGTGTTCTCTTCTAATAAGGACATAATAAAACTCAAAACATGTTATTGTTTACAATAGCCACCATATAAATATCTACAAAATCACTTGTACATTAATGACTTTAAGTACTATTGGTTTAGATGCTTATAATCATAATCACTCACAATAAATATCATTTTATGATCTTTAAGAGTTAAACCAACATCCCATCATACAAGCTTCACATAACTATGGTCTCTATTTTCCATTAATTTTCACATGTTCTTTATTCATCATTTGGAGGAATTTCAATGCTAGTACTAGTCCCTCCCCATCAACCAATATCAACTAGTGATAAAACAATTTACCAATCATCACCTGTACCTGAAAAAAAAAAAAAAAAGTAAGCTGAAAACTAGTACGGTACACTATAAACACACACGTGATCAAGAAAGCATGCATTCATATGTAGACTTATTACTAATACAACAATCATTACCTTATTATTTTTAGTTTAAGTTGGATAATAATCAACATAGAGATAATTTAGTATTTCACTGTACGTAAATATAATAATATACATATATATATAATGTTGGGTACTCCATAATATCCACAAGTCCAAAACTGAATATTAGGTACTCCTCAAAATCCTTGAAACTAAAAAACCTGAATTTACTCAGATCATTTCTATGCACAACTCTACTCTAAGACAATGCCATCCATAGATCATTAGGTTGCCACGATAATAACATGAATATTTTCCACATATTAGCAACCCCAAGCACATGTAACAAACAAACTTTTATAGCCAAATAGTTATTTAGTCAATTTAAGAATCTACTCTAAACAAAAATAGGCAACAAACAAGGTATATATGTACGTTATATTCTTTCTGTTCCAAAGACCGGTATCTACGATTGGAATTACACACAAATAAGTTACTTAAAGAGTCCTCAATAAATCTAATCCAACTCTTGATACATTCCTATGATACTCATCTTCACCTTGATATTATTTAAGTTTCCAAAATCTCAAAGTATACTTTAATCCTAAAGAAAATGGTTAACTGGATTGCACATGTTTTTGAGCAAGAAAAAGATGATTTTTAGGGTATTATAATGTATACTAACTAGAGCATGACATAGGCACGGACTCTTAAAACTTCTAGAAATCATCCTTTTTGCCAATTTTCTCTTGTTTTCATTTAAAACTTGTTTTAATCCATTTATTGATATTTATCGCTTTGAAAATGTTTTCAAATTCCTTTATACTCACCTTGAACATCTCCATACCCAAAAATACACCATCATCAACATCCAATACTCATAAACAAATATATTTACACAAGAGTTAGGCATATAGGCCATAGCCGCGGGCCAACCCATTTACTTAGTCAAAAAACCAGGCTGTGGCCAATTTTTTTTAGCTTATTTAAATGCGGCTCGTTTAGCTTGCGATCCAAAGTAGGCTGGCCAATGATGGGCCAGGCCGGCCCACCGGCCAAAAGTAAAAAAAAAAAAAAGTAGAAAAAAAGAGAGGAAAAGTTTAAGAATAAAAATAATATAATAATATATTAGTGATTATTTATGATATATTGTGGAAGAAAATAGATTAATACATGCATCATAAGTACTATAACATTTTTCAAAGTATATATTTATTGATTTAAACGTAATATGATATCTAATAAATCATTTAAAAAACTTGTTTTTATCTATAAGTAACAAGAAGGAGAATTAAGGGGTATTTTTGCAACTTTTCATCATTTCCTTCCATTTCTATTGATCTTTTTTTTTTCTTAAATTAGGAGAGAAAAAAGGACTCGCTTTACCCCATTTTCAGATCTTATTAAATTTTTTAAATGCATATTTTTCATCAAGTTTCATCATTTTCCTTTGATTTCCATGGTATTCCATTGATCCAAACATAGTGTTAAGACAATGCAAATTCTATTCTTTTAATATTTAGACTCACATTTGGAAGATATGTTAATGACAATAAATTCCATAAAAAATAGTCCAATGAGACAATATAATAAGTTATATTTAACAACATAAAAAAAAGAAATAAATATTCCCATTTGTATTCCCTTATTTTTCTCAAATTATGAATCAATTGTTCGAATTGTTTTCCTGAATTATTGACTGCAACTGTCAATTCATAAGGTGCTTTATGGGGAATTGCCATAATTTTCGAGTTCACTAATTGTTCGGCACTATTTGGATAATCGGTTTGGTATTATTTTAGTTTTGTTTTTAAACTAAACTAATGCCGAACTGATACATATATGATATTAATAAAAAATTAACAGTTTTACTCATAAACTGATCAAACTGAATTAATACTAAATCTATACTAATTTGCTATAAATAAAAATCCAACAATCCAAACATATATCTAAATTTTGATTTCATTGATATTATGCATGTATTTTTTTATGTTCAATGTCTTATAATGCAGTTGACATGTTATTTCTCATAGAATTGATATCGATTAGAATTTTGAACTCCAAATTTTAATTTCTTTCGTTGAAATCACTTGAATATATATATATATATATATATGTGTGTGTGTGTGTGTGTGTTCCAAAGGAGTTCAATAAATGGACCTTTTCCTTGTTCGTATTCATTAAACTTTCCGGAATATTCAGCACTCTGATATAATCTTGCGATGCTTGCCTTTTTATCTATTTGTATCTTTGTAAAATAATTGCGTCAATATTTTTTATCACTATGGTTTGACTCCCTTAAACAGAGGATCTAAGTGGTGCCCAAGAAATCTATCATCCAAGGGTTAATTGCTTCTCTTTGCCTATTTAGCAAAGTTAATACACACACACACACACTATGGTTACATTTAGTGATTTTTTAATGGCTTTCGTTTCACACGTTAGTAAGATAAAATAAGTTGTACTTTGTTTAATATGCAATGGGGGAATTAAAAGATACAGCTATAATTGGTAAGAATACTAATAATGATGATGACAATAATGATGATGGTGATAGTGTTAGTATTAATATTGATCTATAGTTGATGATTGCTGATTTGTTTTAATTAATTTAAATATTATCGTAATGATTTATGTTATATTTTAATTTATATCATTACTAATATCCATGTTTTAGGTTTTTTACTTAATTATAATAGTTCATACTTAATTATTCATATAATAATTTATATTATAAAAGAAATTATATGGAATTTCTTTATTTTTGTTGCATGTTTTAAGTTTTTGAAAGTTAGTTGGCATAATTTGTGAAAACTTATCTTTTCACATTTTAATACTATGTTTTCATTCTAGGCCCATTCATTCTTTTAAATAGAATTACAAATTTGATAACTTTAGCATCTAATGTGGATACTGGTGATGTGCCAACACCTGGAAGTAGACACCACATCTCCAAACACCGTCACCAGGTGACCCAAGCATAAAAACTAGTATTGTCACTACTAAAGGAGAGGTTTGACCCAAACATAGTAGAAATCAATTAAAAGTAAAAATATAAGGCACATTTTAATTATAAAAGAAAAATATGTATGATAAATTCATATTTAGATCAAACCCATCAATATTTATCAAATATATACAAGACATATACTTCAAAAAGAGAAGAAAGTATAATATAACAATTATATTTTATAACTTTATAATATAATGTGAGTATATTATGAGTATATAACTTTCCAAGATATAACTACTATGTTTTCAAAAAAAGTAATTATTTTAATAATTAACTAAAGTATGCATTTTCAAATTGTACTAATTTCTTTGTGCTTAGTAATTTTAATAAAGTGAAGGAAAAATTTAACACAAAAATTCTAGAAAGTTTTTTTTCTTTTAATTGTACTGAACCCTTTAATCAGGCCAACTTGATCGGGTTCTAGTCCAATTGCTCGAGTCGATGTCAATCCGAGCTAAATGCATGAACTGATCCATTGTCTAAGCTAGTTTTGGTTGAACTTGGATGAGCTGAATAGGTTAGATCGATCCAACAAGATTGATAAAAACCAATCTATCCCAACTTGACCTGAATGAATATTAATATGGGTAAATGTCAAAGTCTGATACTTGAACTTTGTACAAAAATTTAGTTTGGAAGACGAACTTAGAGTAGTCAATTTAATACTCGATTAAACTTGTTATAGTTATTTTTAATAACTCATTAATATTGTTTACTCTATTTGTTGATATGGAATAGATAACCTATCATTGAACTTTTATTACTTCTCTTAATATTATCTAGTACTAATAGGTTGCCTCTTCCATGTAAGTTATAGAGCAAGTGATGTTAGTATTTAGTAAAGTAATAAAAATTGCAATAAAAAGGTTGACTGAGTATTAAATAATCACTTTAGAGTTTAAGTACTAAAGTAAATTTTTATACAAAGTTTGGATACCAAAATGATATATTTCCCGATAATAATATACAACTACTGTGGCTACTATTTCCTCTAATTGACGCAGAAACTACCTATTTCTTGGCATTGATATGACTAGCCCGTGTCCTCCTAACAACTTCTCTTCACCTCCTAGTGAAAACATTAGTGCTTAATCATAACAAAAATTTTGATCTTTTGCCTTAAATCCATTTAGCTATAATTTTCACCACCTTGAAGTTTGTCTTTGTTTTTCAATTGATTATTTATACTATGTTAGTTCAAGTACTACAAATAAACTCAAAAAATTATAAGTAATAAATTGACAAATTTTAAAATTTATGTAGTTATGAAAATATTGTAAACTAGTGGTGGTAATGAACATCAATGTCCCAGTTAGATAAACCGGATTTGATTTCCCCTATTCTAAGATTTTTTTTTTTGGGCTTTACAACGTGAATGGATGATTTAAACGTGATACTGCTCATTTGAGAGTCTAAAAGTGATATCACTAGGCCACAAGGTCATTGGCTCTTCTTATAAGTTATACAATGTAAAATTAGTTGGTAAAATCAATTGGTAAAATCAATATCAAATAATTAATTATAAAAATAAACAATATTTAGATATACTCCAAAGATCATAGCAACCCTATGTTATTCTATTTCACTATCTTAATCTGAGTATATTACTAACTATAGATAATTTGTCAATTTATGCAAGGCGCGAGAGGAAACTACAACTAGATAGTATTTGTTAAGGGTCTGCACAGTTTGGTTAATTGGTCTATGACATCATTTTTTTAACCGAACCATAATGATTAACTTTTTAATATCATAAGCCTAAATCACTCAATTACTAATGGTTAACTACTTTAATGGTTACCCTTTTTTTTTCTTATTGACTTTTAGTTTTTAATTTTTAACCATTCAACATAATGGTTAGCCAAAAGATATTCGTTAGCCATATTTTTAGTTATAACCATGAAAATTTAAACTCTTTTGTTTCATAATTATATTAAAAATTTGCAAACAAACAAATGAAATAACTATAAAACCAACATATAAAGAATATAAGTCTAATACAATATTACACAAATTAAAACTTGATGTCTTCTTCTTAATCCAAATTACAACACAACAACATAACAATGAAAAAATAAAAGTTCCAATTACAACATATCTCAAATTACTATAGATTTTAGGGTTTATATCTTTGTTTATATATTTTTTTGAGAAATAATTATATATATATGTATATTATATACAATATACTTATAAATATCGAATCGGTTAACCATTAACCATTGGATTCTCATGGGTATAAACCGAAGCCAAAACCTAAAACCGAAAAAAAAAAAGTAAAAATTGTAATCGTAAACTAAAACTGACAGATCTGTTAACCATATTTTTTAGATTGGTTTTTCGATTTTAGTTCAGCTTCATCAGTTTTTTTGCACACTCCCAGTATTTGTTAGCAGCAAATGGAATGCTATGATTTTGACTATTGCTTATATGTGTTAGGTTAATATTATGACTATATTTAATGTGATAAATACCGTATGCTTCATTAAGATATTTAAATGATTGATTTCGAATACGTAGTGTGAACTTACACGGGTTGATGTTTGACATGTTGAAGGGGTAGCTATTGGTTTCATACCTAATTTGCACGAAACGTATCCATTGTTATTCTAGATTGGAATATTTACAAACTCGAGTTCTAATTTTAAACTCTGTGATGTATTGGACGAACTTATCCTTTTCCGACCATCACTACTTTTATGTGGTGGTGTGGACTGTAAAGAAATGAGGGCATTTTGCTCCAAATACTTGCAAACTTAGGCACAAGATAGCAGTTAAAGTTTATTGGATCTTCTTAATTTATGTGTTATTACATTTATATATTTAAACTAGATATGGATACAATTATTATCTTGAAATCTTGTGTATGTTAAGATATCTATAATGGAGTTGCATGAATACTAATCCTTTAATAGGATAAAAACGGGTTTGATTCCACTCTTTTAAAAGTTGTAAGGGGTGGTAATTGAGAGGAAGAAAATTTTTTGTACTTGATAGGCTTGATAAGTTGGGATTGTGGTCACAGTTACCACTAAAAACGACAACCCAATTGTGTAAAATTTTCACTAGTAATTAAATTTTGGGATAGATGGATCAATATCACCTTGTTCGATAGACATGAAAAGTTGGTGTTATGGTCACAGTTACCACTAAAAACGATAATCCAATTGTGTAAAATTTTCACTAGTAATTAAATTTTGGGATAGATGGATCAATATCACCTTGTCCGATAGCATCAAGTATGTCATACCATACGTGTGCACAACTGTATGTCATGCCATACGTGGCCTCAAGAAATGAAACAAAGGACACGTCAGGGTAATTGAGGTGGGAGATTTGAAAGGTGTCAAAGCCCACTAAAAGTAACATTGTCAAAATTGAGATTGTATTATTTATTAGAATGTATAGAATCGGTATAATCATACAAAATCATATAAAACTAGTAAAATTATAAATATGTAAAATTATACACCTAAATTTATAATTTTACTAAAGTCCGTATCTAAATATTTTACATCCATTTTAATTAAGAAAAATATATAAAATCATAAATTTATAAAATTATATATTTTGCTTGTATTTTTTACAACTGTAAATGGTAATGAACGAGATAAGTTCTTATCTTTAATGCACATCTAGTAGTACAACGTTGTTTTTCCAAAATTTAAGATTGATCTAAATGATGAGAGATGGAATATATTTATAAAGTTTAGCCATTTATGTTATCCCTCTAATCACGTTGATGATTAATGAATAGGATTAGAGTTAGTCTATTTTATTAATAGATATCAAAGTGAGCTCATGCTATTTAAGGGCTTTTCAGTACATGAGCCTTTATGAATTGGAAATAGAAAAAAAAAAAAAAAAAAAAAACTCCAACAGGCATTAATTCACAACACCAAATCTATCTTGATTATCCCTATACTATATGAATTTGGCTTACTCTTCCTTGTCAACTTAGTTCTGAAAATCAAATTTGTATAATCATTGGAATTCAAAACCCAAAATCAGATAATCCTGTTGAGTTAGCATGTTGTGCCAACACTTTATTGGCGTTTTTATGCCTTTCTTTTTCCTCCTATTACATCAATGGCGTGCTCAAAAAGGGGCTAGTTTGGACCCCGTTTTGACATAATTTTCAAATCAAATAGGTACTAAATCAATTACCAATGAAAAACCGATAGTTTTACTCATCAACTGACCAAACCAAACCGATATTGAATTGATACAAATTCGATACAAATAAAAATCCGGTAACCTAAATTGGTCCGTAATGAAATATTATCTGCTTTATTTTATTTTATTTTATTTTTTATACCTTCCGGCTAGATTAAATATTTGCATCCTTAGCTAGATGGGCCATGCAATTTTACCTTTTGGCCTGTGGGAAAATGAGCAGGCGGACGAGATTATGATTCTAAAGCCCCAAGCTATAAGCATCTTTTTTAAGACAACGCGTTTTGCATTTGCAAATAGATAAGCATCAACGCACAGTTTTGCCTCAAATCTCGAATCCAGCTATCCTATAATAATTTGATGCTGACTGAATCATATCTTTAAAAACATCTTCATTAATAACTAAATCAAGTACTGGCCGGTGGTGAACCAAAGATATTCCTTTTAACTTTTTAAAGATCTAATTTTATTTTAATATATAAGCAGTTAAGCCCGTTATACATATGCTCAATATATGTAATGAAATGTGGTGTTATTATGCAAATACTAATTGGATAAAAATAATTAAAGTATCGATGCAATATTATATATTTTAGCTGCAATATTAACTTGCTTATATGTGGAATGTGTGAAATGCGACACTAAACTAACTACGCTCCTTGTACCTTCATCAAACCATTCGGTTCAAACTACTACACCTAAGACTGCGAATGAGCAACTTCCAGCCAAGCCTTTTATGGAGCTGAAATTTAGGTTCAAGCTTGATCGGTTTAGTTAAATGAGATTTAGTTCAAGCTTGAATCGAGTCAAGCTTTTTATCGAACCTAAAATTTAACTTCGAACTCGACTCATTTAGATAGCCCTTTTTCCAATATTTTTCAAACCTAAAATTAATATATTTGTTATTGTAAATATATACATAAATATTAAATAAAAATTTATTTTGTAGTTATGATTATATATTTATATATAGTATATTATAAATATAAAATTCATAAATCTATTAACGAGCATGCTAATGAGCCTATTCATAAGTTAGTTCACAAGCTTAAATGAGTTGGTTCATGAGTCAGCTCGCGATCCTAAATTAAAGCTCAAACTCGACTCATTTATATAAATGAGTTTTACTTTCGAATTCGATTCATTTACTTATCAAGCTCGAGCTGAGCCCAATCTGAAGCTAACTGACATAAGCAACTCAATTCATTTGCAGCCTTAACTGCATCTAACAACAACCAAACAACCATTGCACTGCAATCTGAACCACAAACTTAGTTGAACCATCTCCTTCTTGAACTGCGCTAACCCCAAAGCCATTGACATAACCATTGACCTTCTCTGTCACCTACCATCTCCACAACAAGCTGATCGTTGAAACTTGGATAGATCATAATATCTAATCAACTCACTTCCAAGCCCATCCTCACTAAGACGAATGTCAAAACCATTTCTTGCCTTTATTCACATCTAGGATATTGAATAGGCCTGAACGCTTTTACAGTATATCGCATAAATTAGATGTGATTTCATTTTTAGTGGTAAATATTGCATTTTTCTACAAATGTTAAAATTTGGTTTATGTTTTTTTGAATCTTATTCATCTACTAATCTTTAGATTTTTTAAAAATCAAATCTGGTATAAAGATAATGGGCCAAAAGAACCGCCCAAACTCTATCTAAACAAGCTATATATATGAATCTTTTAGGAGATAGTGGAGAATATTCATATTCATTACTTTCCTACCCAGTTTTGTAGGCGTGTAAGAATTTCTCTAGTTGTTCCTACGCAACGTGTAATTGCTAGGGTGGATTTCTCAAATTCGAGCTGATCTTCACCAGTGCATATAACAATGAAAAGTGAAAATTATATGACGGCGAATTGAATTAAAATGTTGAAACTGTGGTCTAAGTATGGATACCACTGGAATTTCCAAGACGTCCATTAGCTATTTCAATAAAACTGAAAAAAGATAAAATGTCTAACGGTAAATATTCGCTACTTTTAATTCCGAATCTGAAATGTACCATCACCAATCATTTATATATATTTGATTTAATAAAATAAACTTGTTATGCATTAATAATTTATCAAGATATTTGTAGGTGATTGATTGGACAAGTTCGAGACAAGGAGTTCGAGACAACAAACTTATATATTTAGCATAAAATAATATAAATTAGTCATAATACAATTTCTCATTAGTCATTATTTACAAGGTGTTTTCTTTCTCAAATTAAAATTTTAAAATTATATAAAAGCCATCTTATTAATTTTGGGAAAACATTAAATTTGGTACATGAACTTTGAAATATATTATATATGTATGTATGTATGTATTTGATACCTAAACTTCAAAATATTCAATTGAATACCCAATCAAATTATTCGTGGCTATTTTCACTATCTTAATGACATCATTTGGTCTATTTTCTGACATAAAGAAAGTATCCTATTAGTATTAAACAATGTTAAGAGAAGCAATAAAAAAAATTCAATACTACGTCACCACTTTCATATTAGCAAACAAAGTAAACAATATTAAAAAGGTAATAAAAACAATCGCAAAAAGTTTGATTAAGTAATAAATTGACCAATTCAAAGTTTATGTATCAAATTAATTTTTTTTTTACAAAGTTTAGGTACCAAATTTTATATTTTTTCCTCTTAGTTTCAAGCTATAATTTATACCATCATCCACATGTAGAATCGTGAAATAGTTTGTACAATTGAAATTTAGAGATGTAAATTTCTACAAACGATGTAAAATAACTTTAAAATTCAACAAATACGCTTACAGCAACTAAAAAAAACTTGAAATACATAATAAATATAAAAAATAAAGAAAAAATGTCGTTTTTTTTAATAATTATCTTTAATTCATAATTTAATATTCTTAGAAGAAGGGCAAGCAAAGTTGAAACTATATTCTTTTTGTTATTTTATTTGAAACAAGTTATAGTTATTATAATATATTTATTAAATAACCTATAACTATATAATATGTTTTCGATGGACTTAATCTTACATGTTTAGTATTTACAACATATATTGGATAAATTACACTAAATGCATCAACGTTTTAGGGTAACTTTAATAAGGTATCAATATTTTGAGTGATAAAAAAAAGAGCATCAACATTTTATAAAATAAGTCAAATAAGAGACCAACATTTAATTGGTTAAGAAAATAGATCAACATTATATAAAGTGGTGCAAATAATAAATTAATATTTTGTATCTATAAGTCTCCCATTTAAAACTTTAGTCTTTTTTCTTCAACCATTCAAAATGTAGATTTTTTCTAACCATTTAACATACTGATTCCTTATTTAACCTATTTTATGAAATGTTGATATATTTTATTAACCATTCAAAATAATAATACCTCATTTAAATCTACCCTATACATTGATGCATTTTGATGTAAATTTTTCCTATAATTATGGCCAATTATGCTTAAAAGATGCATGATTTTGGGGAAGATTAGAAAATTGCTATTCAATTACTTCCAAAAATTTCACAAATTTTGATATTTAAGACACTTCCATGCCAAAATTTCTTCTTTTGAGAATATAACTTTTTCTTTATAAAGCAATTTTTCAATAAAAAATAGTTAAAATATAGATCGTAAATAACCTAAATAAACTTCATATTCTAAGAAGTTCTTCAATCTTAATGCCTTTTTTACCCTAAATTAACATCTAAACCTCTTTTTTTTTTTTTTTCAACCTTGGTTTATCATAATACCTCCTATCTTTAAATTTTCATTTTCCTTATAAATATTATGAAATCACACTTTAATATGCAACTCCTTTCTTGATTCGAAGAGCTTCTCATGGATATTTTTGCTAATATAGACTAATTTGCTAGATAAATGCTTTTTAAACTATGAATAGCAAGGTTTTAAAGTTTCGTATCCTAAAATATAAAAGATTTAAGTTTTGCTTTTCTACATCTTTAGATAGAAAATCCTATTGTTGGTAAGTTAACTTTAAGGCTATCTTCCTTCCTAGGGTCTTCTATAATTAGGATTCTTTCAGCAACTCTTTATCTCATAAAAGTTGGTTTCCTTATTTTAGTATTTGTAATGATAATTTATATGCCACTATACTACCTATGGATGTCGTTAGTATGTTTGTGTAAACACAGCAGATGTATTTGTAATATTATGTAGTAACAAACCTTATTTGTTTGGACAATAGCAATTATTATAGATTGCGCACCCCTAACTTTTCTTGTGAATGAATTGGACTTAAATCAACTAATCATGCACAACATCATGACATTCACATCTTTGCTTCTATTGGATACTAACTAATTGGTAAGGAAAAATGGGGGGAGGAGGCTGGTTTACATGTGGAAAACTATGAAGGGATAGTCCAAAATGGTATTTGGAAGGACAAAGATCCATTGTACAATCCTAAATTTGGTAAGATGTTTTTATGTGAAAAGTCCTTGAAACCCACAATAGAGTAGGATTATTTTCTCTAATTTTGCAATGGATTGAACCATTTCGTGTGCATTGCATTTGATTGATACATTATATACTTAAATTAAATATGCTTGTTTGGATTGCTTATGTGTAATGCCTTTTTACTACTTATTTATTTTTTTGCCACTTACTAAGGGAGTGAGTTTTCTCTCATACCCAAATAGATCTTTTGTTGGTATCAAAAGATAAGAAACAATCATATTTGGAATGATGTTTGTAAGTATAAGCCAAGTGAAATAGGAATGAAAGAGAAATTTAGCTAATGATTTAAACTCTTAAGGCTTTCAATTGAACCCTACCTCCTTTTGTAAATTTAAACATCTTTTAACATAAATAAGAATGTTATTCTTTAAGTCATGGTTATTGGTGAAAGGGGATGCCATTTTTTTTGGCTGTAATTTGATTATGTTCGAATAATGTGTGATAAATTCCATATGAGATAGCTTTAGTTTGATAAGTTCAGTAGTTAATAACTTGTTCCGAGGGTTGTGAAAAAGAACATTTAATTGGCATTATATACTCGTCACTATAAGTTTATTTTTATAGAACTGGTAAATTTGAAAAGTTTGTGGTAATAAGAATAATGATTTTGTTATTAATTTTAGAATAAGTAATTTTATTTTACCTGTTTGTTATAATCTATTTCCATTTAAGGCATATCTTATGTGGGATGTCATCTCTTTTATAGTTTTTTTTGTTTTTTAACATGCTAGTAGTGTGTGTTTTGTTTATATTAAAAAAAAGGTTAATAACAAAAACATGACTTATGTTTTGACCAATCTACAAACACAAGATCTATGTTATCTTTTTTGATAATTAGGTGATCCGAGTTTAATACAAAATTATCAATATTATTTAATAATTTTATAATGACACGTGTCAATATTTTATTGTTAATAAAAAATTAATTTTATATTTTTTCAATTTTCTTATTTTCAAAAATAATTTTTAATATTTTATTTGTTTATTTTTATTTAGTATTATTTTTTATTACATTAATTTTATTAGACTAATAACACTCTAACCCATTCCTTCTAATAATAATTAATAATATCAACATTTTTTTTATAAAACTCGGGTCACCTAATTGTAAAAAAAAAAAAAACACATTAATGTGTTTGCAAATTAGTCAAAACATGAGTCATATGTTTATAATTAACCATAAAAAAATGATAATATCCTTTAGGTGAGTAGGTTGATATATATAGAGATGTGTTAGCCTATCAATTAAGTTTGAATACCAAACTCTTTTTGGATTCTTTTTATACCAGTTAATTTGATGTGATTTCTTCTTGTTGAATAAGATTTATCTTTTTGGGTCAAAATAATAATATTTATCTTTATTCGAGAAAAAAATAGAGCCATTTGCTTAAAAGACAAAAATGTGCAATGTGCAATGGTTTATTCATACTATAGGAAGATAATGTGATACTAATTAATGTTTTTATTAAGTATTCTATCTGTGTGTTAAAGGCTTATCGTTTCGTGTGCTCGGATATGGCACTTAGTTGATCTAAACCTTGCCGAGAGTGCTTAGTCATCCAAATGACAATCATATCAACTAAGCTCTAGAGAGAGAAAGTAAAAAGAGGAGCTTTGGGGAGAATAAGAATTTATCAACGAATGGATGGTTTACAAGTGAAGGAGATCCCGTATATATACAAAAGGCCTTTAGGAATAAAGGATCAAGATTACTACAATCTAACGACTACAATTTTTACCTACCACTTTAATTAGTACATCTATTTGCTAAACATAAAAATATACATCGAATCTAGACAACTCCATTCCAATGAATTATGTGCTAAGCTGCATTGTTGCCTATCATATGTTAGACTTTCCTCATTAAGCCACGACTGGACCTTAATTTGCATACCTCTTGATATGTCTATGACATATTACCCCACTCAATCCAATGATGTCCTTATCACATACTTCATATCTTAAGCCTTCTCAAGTCATGTTTCACTCAGGTCCCATTTGTCTACTAACATTTTCTCCCTTTCTCTTGTGATGACATTTCCCAACTACTCTCTAGCTCTGCACAACCTTTATCTAACCTAATTTATCATCCTCTGTCATGACTTCCATCAACTTTAATGACTCTTTGACCACACTCATTTAGAACTTAATACCATGTTGTCCTAAATCCTCCCACACTAGAGTTTGGCTACTTTCTTCCTTAAGTGATGTCAACTTAACCCTTTCATCTTTAGCAGTCATTTGCAATATTGTGATAAGCTTTCTTACTTGTCCAGCCTATTGCATCACTAGAACAATATACTGAGGCTTCTTGCCAAGCAAACAAATGGTGTTCGACTTTGGAACAATTGTCACATTGATCTTATCTAAGAAGTTCATACCAACAATAAACTTGTGGCCGTCCATGGGTGCTATTTCTATGTACTCACTCATGTGCCTGCTACCGATGCTAAATTTCACATCCTTATCAAGTTTAAAATCGAGATTTTCTTAAATTTATTGTCTTTAATTAGGCCTCTTATTAACTTTTAACCCCAATTTGTCCCTAGCATCCTTAGATATTAACAATTATGAGGCTTCCATATCTACCATTGCATTTATCTTCCTTCTAGCCAGTATTATCTCAAGATACATTAAGCTCTAGCTTTTTTGTGTCTTTAGTCTTCATGGCATTAAGTAGTTGTATGGTGCCAAGCTAAGACTCCTGCAATTAAAGCTATCAAATGCTTCTTCATAAAACACACTTAGCATTATATAGCCCATCAAAAAGTAGCAATTCAATTGTTGGTTTCTTCTTGTATAACTTATCTTATCCTTTGTTTTTCTTTCTTCTTTAGTGGACTTAACGAGCTGCTACTCTCATCTTCTTTGTCTTCTTCCACTTTACTACACGAAGAATGCTTAACATCCCTTTTTTGAAATTCTAGTGCTCTTTCTGCAAAAAACTATTGCCTTCAAAATTATTTTCCCCCATCGCTACTTCAACTCTACCCTTGCCCAGGTTTTAATTAGTCCTAAAAACATGACAAGAGTATCATCATCTTTGAGGTTTAGAATCTCCAACATAAATTAGTAAAAGTCTTGCATGTACTATTTCAAGGTACCCTTTTGAGTAAGGTGGCAAAGTTTAATTTTGGCCTCTTTTTTAGCATTCCATAGGGAAAACATATCTCTAGACTCACTTATGAAATCTATCTAGGAGATTATCTTGTTTGCTCTTTATTTGCACAAGACCATGATTTTATCCCTCAAGTATAATGTTGCAATCGTAACTTATCTCCATCTTCCACAAACCTAATGGCAATAAAGTACTTTTCCAAACCCAAAACGAAATTATTAACCTTTCTTTGTTTGACCATGTCCGCTTAAAGTATTATGGTTTTAACAAATCTACCCCGAATGCTAGTTATATTGCTATATCATTAATTAGTGCCACCTTGTGGGTTGTCAACTAGGCCTTAAGATCTTTTATGTCCTTTCTCAAAGTTCAAAAGGTTGCATCCATTCTCTTCTCCATGCCAATCATCTTAACCTCCACTTTACTTATTCTAGTTCCTATGTTTTCCATCTAGGCTTAATTTTCCCTAAGTTTTCTAACTTTTTTTTTCTTTTTCTCTTCAACAATTAAAATTATGCCTTCACTAATCTGGCACTAAGTTTCATCAACATGTCCCTTGACCAAGCCCTCTGCGGATGATTGGGTGTTCATCACAATCAATCTCATTAATCACATTTTGAATATTATTCTCCTCACCAGAAGACATCTTTACTCTATTTCATGAATTCTTGCTCTGATACCACTTATCATAGTCCTATCATTGTAGGTGCTCTCATATTGCACTTAATTGCTCTTAAAACTTGCCCAAGGTGCTAAGTTAGCAACCATAATCACATCGCTAAGTTATAGAAAGAGAAAGTAGAGAGATAATTTCTAGTGAGAATAAGAATTCATTAATGAATGGACGATTTACAAATGAGGAAAATCCCTTTGTATATATAAAAGGCCTTAAAGAATGAATGACCAACATTATAACAATCTAATGAGAACAATTAAATCCTACCACCACTCTAACTATAATATCCATGTACTCAACCTACTAATATCATTGGTTTTAAGTAATTCTATTAACCATTGTGCGAATCTTCATTGTTGTCCACTATATGGTGGACCTATCTCGTATGACTATCATTAGGCCTAACATGGGCACCTATGTGACATATGCATGTGTTTTATTTATGGGATAATATTAAAAATGATATTTGAATTTTGATAAAATATACAATTATATGTATCTAAATTTTGAAAATAATCAATTTACTATCTGAATTATAAAATAGATCAAATTGGTATCTGAAAAACTTTTTAGTACTTGAAAAGGAAGTGAATGTGTATTATTAATATATGCAAAAAGTTTTTTTAAGTACTAAATTTAACAATTTCAGAATATAAGTATAAATTATCAATTTCAAACTTCAAATATCCAATTTATATATTTTGCCAAAATGAAAGGTATCAATTATGACATTGATTCTTTATTTATTTATTCATTTTTTCTTGCCAAAATGATAACAAGCACTGTATGTGTCAACTGGTAAGTTCATATAAATAATAAAAAAGTTTTACGGGAGAACTTTGACACCCTTTCTTTATATTACAACATATTGTAGTGTGCATTCGCAAGATTATTTATGTAAAGCTAACCCTCATGAGTTATGGTCTTTGGAAGCTGACTATAATAAATAATTACATATGAGAATTTGCTGTCATCATGAAATTGTTCCGTTCGTATCTTAATAAATGAGTATTTGACACGTGTAAATAATTAAAAAAATCTTTAAAATAATCAAAATAATAATTATCATTTCAAAACATATATCAAATACTCATTTGTTGAGATAGAAATGAGCCAGCATCATAGCAACAACAAATATGTTTTCACTAATTACGATGCTAATTATAAAAACCGGGAGGGAATCGATGAATTTCTAATAGAATTTCCTGATCATTAGCCGATAAACACCCGTCACGACTCCCATTGTGGTTAATGGAAGGGGAAAAAGAAATAGGAAAAGTTTAACCGGAAGTATTGAGGATAAGTATTAATGGTGTATTAATGTTTTAAATAATTATAAAAAATAATTAATATTATATAAAGTATTACAAATAAGGGATTAGTATTTTAAATAATTAAAAAATTATATGAAGCTATATATAAAATGGTCAAAATAAGGATTTTTTTATTCATTTATCACTGCTTAAAATGTTGATCTTATTTTTTCAACCGTCTAAAATATTTATGCATTATTTACAGCACTCTCTCTCACTCTCTCCCTCTCTCTTTCTATAATATATATATATATATATATATATAATATTCGTTCTCTATTTTTAAATAATTAAATATTTATCCCATTTGAACCTATCCTATATAAAAGCCATGAAGCTTCGTGTCTTCGGAAAATAAAAGTAGAGAATAGTTTATTTAGGACAGACGTCATATATATATATATATATATATATTAATGGTCAGGATCCTCCAAAAGTATTTAAGGGTCAAGAGAATAAACATTTTATGCTTTTTAACTTTGTTACTTTTATGGCCAAAAAAAAAAAAAAAAAACCTTTGCTACTTTAATTAAATACAATAAAAAAATTACATACATAAAGATGTGAAAGACTTCTTTATTTAATTTTTTAACAATTTATTTTAATAAACCCATTAAAATTTTTGGTAAGAATATATTATTTTATTTTCATTTTATATATACTTAAACTCTTATTTTTGAAATCGAGTGTTTAGATCCCATATTTTTATTAAAAAAAGAATAAGTATAAATTCTTAGATGACCATTTTACTCTTAATTCTATACTTCTTTTTAATTTTTAATATTTTTTATTATTTTATCTATTATAAATTAGAATTTAACTATTCAATTTTAGAGATGACGAAACTAGATGAATACAAAGTAAATATATTTGTAATTTCATGTATACATACATTTATTGTAATTGATTCTAACGTTTATGTGTAAGATTATTTAAAGAAAAGAAGAGGTACACAGGAGACACGGGGGGACAGGCTTTTTCAGAGAGAGTTGTTGGTAAAAATGGCTTTGTAGACGGCTGTCTCCGTCCTTGTTGTCGGCCCTTTTTGTGCTGTGTTCTTAAAAAATAGTGAAAGAAACAAAGGGGCAAAAAAAAAAAAAAAAAATTATGGAATTAGATGATGGAATGTGCCTGTGCCTCTCGGACACATTTGTTCTTCCTTTTTGACATGAACCATCATGCGCAGTTTTAATTATAAACCTCATTCTCTTGGACCCATCCCTTCCCCTGCCATATGCCCCAAGTTAGTAGTAGTCAGATGGGTATGTCGGTATGTACTGAAAAAACATAAGAAAAAATAATAATTATAATTATCGCTGTAATGATAATAATAAAAAACTCATTATTACACGAGGAAAACAATTGTCCAAAGTAATAATAAATGGGGTTGTGCATGGACAAAACTTTGTTATTTTTCAGAACAACATTGTCCATTATGTAGTGTAGTGTAGTGCAGTATAGAAACAAATTTGTCGTCTTGAATTTAAAGATGACGGCTTTACTGATATGGCTTTCCTTTTATGCAAAGTTTTGATGCTAAATAAAGCAAATAATAAATTAAGAAGAAGCAAGTAAAAGAGTACCACATTTTTTTTTTTTTTTTACACACCCTTAAAAATCATAGCAAAGTAAAATAAAGTAAAACTTCTTAAAGAATTTATTAGAAAAAAAATTCAATAGCTAATTCCTTTATAACATACCCTTTAATAAAGTGAGCAAGTAACCCTATCCTACAAAGTACCTACTCGGATCCTCCTCAACTGGGTAGGGTTCGTGTGGGTATTAATGACCATAGAGTAGGATACATGTATAAATCTTTTGGAACCTGCTCTCATAGGGTGGGGCACGTGTATGAAGCCTTCATACCCTATACCCACTTTGAAACATGTACTATATTGTAGAAATGACATGTTTTCAAGGTATCATGTATCCATATTGTTAAATATTATATAATAATAATATATAATAAATACCGATATTTCATATTTTATTTTGCAACCACTTATATTCAAGATTATTATTTATAAACTACATTCTATAAAGTTTTATTATAGAATGATTTGTATTATTTTTGTAGAAAGACTTGTTAATTTTTTCAAAAGAACTATGATTGCATGTATGTGTTTGAACTCCCAAATTATATAAAGATGTTGTTTATATTATAACACCAATTAATATATAGAAATAGTTATAAAGTTTTTAATTTTGGAATTTAGTGCAATTTTTATAATTTTGTTCAATATCACGTAAATATGTTTCACAAGTATTTATTATAGGTTTTAACTTTCACACATTGTAGAACTTGTGATATCAGCAAATTATTTTTTAAATTTCTTTTAGCATGTTGTTTATATTGAATATATGAAAATAAATAGTGTTATATATTACATAAAATTATATCAAAGATTGTAAACTTGATGTTTAAAAAAATATATATAGATTTCATTAAAAAAAAGAAAAAAGAAAAAAATTATAGGTTCCACAAAGTACCTTATACCTTATAGGTTTTATAGAATACAGGGTACATAGTGAGTATTAGAAGTCATAGGGAAGGTTCTAGGTATGAAATTCAATACCCTGTATTTTACAAGGTAGAGTATGGATAGTGCTTCATACCCTACCCATCCTTTATTCACTCACCCTTAACCTTTAATTCCCTACTTACTTGGGCATGCTTAGATTGAATAACCTAGTTGAATTGCATGTGCTTAAAAATTGGTTTTGAATTTAGAAATAATATTAAGGCTTTTATGTACATTTTCCAAAGTTTCATAAAAAGATATTGCACTTTGAGAATTAGGGGATTCTATCCTTATTAGAGTGATGGTTTGTGATGGGTTTGCAACTTGCTTAAAGAAATAAAAAAACGAATAAATATTAAGATCTTACCAAAATCACTATCTAAACTTAAAACTTTTCAAATTTTATATTTAAAAATATATGTACAAATGAACCAAGCTAGTTTACAAACTATTTGAGAATAATCGAGTTGAATTCGAGCTACTTGAGTAGTTTGTCGAGCCAAGCTCGAGCTTTATATGTTTAGTAGAGTTAATCTAATTGAGCTCAAGTCAAGTATAAATATTAATCGAATTAAAATTTTGTTTAAGTATTAATATTATTTAAAAACATTTTTTAATAAATTGAGCTTAAACTAGTTTATTTGAATCGAGCTTGAGTTCACACAGTATTTCTTTGAGCCAAACATGAGATTAAAATCTTAAACTCGATGGTTCGAGCTTTGAAATTTTGAGTTGAGCTCGAGCTTATTGTACTGTCTCTACTCAATCTTACTTAAAATAAGAAATCACAAAATATTATATTCAACCCAATTCCTATTTGTCAAATTTATCATATAAATTTATACTTTTCAACCAATGAATATTAGCACATTATATTTCTAAAGATAAGAGAGATAATAAATTTGAAGAATAAGATTCCAAGTTTTCGGTATAAAGTTCAGTTATTAAAAGTTTAAGAGCAGTCAATATTTAGATAGTATTTTTTTTAATAGTTATTGGAAAAAGAAAAGGGAAAAAGAGAGAGAGAGAGAGAGAGAGAGTAAGTGTATAAAAATTTGACTATTCCACCATAAAAGTCGAGAAAAGGTTTGAAATTTTGCTATGAACAATTTGGGAGACATCCCTCCAGATTCTATATTATTTCATTTGTCTTTTCTAGTTTGTTCTAATTCTTAGAATGCTTTCGGTTATGTTTATTTATTTATTTTTTTTCAAATTTAATGAAAATTACACACATATTGCATCACATACCGAGGTTGTCATTAGTCAATGCAAAAGGCAACGTATGCACAGGTCTTTTTCTCTATGCCTTCTATCCCCATCCGATTGCTTGAGTCTGACGAGCGGCAAACAGTACGACTTGTAGTAGACCAGCCTTTCTTACGCAAGAAAGGGCATTAAAAATTATGCAAAGAATTTGAAAGTATTCCGGATAATAGGTGATGACACATCACGCATAGCATGTCATATTTATTATATCATTTATCGTGTTAATTATATATGTTAAAGGTTTAAAATTTATATTTAAATATAAAAATTTTATTATTAAAAAACTCAGTTTTCTTTACGTTTATATATATATATATTAAATTACTCCTAATAAAAATAATAATACCACTAACAATTTAAAAAGAGAAAGTAAGAGAAAACTTATCAAATGAATATTAAAATTAAATTAAATTCCAGATTCTCCTTCCACTCCACTCCCTTCTAAACCGGATTCGATTCTCTCTCTCTTCACCTTTATAAATACCAACCCCATCTCAAAACATTCCTTGCCTCATCCATCTCTATCCCAAGCATTACTTCAACTCTTCACTCTCTTAGCTTCTCTTACTTCTCAAAGTATAATTTTCACTACACACATACACACACAAATATATATAGTTTCTCCTACTAACTCCTAAGACATTTATACTCAAGTTTGGTCAATTGAGAAAAAAAAAAAATGTATCAAACCGAGTCATCATGGGGTTCGAACCATTTGGCGACGAGGTCGATGGCGACATCGATACCGGACGGATTGGACCGGCTACAACGTTTGGCATCTGGGAATGCAGTGGTGATATTTAGCATTAGCACATGTTGCATGTGCCATGCTATGAAAAGGTTGTTTTGTGGGATGGGGGTGAACCCAACAGTTTATGAGCTGGACCAAGACCCAAGAGGTCCGGAGTTGGAGAAAGCCCTGAAAAGACTAATGGGGAGTTCCAATGCTGTTCCTGTGGTGTTCATTGGAGGCAAGCTTGTGGGTGCTATGGATAGAGTCATGGCTTCTCATATTAATGGCTCTTTGGTCCCACTTCTCAAGGAAGCTGGTGCACTTTGGCTCTAATCTTAATGTCATGGTGTGGTACCACTCAAAAAACATTAAAAAAAAGGAAAAATATTTTCTCATTTTTCAGGAAATATTTTAAGTTTCTTGAAAAAATTGGAAAAAAAAAATGAAAATATTGAGATGGTGTATACTTAAGTTAGGGCAGAGGAAGAGGAGTGCCCATGTCTTAGGATTTAATTTTGTGGAATTAAGTGTCCTAGTTTAGGCATTTTGGCTTTTTTTCACACTAATTTAGGTAGTAGTCATGTTAGATTTTAGATTTTCTGTCCATTTCACTCGTGTCTTTTTCTTTTTTCTTTTTTATTTTTCCTGTTCTCTCTTTCTTTTTTTTTTTTTCAACTTGGTCTTCCTGAGCCTAAGCTTATGAGGGTGAACGGAAGAAATGTAATTGCTCCCTCCTCCACATATATAGAAAAAAAAAAAATGAAAAACCTTGTGGTATACTCTCTCTTATTATTGTTGTTGTTGTTGCAGTTTTTTTTTTTTTTTTTTTTTTGCCTTTAATGCAAAATTATTTACTTTTGAGTTATGTTAAGGGTTTATAAGATCTTTTCTAACAATATTGTGGTCATGTGTGCTATCCTAGTTGATAACTTGAAGTGCACTATTTAAGAAAAAAAAAAAAAAGGAAGATAAAAGCTTACATTAAGTGTTATAGTTATAGCTAGTTAGTATATGGAAATTTTTACATAAGAAATGGTTCAAGTAGATATTAGGTTCCGATCTACTTGTTGTAGCTATAAAATGTATTATATCTTTAAAGTAGTATTATATGATAAAGTAATTTGGAATTAGTAGTATTGCTAGTAGTAAACCGATCCACGCATGATATAATTCATTGATCTTTTAACTTTCTAGTATGTGGGGATCAAATTCCTGGTTGAGTCTGAGAACAAGGGAATTAGTTCTCATTGATATTGACATAATAATATAATAATAATAATAATAATAATAATAATAATAATAATAATAATAATAATCATATTTTCCCCGGAGGGAATGACATGATATGAAATAAACTATACCTATCACTTTCTTATGTATTAGTTAAAAGCAAATAGAAGAAACAAAGGTAACGTGGGGTGTCCTACTCGACGACGTCGTTTCTGGGCAGATGATATTGTCGTTTTTGTTGTCATTTTGAAAGTTTACATCCCTTGCTTTGACCATGAGTTTGTTCATATTTTGCTTTTCTTTTTTCCTTTGTTTCACGTGAGCCATGGAAGTAATGGTGTTCCACATCAGTTAGAAAGCCATTCATGCCCAGGATTTGGATTTTTTTAATTTTCAATTTTTTATTAATCCATATTTTTAAAAATATTATCACACATAATCAATGATTAAACTTATAAAATGAAAAATAATATGGACATTATATAATTTTTTTTTTTTTGGTTATTACAATAAGAAAGGAAGAGTCAAACTTGGAACCTCTCACTTAAGAAATCATGATGATGTTACTAGATTATAATATTCTTAACATATCATAGAATAATTCAAAAATTTGAATAATGGTTCACTATTAACACAATATTCGATAAAAAAAAGAGATAAACGATGGAATGATGATTTAAAGTTACCTTAATACTTATGAAAATAAATATGATGAAAATGGAGAGGGTCGACTTTTGCTCATAATTAGTTAGACAACCATTAAGTTAGTGAAGGACCTGAAATCGAAAAAGTAAACTTTCTTGATTGGACCTTTTGACTTTTTTTATTGAAACTAAAAACCAACAAAGCTAGCATTAGCACGGGCATGAGACTATGGCACAACCAATGAGGATTGCTTTTTACTAAGCTCTAGCTTATTTAGAAGGGTAAATTATACCGTGTAAGTCCAAAGAGATTAAAAAATAAAAAGAATAAAAATTTTAAAGTATGTGTTGAAAAAAAGTTATTAACATTTTAAATAATTATAAAAAGGGATGAATGTTTTAAGTGTTTGATTAATCAATAAAAAAAAAGTGGCTTATTCACACAACTATTCTATATAAGATTAATTCCTCTTTTAAGTATCGAAAATTTCAATTCGTTATTTAACTTGCTTTGTAAAATATTATTGATTCCTTTTTTTAAACCTGTCAAAACATAAATGTTATTTAAACTTACTTCCTTATGCCGATGCTTTCTAATATAATTTACCATATTTTAAAAAGAAACATTATTGATAGAGAAGTGATTTTGGTTCATGGCTATCCATGAATGTTACTAACTCATTTTCTAAATCCTTTCCAAATTTGCTTAAGTGGCTAGCAACACCCAATTGGGATGAATATTCACTATCATGGGAATAGTATCTTCATCTTATCCTAGCAAAAAAAATACTTATCACGTATTAAAATTTTTTTTTAAAAAAATACTAAAAATAAAGTAAATAATTATTATCACTTTATAAACACATGACAAGCGTTTATTCGTCAAGATAAAATGAAGACAACATTTGTGTACAGCAAATTAATTTCCATCCCACCTAATTGGGAGAGGAGAACAAGTGACTATGGAATCGACTAATTCCGTCAAGTAGGATCTGCGGATCAAAATTCTACTGGTTCTATCTCACTGATCCATTTGAAATGATATCAACTACTACCATTCAAGCAGATCTAAAAAATTGAAGTTTTATTACACATCTCTCTCTCCGAAATTATGCTTTCACAATATCTCACTACGTAACTGTAAGCCCTGTCTATTGGAAAGTAAGTAACAGCTTATGCAGTGAGATGAAATATAAAGCAAAAATAGCACCGATAACTCCTAAAACTCGATTTTTTTTTTTTTTTCATTTTTAAGGCAAAGTGATCCCTAATTTCATTATTCCTTTTCATTTTTACAGTTTCACAAGATTGATTCTAGATTGTATATTTTGTTACAAAGTACTTACAAAACGATGTTATTTCTAACTAGTTCAACTACGTCAAGTAGGCTTTCTCTTTATTCTATCGAATCAATTCCATTCATAGCATGCTCCCCAAATTATCAAGAAACAACCATTTTCGAGGTGAAAATCTAGCAAAATTCAAACACAATCGGTTTTAAACACAAAGTGGTATCTTTAGGTGGTAAGCCTTCTAATTAGACCATAATGTCTTTAGAGAAACCCTAACATTCAATCCGCAAGCGCTACGATTGCAAACAAGTTAAACTTCTCAGAAGTTACTCAAGTTATGCTTGCTTGAAGCTCTATTTGATTTGAGCCCAAACTCAACCTCAAAATAAAACTTGCTTATCTACATCAATTGTTTTCCAATAGATTTGTCCCTTTATAATTAAAATTACATTAGTAGGAATATAGGCTAATATGTGGGCTCTAAACTAGCTTGTTTAGAGTCAAGAACAAGTTCATTTAAATTCATGGGTATGGCTTGTTAGTTATGTACATGATATATTGCATATAATATATAATTGAAAATAAAAAAATCTATTTAACATATATATGTATATGTATTTTGTAGCTATTATTTATTAATTTTAGGTTAGCAAAATCAAGATTTGAAAAATTTAAATAGAATTTTTCATTCTCAATAATTATAATCGGTTTGTCTATTTATCTATATATTTTTTCATTCAATGTATTTATTGGCATGGATTTAATTTGATTTCATATCCTAAGATTGCACGCAAGTCAAGCCACTTGTGATCTATTCGAACTTGGCTTGCTTTGAACTTAATTAGGCTCAAGATTGATTTGTAAATGAGCCGATTTAAGCTTCATGAAAAACTTGGTTTTGAGCTGGAGCTTTATAATTCTTAAATAAGCTAAGCCCAAACCTTTAAAGATTTGGCTTAAATCAACCCGTTTGCAACCCTAATAAGAGCTAAAGAATTTACTATTCTAACGAAATTCAATATGAATAGTAACTTTACTCAATGCTATAGTCTTATTCCACACAACAATTAGATTAAAATAAGATGCCCTACACCTATATTTAGACTTTACTTGCAAACTAAAACTACTGCAACATGTAAGATGTCAACACTTATGAAATCTAGAGAAATACACATGCTATAATAATAAATAGGTAATATAATATTCCACTTTTCCCTACTCAAAGATGGAGTCTCCTTAAGGCTCAACTTGACATAAGTTGATGGAGTTTGGCAACAAATACAACCTTTGTATGGAAGTCTACAAGTTGCAAAAGAGAATGAACATATAATGTCTTCGAAAAGCCTTAGGGAATTTAATCCCTTGTAAATGCATATCAATATCAATGCACTTTATTTCACCATGCAAACATATATTATTAACAACATTTTGTGGAGTTAATTTATTATTGCAACAAAGTGTAACAAGTAAAGTAACATGAATGCCCAAATGAAAAAGGATAAGAGACTAAAGGAGTTCCCTTGTTGTTGCCATGCTACAATATTTGACTTTGATGGTCGATGAACTGAATGTTCATTTTTTTTCTTAGTTTTTTAAGAAACCATAGCATTATTAACATGATTGTAGCTTAAAAAAGATTATCTATTGGTGATAGAAGATCCCTAATATGTGTTAGAGTAGCCAAAAACATTAAAAAAAATTAAGGATGCATAAAACAATCTAAGAAGAGTGGTTCCTTTCAAAAAATGTAGGACATAGAATGTAGCATGTAAATGAATAAAACCAGGTTGTGTAAGAAAGTGACTAAGACAATGGACTACAACTAACATTTTTTAAATGAGGAAATGCGGTAAAGAAGTTGTCAAACAATGCAGTAACTTGGAAGAGGTAAATCAAATGACTCATCTCTCTCTTTATCTAATTGTAGTCTAATAGTTAAAGGAATAGTTATAAGCATATATGCAATAAGGCTAACATCAAATAAAAATGTTCTCAATATTTCATTGCCTTTATGCTTACTTTAACTAGTAAAGTGATCTTCTTAGCTTGCATACTTAACTAGACCTAAATTTCCTATATTCTTCACCCAGTAATATGTAAATTTCTTCATTAATATACTTGTACATGAAAGCATTATTGCTATATAACTTATAAAAGAGCCAATTCATATTGTACTAACGACAACAAAAGATTAAATTGTGCTTAATTTAGATAATAGCAAATATGTATTACAATAGTCCTTCCCTTCAACTTGATCACATCCATTAGTTATTACTAACCTTACCTTATTCCTCCTCACATAACCATTGGACCTATATTTAATTTTATAGACCTATTTAAAGAAACAATTCTTTTACCATGTTAATTATATGAGCTGTTGACTTCTAAGGCTTCAATCTCTTTATTCGAAGTTGAAACAAATAGTTGATCTATATTAGCTTGTGAATAGCAATGTGGTTCTTGAATGGTTAACACACATGCTAATAAAACTACACAATGGATAAGATGTAAACATACTAGAAGGAAACAACTGATAAGCAATATGGAAGCTACGAAAACATGAATTCATTGAGTACATGTAATCTACATTAGGAGCATTATTTTCTCTCGCAAACCAAAGAACAACAATCAGAAGAATGATGCATAGATAGAACAATAATATGAGGAGCAAAAAATGATTGTACATCAAACACTAATTGAATAGCTGTTAAAATCATGAGTCAAATATATTATTCTACGAATTTATAGTTTTACATGTTTTTTCTTAATTAAAATAGATGAAAAATATTTAGGTAAAAACTTTATATAAAATTATAAATTTAGATGTATGATTCTATACATTGATGATTTTCTCTATTTTACACGATTTTGCATGATTCTACCAATGCTATGCATTACAGTTAATAGTAAAATCATGATTTTGATAACCATTAGACATTAGATTAGTATAGCTAGATGACACTTATAAATATATATATAATATATATATATGAAATATTTCATGTGAGATACACTAAAATATATTTGTCTCTTAACAAATATCAACCATAGGATTGCAAATTAAACACTTTAGAAATTTTTGTCTATCAAATTAGCTTAAAAAATGTATTCTTTTTAATCACCTCAAGGGTTTAAATTTATCTTTGAAAGGTTGATTTTAAGCAATTAAACGCAAATAACCCATTATATGAAGGTGTTTAAAAGGTTTCTCCTAAGTAACAATTCATGCAGAGATTTCCAATTCAAAGTGGAGATGGGCATATATATATATATATATATATATTATGAGATGTTAAGATTTTTGTGAAACATTTTCTTTTAAAGACTTAAAGCTTTGTATGGCTTCAGAGTACATGAAATATAAGTCAGTATATGCTTTGGCTACTGCAATGTGTTTTTTAATTTTCTAACCTACCTTGAAATGCAAAGGGGAAAAAGGATCAACTACAACTATTGAGTGGTTATCTTGCATGCAAAACATAGTGTGAAGAATTGAGTTTGCATTGATGCAAACTATAATAGTGACATGAAAAAGTTTTACACTTTTGTCAAGTTAACTATTATTAACTTAGGTAAAGGATGTTAGTCAAAATGCTTTGGTTCGGATGGTGTTAAGTGATCAATGGGACATGTTTCAACAATCCAACATCAAACATTATTATTCAAAATGCTAAAGTAACACAAATGTTTTGAGCTATTTGCATATTAAAATATAAGGTAAACACCGTAGAGAGTACTTAAACTTTGATAGAATATGTAATTAGATACCTAAACTTTAAAACTAATCAATTTAGTATTTAAAAGAACTTTCTGTGTATGCCAACAGTACTTTTATCATATTGGTTAAAAACGTTATGTAAGATGACAGTGTTAGTCAATTTGATGAAGGTAATATTGGTGAATACTAAAAGTTCTTTTAGTACTTAATCAATCATTTTCAAAATTAAGATATTTAATTACATATTTTGCTAAAGTTGAAGTAGAATTTGCAATATTAATCCTAAAATATATTAGCCACAAAATCTTCTTGTGATTGTTTTCATTTCATAAACTTTAATATTACTTGACATATGGTATGTATTAACTATTGAACAAGAGTAATATATCACCACTTGATCTTATTGCTATTAATTCCACAACTTTAACAATCTAATTATCTAGGGGTTAACGTAACAAATGGTATCTAAATTTAAAATTGATTAATTTAATACATGAAAAACATTTCGCGCACATCAAGAGTACCTCTATCAAGTTCTTTTAGATACTAAATTAATCAATTTCAAATTTTTTTCAAATACTAAATTGATTGATTTCAAAGTTCAAGTACTAAATTGATTTATTTCAAAGTTTAAGTATTGAATTGTATATTTTGTCAACGTTCAAATACCATTTGCGGTGTTATCCTATTATCTAGAGGTATAGTAGTATAATAATCACCTTTTTCAATTGTACAATGCATTGCTAATATCGAATGGGCTTTTGTAAACTTCTTCATGTCATCTCAATCTTGTTATTCGACAATCTGGATACAAGTCTCTATAAATTGATCAATGTTTATGATTATTTTACCTATTTCGTTTCTTTCTCTCATATGAGCCTTTATTTGCATTGAATCTATTAGAGTAATCGGCTATTACTTGCGAATCATTTGAACCAATGGAATTTATTTGTCACTTTTTTTCCTAACTTATTGCGTTTATTTAAAATGCTCTTTTAACATTTGGCGAGAGTTCTATGCACAAGATTTCGTTTGGTATTGACCCAAACAACAAAATCACTCATTTTAATCCCATTTAAATCTGCCTTCAATTTTTTCTTGAGACTCAAAATTTGATAATCTAACATTTAATCTCAAGGACAATATATGTACATATAAATATTTTACCCAATAACATAATTGCCCACATTCACATGTTGAATAATTGTACATGGCTTGTGACATATTCCTACACCTTTTGTTTTTTATAATATGATCATAGTAATAGTTTTTTTGCTTAAGATTATTGATTTCTTATCGCAACAGAAAAATGAGTGCTCCATTTCCTTATCGATATTGCTAACTAATTTCTTTTGTCATTCAAACCATGATTATGAATAAAGAAAGTTTTGTGAAAACTCAATCACCTTCAAATTTAACATCTAACATCTAACCATATAGTTGCATCTAGATAATTGAATCAAATCAAAAGGACTTTCACTGGATTTTAAAATGATCTCATCTATAAACCATGGTTTAAGTATTAAGCTAGTGCTATTATAATTGATCGACTTCATCATAGGTAAATAGTGATATTGACTACAATATTTCCTATGATCATACTAGACTTTGAAATCTTCAAAGGATTAGAATTCATTTAATCACCATGAACACGATGATTTAGATCCAATTAGATATCCTTTATTGTTAGATAAAACAATTATTGTATCAATTTATTGTAAAATTTCACTTAAGAATCAATGACTTTTTTACCTTTGTATACTTATACCATGTGCAAGAATTATAGAAATCATCATAGTAGAAAAGTTGAAGATGCAAAGCAACTTCCTCAAACGCCCTTAATAAAATTGATATTTTAAGGATGTTTTGATAGAAATTGATACCTACTGGGAATATATTTTCATTTCATGAGACTAAAGGGTTTTTATGAGAACATTAACAAGTTTCGATTGATTCTAGGAAATTAAGAACCAAAGAGATACATAGCTAGGCAGACCCCAAGTAGTCTAATCATGCTCTAGATGGAATATTTGCTTGTTGGTTTTTCATTTCTAGAAAGAAACATAGGTAACGAAAATCGTCATGTTTTGTGGTTGTTTACTTTATCGATATTTGTGTAGCCTTAGTTTTCTTTGTGTGTGTATTGTGTGTGTGTGTATGTCTTTGGTAAGGAGATAGAGGGACATACACACACACACACACATATAAAGGTCTATGTACAAGTTTTTTAAGATGTTGTTAAAGTCTTATAGAGAGTTATACAAAGAACATTCTACTTTTGTTTCTTTGATTTATGGTTTGTATTACTCAAGTTTGTATTTTACATAATTCTCTTATAGAGGAGTAGTTTCTTAACACCTACATATTGATGAACCCCAGAAAAAACTTTGTGAAGAGGATTTTAATTGTTTTATCAATGGAATTATTATGATTCTTAAATCTTATTATCTTGTGTTGAATGCTATTAAATCTTTATTTGAAAGCATAAAGATCCAATGCCATTCATATAGATTGAAATATTATGTTTTTCGATAGATTTACATGATTAGACGAAGTTATATGTAATCTTAGAGATAGGACAACAAAAATTTGCTAGATGACAATCAAACCTAATAGAGGAATTCACAAAGCAAAGTATAACTAAATAAATACTATCTTAGAGGATTTGATTAGAATTAGATTCCATTTAATCAACCTAGGTTTAGGTGTCTTTTTATCTCAAGAGAGACACTAATCTAACTTAGGAATTTCTTTTGTTCAAGAAATCAACAAGGAAATTCATTCTTATTATTAAGTCACATATGCAATGCTAATGGGGATTCATGGGTTTTGGTTTTGTTTTATAAATCTTAAACAATTTAAATTGCTTTACTGTTATTTTGTTTTATTGGATGAATTGCTTGGTTAATTTTATTGTAGATAAGAAATGTGAGGAATACTAGTAATCATAATATTTGTTTCCTTGTGGGTTTGACTTAGTCTCATTGGAATTAAACTACAATATATACCGAGTGCACTTGCTAGTAAAAATCATATGCTTTAGGTTTTGAGTGATTCAATTGGTTTAGTATTTAAAGCATGTAAGTCTTCACGTATTCTTTAGTATTATACCAATTGTTTTCTTGACCTAAAAATATCATAATACCTCATCCTAATTTTTTTGTTTCACACCTTATCTTAAAATCCCTTTTTTATTAAGTTGCAACTTGAACAAATCTCCCACTTTTAAAGGAAATATACAATATTCTCATAATTTTGAGAACACAATAAAAAATTGCATAAAACCTTCAAAGTTTCATATCTTTTGACTACATATTAAAAGCCCCTGACTTTGAATTTCCATGAACATAAATTGTTATGGATAGTACATGGGTATGGATAGAAGAAGTCACTCATACACAACCTAAATGAATGTCTAAGTATTACTTTGATAAGAAGTGAGTGCTTAGCCAATAGCAAATTGTTTAAGATTTTCCACCTTAGTCTCACCATTAGTCTAAGATAGTATGTCATACTTGTGCATAAAATGTTGTATTAAGCCCGATAAGCTCCTTCCACATTTGGCAAAAAGAAAAATTAATATTAAGCTCCTTCCAAAGATTTCTAAGAATCACTCTATCCTTATCAAAGATAATAAGAAAGCTATGTAATGTCACAACCATTTTTCATAAATAATATTACCACATTAATTAGATTTTGTATATAGGCATCACTATTACTATTAAAGTTTTAAAAAAAAAGGAAAAGAAATCCTCAGATAGTCATAGAATCCATGCTTACATCCTTCCCACATAATAAGTAGGACAAAGGTTATAATATTATTGAGGTTTGCATAATGCTGTACTTGTTAATAGATGACAATTTAACTTAGTTCTCCATGTCTTTTATATATCACCTAGTAAAGAATAATTAACGATTTTGTCTGCAAAAAATCTTTTATGTGTTTTAAGTAGCCAAAACGTCCAGCTATGAGGATCTCATGGAACAAGCAATAAGCTAAGAACAAGGCCACGTGAATAATCTTCCCATCATGTAAGACTGGAAAATAATAGCACGATCTAAAATCCGGCACATTCCTTGACTTCCTGACATTAGAAAACTCGTGAAGCGATCTTGAAAGTGCAGGACTTTGAAAGCATAACTCATAAACATACACATAAAGGCTTCGAAATTAGTTGCTGAGAATCCAGAATCTAACTTGGAAACAAAAAGAATTTTGAAGTGCCGACGATGCTCGGTGTTACAAAATACAAATGCAGATTTTGTCTCTTTAGCATATATTTAGGGATGTAGATAGTTATAGTAATAATATCACGAATGGTACTTGGATTTTAAAAAAATATATAATTAGGTACCTGATCATTGAAATTGAACAATTTGGTACCTGAATTTGAAATCAATTAATTTATTACATAAAAACTTTGAAATTAATCAACTTAGTATCTAAAAGAACTTAACGAAGGAACTATTGGTGTGTGTAATCATTTAAAGTTTAGGTATTAAATTGATGTATTTCAAAATTTAGATGCCTAATTGCATATTCTGTTAAAGTTCAGACATCATTCATAAAATTAGCCCATAGTTATAACTGGGGAGATGAAATATGCTTGGTCGACAATACCATTGTTGATATTTTATCACGAAACCTAGAATTTCTATGTTGTTTATATCTTTGCCTTCACAAATTCTTTCACTATCACATTCTTCAAAAAATGGGTCTTACTCGATAATTGTACTTTTTTAATGGAAATCAGCATCATTTATCTATAATTTGGAATTATTGTCTAAATTGAATCCAATTATTGATAGTGTCATATGAATCTAGATGTCAACATGAGTTGGGATCAATTTTACACTTACTTTTTAAATCTTTATTCTTGGTGGTTGTTATTGGTCATCTTTCGATTGCTGTTGACAACCCTCTCCTCTTGAATGCCTTGAATGGCTGACAACGTCTACCATATACTTGGTAGGTCGTAACTCGCTACTGGAAGGGGGTTGTATGATACACATCACATCCAGCGGTGGATGGTCATAATCCATAATAATAATAATAATAAATTGCTTGTAGATCTTTTTTTCCCCTTTAACGTAATCCACCAACAAGGATGAGTTGTATAACCCACTTCTAGTTGTTATTAGACCCACCAAATAGTTAGTGGTTGCTATCGACTTCCCAAAGGTAAGGAGTGGTTGATGGCTACGTTAGGGGGTTGCTTGCTCCTTAAGTGGCTTATGATCGCCACAAAGACCATTTTTCTATTTTAAAAATTTTTTTATTCTCTTTTATTTATATATGAGTCAATATCATAAAAAGGTACTTGAAGTTTCACAAAAATAACAATCCTGTATTAAACTTTAAAATAATCAATTTAATACATAAATAACATTTTCATATATTTTTCATACCTAATTTAATATTGTTCGTCCAACAGACTGGCACATGTTACGTAGCTATTAAAAAGTTATTTCACTTGGAAATTACAACATGGATACCCTAAATTGATTAAATGCAATTTTGAAAGGAAAAAAAAAAAAAAGAAATTCCATATTAAACTAAGGATAACATATTAGACAATACAAATATTAAGAAGAAAGAAGTAAAAATATCCAAAAAAGTTGCAAGCAATACACTTACCCCAAAGTGCAATTGAGGGTAAGAATGCAAAGGAAGTCAACCTTAAACCATGCAATCCAAAACCCTAAACCTCGAAATTGCTGTGGAGAAGCCCTCTTCCCAAATGAATTGTCAAAGATACTGTGTGTAGAGGTTTAAGGATGCAGTGGATATGGCTAAGTATATCTATGAAAGGCACAAGAGCCAGTAAGGGTTCTTTAATTCAGTGTGTTTTCCCACAAATCAAAGTGTACCTTCGTACTTTTATGATTCTCTGTAGAGTTAGAAACCTAATAATACTAAGAACTTCTCTCCATTTAGTGTGTGGGGCAAACGCTTGTAGAGAGAAGTCCTCAAACCTTCATGGTATTTGAAGATAGAAAAAGAGATTTGTAAACTAGTTCTTTTTTCGTTCTTCTAGAAAAAGGTGCAAAAGAAACTCCATTGATAGCTACATGAGGGGCGCGCGCGCGCACATATATATATGTGAAGCTTGACAAATATTTAAATACACTAATCCTAGATGAGGAATTACCCCAGGAATTGGAGCCGTTGGCATGTTATGGCAAAACGATCCTTTAAAATCTGGTCCAAAAATAGAATCGACAACCTGTTCTGCTCCTTGATGGAAAAATATTCCATAGGCTGCATCACGCATTTTGATTGTGTGCAAGACTGATTGTAGTGTCGCTGAGATATATGTGGACAACAGGACAAGATAACATATAAATATTTAATTTCCTATTAACATTCTTGTATGGATATTGGTGGTGAGGAAAGATATGATTCATCTACCAAATCGAATCAAACCAAAAATATTATTTTTTAAATAATTTAATTTAAAAATTTTCAAGTTGAATCCAATCTGTAATTTTAAGTTAGTTTCGAACGGTCAACTAAAGCTATCCATAAAATCAAAATAAACTACTATAGAATAATAAAATATTATTTTAATTGTAATTATAAATTTTCTTATTGACAGAACATATATAAACTTTCTTATGATATAATAGTGATTTTCTAGATAAATTTTTAGTGTACATTTATTAAAATGAATATATATTTTATTTTTATGATTATAATTTGTAAATTATAATAGAGATTTGACCTAAAATATATATAATACGATAATTTTATAAATAAAATCAATTATTAATGGACTTCCAAAATTTTTAATTGCATAATTATAGACATCATATGCATCTTATATGATTCATGACTTGTTAATATTAAATTAATATAGTACTTTTCATATGTATGTATATGTTATACTTGTGTACTTTTCTAAATTACAATATATGGTTTAATCTGTGAATCAAACCAACACTTTATGAATTGAAAATTTTCTAATTTAAATCATATAATTTGGTTCAAAACTATAAAAAAAAAAAAGTATCATAAGTTTATGATATGGTTTGATTCAAAAGAAAGATCAAATTAGAGAAGCAACTAGGCAGGTCATTATAACATACCTGACCTATTAATAACCCTCTTGGGTCAAACCCTATAGGGTTTTAAGAAAAATTTTCTAACCTTATACTGTTTAGGGTAAGGTTGTGGGTCATAATTGTCACCCAATGGGAAACCTAACCCGATAAATTATATTAAAATATGAAATAAAATAATTCTAAAAAATTCAAGTCAAACTAAAAAAAGAAACTTAGGAAACAAAATCTATCGAGACAGTACTAGATTATTTATCGAGATGGTATTTTTATAGCTTCATTAGACGGCTGAACAATCCATGCATGCGTAATTTCTAACGTTCATGCCACCTTTTCAATTTAACAAAGAGCACACTACTTTAGATTTTATAATGTACACTACAAATGTTATTTAGAAGAAATTCTTTTCCCCTTTTCCTAACTGAAATAAGCAAGAAGATGGAACAAGTGATTTCTAAGATTTTACCACCTTGATATAAATTATTTCAAAAAATAAAAAGCAGGCAAAAATAACCTTAAAAAATAAGGGCTAAAAGAGAGAGAGAGAGAGAGAGACCCAATAGAGGTAGGGTGGTGCAGTACAGGTCGACCCAAAACCTTATAAAAGCGGGTTTAAATATGACAATAAAAACTCTATAGGGTCTTGGATTGGGTTTGGAAGACCCTATAGAAAAGCAGGAGGGTTTAGATTTTATATGATCCCAATGTAGCCACCAATTCCAACGGCTGGTTATAATACATTGCCGTTGCTTACTATGACATAATACAAATACTGCCAATAAATCCAACTAGTCTTTATCATTGTGTTAACATTTGATGATCCTAGAATTAGATTATAACAGTGATTAATAAAACTGAATAACGTAAAACATTGAGCTAAATATATCAAAATACCATTACGTCTCTATCTTGTCTTTTTTATTTCCCTTAAAATTATATAAAGATGAAATTAATTTTAATCAAGAATCACATTCTTCTTTGGAACATTATGAAATCTTCCTTTAATGATGTGTAAGGATATGATATATCTATAATACAAAATTAAAAAGAAGAAGAAGAAGAATTTTATTCAGAATCAAATACTTTATTTTCAGAATCTTTTGAGAACCAGATTGTGGGGGAGGAGGCTGCAGGAAAAAACTAGCAAAATTCCCTTCTATCTCTGTCCCCAGTAATCTTTAATGCCACTTTAAGTTCAGCTCCTCTTGGCTCTCGCCACTTCAATAATACCATCGAAGTGTGTAGGTCCCACTTGGATGACGGACAAGCATAGGAAAGAATGCCTCTTCACTTATGATAAACTTTTTGCTTTTTCCCTCCTCCAAGATGAGCACAAAAAATTTAAAAGAAAAAAAATATAAAAAGTTCTTTATTATATGTTGAAATAATGACGGTTTAAGTAGTTATACTTTTATTTTTTATAATTTAGTATAACATATTTAGATTTTGAGAAATTAGTACTTATATTTTTAAAGTATATGTGATTTAGCGTTTATGTTGAATAAAAATTTGACAAACATTTACTTTAATGATGGGATAATTGTAGACCCCATATCTATAATATCAATTTTTAACAATTTAGTATTATATCTTTAGATTTGGACAAATTATAGAAAAAAAGTAAAATTGAAAGTACAAATACTTGATCTACTATTATCTCATCATCAAAATAAACGTTCATCAACTTATTAATCAATGGAAACATCAAGTTGCATATATTTTGAAATTATAATTATTAATTTACCAAAATTTAAAAACATGACACAAAATTGCCAAAATTTGAAAATACAACATTTAGCTTTCCATTATGTTACAACCAGCTAGCAAGGATCAAAGAGTCGACATGTATAATAATAAGAGAAAAAAAATTATTTGTGACTATCAGAGTGGTTAGATTAGAATAGATTTTAACATACCTGCAATTCAAATGTAACCATCATGGGAAAAAAGAAAGAAGTGTAAATACATGAGAAATGGTAAAGGGGAAGGCATCGCAAAACCTTTTAAAAAATTTCAGTTGTCTCTTTGGGAGCTCTTGGCTAGCTCAAAAGGCCAAACATATGGCTTCATCATCATACACATCTTACCTTACATGAAAATAAACAAATAAACATTGGAACATATGAAACCCTAATTTGCAAGGGAGAAGAAGAGAATAGGGATTGAGAGGTACACCTAAGAGGAGTTGATAAAGGTGGGGTTATACTGTTATAGGTTTACTATGGTAGTATTTGATTGTATAATTTTTTATGGTAGTAAACTGAATAAAGGTAATTGTACCATATTTGATTTACAAAATGTATTTAGAACTAGACGAAAATCCCTTTATGGAATTGGATAAAACTTAAAATTTTTCTTTTATATTTGATGGTATAAAAATTTTGGATCTAAATAAAAATAAAATCTCTTAATAAAAATACGTCCAGTGTTGTCTAGTACTATATAGACCAAACATGATATAAGAGAATTGTTCTGTCTAGTACTTCTTGTATCATACTGTTTAGTTCTCATTATCCTATACAATCCTTACAACTAAATGCTATTTTAGGGTTAGAAGCAGTAAGCTATGCCTATTAATATTGTGTGGACAGGCATATTATCACATTATGGGCAAAAATTAAAATTTTTCTTTTATATTTGACGGTATAAAAATTTGGAACTAGACAAAAATAAAATCTCTTAATAAAAATATACCCAGTATTATCCAGTACTTTATATAACAAACATGATATATGAGACTTGTTCTATCTAGTACTTCTTGTATCATACTATCCAATTCTCCTTATCATGTATAGTCCTTACAACCAAATGCTATCTTAAGGTTAGAAGTAGTAGGTTGTGTCTCGTAATCTTATAGAAAGGCATATTATCACATTATCCTATTAGAGTGGTTTTTTAAAATCTTGTTAAGGAATATTTTCAAAGAACTTTTTAGTGTTGAAAACATAAATATACCATACCTTTAAAGTTTCACATAGATGGAGTAAAAAATTTATAAGGTGAAAATGCAAAAAAAAAAAAAATAAATAAAGTAAGAAAGAAGAAAAGAAAAGATATCTAATATTTGGATACACCTCATAAACTTTTAGCTATTGCAAACAATCCTTTTAAATTTTAATAAAGTGAAAAACAACCTTAAAAGTTGAGCATGACTATTTTGAACTTTGACTTTAATGAAAAATATTCTTCAAATTTATCAAAGTATTGTGAAACTACAAAATAACTTCCCAAAACTTTAAGTTAAATGCAAATATACCTTATGAACTTTTAAATGTCCTAAATTGTCTTCATAAACTTTAATGATTTGGCAAATAATCTCAAAAGTTGAAAATGACTTTTCTCTAGTTTGACTTTAAATATTCTTTAAATTTATTAAATTATATTTTTACACATTTTAAACTTTGATTTTAGTATGTTTTTATAAACTTGAAAGATTAAATATCGTTCATCTTATTAATTTATCAAAATCTAATTGGATTGCTCATGTATCGTTTAAAAGTTCATAAGGTAAAATGATATATCCATATTTAAATTAAATTTTTGAAAAGTTATTTGTAACTTTTTCAAAATATAAGGCTGTTTCTTCTTTTTATAGTTTAGAACATATTAACATATTTCATTGGAAAATAATCACAGGTATAAATCCTTTGACATTCCGATACTGAAAACAGGAGGAATATGAATCCAACGCGCCGACACAAGTCAATGCGTCTATCCAAGTGAAAAGATTTTACTCTCATATTCCAGCTTTTTATTTTAGAATGTAGTCATTCATGAATATGATTGATGGATTTTCGAGCATATATCATGTATGCCACCCGTTTTATCTGCTTGTCCTATCTTTCGACACTTCGAGAATCAATTCGTTTAATTGTTAAAAGATGAAAGCATTGATCATTCAAGAAAATTCCACTTATTGTTATATATACATATATATATATAAATTGGCAGCTCACTTATTGTTTATATGGTTTAATGCAATAGTATTATCCACAATGCAGGATTTTTTTAAGGTAAGTGCAATTTTGATGGCAATTTGTTATGAGTTTGATTCGGATTCTAATTATGGATCAATAAAACTTACGAAGTAAAGAGTCCTCAAATGCAGTAAAGGGTCTCAAATGCACTCACCATAGGTTGGGAGTAATTAAACACCAAACCTCCACTTCATTACTTGTAGTGGAGGGTGTTCTTAATTATACAAGTAGCATAATAGTATTTCTCTCAAAGTTCATTAAGGGCATTTAGTGCATGAACCTTCATAAGAAAAGTTAGATTACAAATAGACCAATCTAGCTAGCCCTACTCTAAACCCACCACAGTAGATTCCCCTTAATTATTCCAAGTGTGAGTGGGCTTGACTCCCTAGGCCTCTTACTTTAGCTCAAAAAGGTCAAATCCAAGTAAAAATTGGGCTAAAAGTTCATATATTAAATTTAGCCCAGTACATACATTATTTTATTTTTATGGAGACAGTATACTCTTTTCTTAATACATAAATCTCTTTAACAAACCTTAGAATAAAGGGGTAATCACATAACCTTTTTCCATTTTTTTAATTACTACAAATTCGTGGAACTATTGCTATTGATCTTAAGATCTACAAATCTAGCACTTGTTATTTATTTATTATATTTATTTGTCAATTACTTCCTTTTATAATTTCTGGAAAAATAGAAAGTGAACCTAATTCAATCCCATTGCAAGATCGATGGTCATGCTACTTAGCTGCAACCTAGCATTTATGATCTTGGGCTTTTTTTTTTTTCACTATTCTCACCATCACTAATTTAACCACATCAATATCAAACCACTAGAAGTTCATGGCTTCAAATTTGGTTAGTTTGAATTTTATGGAAATGTACCGATATTAGTTTGATAATAGTTTTCAAGACATTTAAAGGGGCGAGAGAAAAAGAGGGAGAGAGAGAAGATCCATAAATATAACAAGTATAGATCGCAATAAGCAATCACTCTATGATTAGTTTTGTCGAGATCCATTAATATAAGAAGTACAAGATCTCATAGATCAATCACTCTAGAATTGGTTTTGTCACAACTCTTTCAACTTTCTAGTACATTATAATAACATATTTGTACATTTATAAATCAAAGCCCTAAAGCACCACTCAACAAATTAAACAATCTATACATGGAAAAGGAAAATGGATTTCACTAGATGCAAGGACATCAGTTGTATCTAGTTTTAAATCTTCCATTTAGTCTTGTTAACTGCTCACTTATATGATCTCATACATTGTAACAATTTTCAAGCCCTTATCACCCTATAACCAAATGATGTAGTCCATTTATTCCTATACTCTTATGGACCTACAAAATCCTTTAGCACCACTAAAACGTCTTCACTCACACCAAGTAACATACCTTGATTCATTGGTACTCTTAGGAGCATTAGGCTCTAATACTATTGAATATAACAAGGGGAAACACCTTATAGGATAATTTAAGCATGTAATACATTTGAATTAGTGCATATCTTACTACCATGCTATCTTATTTGAACTTTATTTGCATCAACAATATTTTATTCTTGCCTATTTCATTTATATTTACTTTACTAAAGCTTGTAGGTTTAGAGTCAATCTCCTCATACAACATGTGTAAAATGTGAAGTAAGACTTTGAGACCTAACTTGATGATCTCCTCCTTTTAACAAAATTAAATCATATCACACTACCATCTACCATAACAACCACTTTATCCTGGTTACATTCTGACTCTTGTAATCTTAATTTAATAACTCTAAACACTTTGTCCACATGCAATCCATTTTCTTACAATGAATACAAATTGCATCTTAGCTTCTATATGGTGAGGTTGCTACTGCCAACCAAATGTATGATAAGGGTGTCAGTTGTCCTGAGAGGAGTTCTGGACTGGTAACATGTGTATAGATATCGTAGAGAGACGCATGAGTGAAGGAATAAACAAACCTGGTTTTTCAAGTACATGAATGTGAAAAAAGATCAAATCAAGTAGACTTGATCATTTTTTACTCATTCTTCACAAAACAAATGCTTTGACCTTTTTTGGAGATATTCCAGCAGAGTTTTTGTGTTACTCTCAATCTTAGCAGTACATAGAATCCACATCTATAAGAAGAGAAGCCTCCTATTAATAGATGCCAAAAGCTTATGCTAGCATTTAGATCATTCCTAAGTCTTTGATAGTTATGATTGAAGCCTTCTTTTCTTTAGTAATGGGCTGGACTTGCAAATGGCTTGGAAAGAGACTAAACGCTATTTTAATATAAAAGAAGTCCATTATCCATTTAAAATAAACCATTTATAATATAAGACGACTTTGAGTCTATATAAGTTCTATTTTAGTCAAATAAAGCCTAAATTAGCTCCGAAAGATGTTTCAAGAGTCTACTTTTTGCGCATAAGAAAATTGAATTAGGTTGAGATTGGAATGAACTGGTCTAACAATCTTTGTTTTGAGCTTACCAAGGCAAATATCTTTATAATATCCCTCATTAGACTCGGTCTTCCAAGCCTTGTCACCAGCCTAGAAGACCAGCTCGTGGCATTAAATTGGGCTAAGAGCCTAATTACCAAATTACCTCTTACAGCTTCTAAATTTACTTCTAGAATCACTATTATGATTATAAATCAATTGGTGTCTAGCAATATTTTACATTAGTGATATCATTGTTTATGGATTCCATCTTATCGTCTAATTGATACCTACAAATAAATTGCTTTTGACACATTTTAATGATAAATATTCTTTTTCCATAAATCATAAACTCTCATAATCTATATAGCAAATAATGGTAAAGATCAAGATAAAAACTTTCTCTTGGCCTTCAATAATCTTCAACTCTGTCATGATAATATCCGTATTTTTAAATTGTTAAGGCAGAATATTCAAATAAGCACCTAAAACCTTGCATTTTGGTCAATTAAGGCCCTTAAGATTCAATTAGTTCTCTCAATTCCTAAACTTATTCCAATTAAACCTCTGCTACTAGAAAAGTTAACAAAATAGTAATGGAACGTAGACAAATACACTTGCTGACGAGACAAGAAAATTACATGTCATCATAACATAGTAATATATAAAAAAGTGAAAATTAAGTTACAACTTACTTCACATGGTATGTTCCAACCATAAGTTAAGCATATCTTTTTCTACAAATTCCATGTGTACATACAATTGGCTTGTTTGAAAGGGCACAAATATAATTCCCTTCAACCCATATAGCAGGATTTAGAGTTAGGAATGAGATCTTAACCAATGATAATAGCATGACTTTTGTAGCAAACCTTATGCCTCTCATGATAAGCATTTATGCTACTATAGATCAGCTAGTATTGGATCCTTGAGGATCCAAAATATAATATATTACCTTCATTATAGTGCAATATTTAATCTTTTGTCTGGTTTGGAAACAATTATACAATAAATAATATTTATTATATGTAATAAAGAATAGAAATAAATTCGTGATCTTTTCCCTTCACCAAAAACTAGTTTTCTTTTTAACAAAATAACTTTTATCTGAAGATATAAAATATGGCTTGCCATAACTATAAAACTCTAACTAAATTGGAATAAATAATTATTTTATTATGTGAAGATATGACATGAGATTTTCTTGTCCCGTCAGCAATTGTATTTGTCTACATCAGCATTTTCTTAGCATCCCATTAATTTTTCAAATGGTAAGGTCTTAATTGAAACAAGCATAGAAATTAAAAGGGCTAATTGATCAAATTGAATCTTAAGAGTCTTAAATTGAACAAAATGCAAAGTTTCAGGACTTATTTAAGTATTTTTCCAATTGTCAATAAGAGACATTATGTCAAAAATATATTATCTTACCAATAACAACCCTTCGTTCATGTGGGACTAATATAACATCATAATCAATTTAACAAAATTTCTTCATATACAATGACTCCATAATTTTATTACAATCTTCTCCATCAATGCCTACTACGATAACATTAGGCAAACTCAATCGAAAGGTTATAAGGGCCTTTACATGAAGATCCACCTATTTATCCTCCTTCACAAGTTTTGGTTGACCCAATAACTTCATTGAGTCTTGTTACCCCAAAACATCACATTTTCTCACTTGATGTAAATCAAAACTAGTGCATTCTTCAAATCTTTGTCTATCATACTTTATTATCATGTCTTCAATGTATAAAATAAGGTTAAAAAACTTTTAAAAAGTTAAATCCCATATTTCCTTATCAATTGATGATGTAGCACCAAGTTGTTAAATATATACACATCATGACTACAATTTATGAAGAATTCGATCCAAGTTTTGTTCAGAGATCACCATAAAATAGTAAACAAAAGAGTGACAAGTAAGGAAAGACAAAAATTATGAACATACATTTTACTGTAAAAAACCATAAAATTAAGACGATAATCTCTCATACTTCCTAATATCCTATAACAACATAGTTACTCGTAAGGGAAAACTTAAAAACATAATCGAATATAGGAAACTACTTAACTTGCATATAATACAATAGAGAAAATCTATGTTTTAGTACAAGAAAAATCCTAATTTAATTCTTTGACAAATATATATGTGTTCTAAACAAATTTAGAAGTATCACAGAATACCTTTAGCTTTATTACACAAGCAACAATAATCCTATGTCTTTAATTATACACATACAATCATACCCCAAACGATACCATGATAGTAACATACATATTATGATACTGTCAGATGTTTAAAATTTGTATGAAAAAAGATGTGGCAACATCAAAAAGGATCTCATATGTATGGTAGTACTGGTTTTGTCTTGGAAAATGACATAGGATCTTTTCAGTTGCAATGATAAGAATGATGAGCACATATAAAAATACATCATCATAAATAGACTTTTTAAATAATTGTCTAAATAATAAGGTATTACAAACCACAATTATAAGTAAAGTCCTCAAAATAAATAAAATGATGTTCAAACATCATCTAATACATATCACTAGATAATATTATCCTATCTAACCTGTAATTCTTCTAGCTTTAGAACCTTACCAGAGCTAAGCTCCAAGATGATATTAACTAAGGTTGAAGAATTAACCTATAAGGAATATAGAAGTGTTAGTATATACCATAGCTCAGTGAATAACTAAAACATATCACATGTCAAGTAAATTATTATCATTCATATGTAATGCAACAATCAAACAGATGCTCAAATACAAGCTTGGATAACCTGAAATCTAAACAGGATGGAGATTTACGCCCTCTTATCGGGGTTGAAGGAAATCCTCATCTATGAACCCACATGCCTAAGGGAGACTAAGTATACATGAAACAACAATCCTTACTTAGTTATCACTTTATGTTAAATATGTCTTAACACTCATTTCTTATTTCAAGCCTTAAAAACTCCACTAAGTGTTAGTCATTTCAAATCGATACCCCAGGCGGCGTTCTTCATTTACTAGTTAGTCCCCACGGAACCAAAAAGACCAAGGTAATCTTACATAGATCTAATAACATTTTGTTTAGAAAAACCAAGCATTACTAGAGAACCAAAATACTAACACGTAGCATGCTGTCATGCTTTTGTAATATAATATATACAAATTATGTAATGCATGTCCAATTCTTTTATGGTACTAATAGTTTTTAGTCAAGTTCAAGGTAATTAAGCATTGTACAAACAATCAACATGCTATAAATACAACAGGTCCATAAGAAATTCCATTATCACTGTCATTAGTGTAGCTTAGCAACCAACAAAATTACATAACATACAATGCCCAAAATCCCATTATTATCTTTTTATTACAAATGCAACTAAACTATAAGCACAAACAATGTAATAAGTCTGAGTTGCTCACATGCTCATACTGTCTAATTATAATATTCAACTACGAAATTCTCAATAGTACTGAAATCACTTATTAGATGAATAGAAATATTCATCAATGAGACATATAATTAGATAATTGAACTCCTATAAGTGTCTAAGTGTCCTATATTAGTATTTGATATAATTTCTATTACTTGTAATGGTCTTTTAAGGTAAAGATCCTATAGTAATGGATAGTTATTATTTAGTAATTATTTTCATCTTGTTTCTCTTGATTTTGATTGATATTTATATTTATGCTTGGGGTGAATTTTAATAGATTTTCTAATATAATCTTATTCGGATCCTATATTCTTTGGCGCTTGTTTTGATAGTGAATTCTTATTTATTATTTCTTCATTTGTCAACCTTATCTCCATTTTATAAGTTTGAAATTTTTATTATTTATAAACTCACATTCTAGTCTTTAGCTCCTTTAATAATTTTTCTAACATATTGCAAGTTCATAGGGTAAGGTAGGTATCAAATGCATATCATACTTCAGTTTTCTTTTTATGTGGATGAAGGACCATGATACGTAGGTAGTCTTTAGTGTTTGATCTTTTAGTGTAAAAGATAGGGAAAAAAAAGATTTTGAGGTCTACATGGGTGGGCTACAAAGACGTGTAGAAGGAAGGATGATGTTTTGTTTCCTATACTGCCAATACACGATTTGTGTAAAAGAAAAATGTAATGCCTTGTTTCTACATGACCTATGAATGGGTTGTGTAGAAATGACTTGTAGTTTTTCTTGATTTTATGAGATGATTCATGTTATAATTATGGAGTTGAACTCCTTGTTAGGTTTCTAAGGTTTCTTCTTCAAAATCCATGTCTTAGGTACATTTCATCAAGTTTTAAGTTAGTTTTATTATGACACAAACATGGTTTCATTCCTCTCTTTTCAAGAACCGAATTCTAAAGCTCAATGTTCCAAATTCTCAAGTTGGTCTTCCTATATTCCTAAATAGCTCAAACTTATAAAGACCACATCAATACATGGATTATTCAATTTGTCAAATTCATAAGGTAAATATCTACATATCCAAACATGTAAGATTCTCCATGATATCTTAATCCATCTACTTCTTCCTAGGTTTTTATACATAAATGTAATATGGAATCAAAGATAATATAGGAATCACCTTGATTGGATATGGAAGATGGTATTGAACACTCTTCTTTGACAAGGGCTAACCTAGTTAGATAAGTAAGACAATGAGAAGTTGAAGTTCTAAGATTATATTACTTTGAATAAGACAATTCTTACTTTAGTATCTGACCTTTGAAATTTGTTTAGTCTTAGGTAGATTAGTCCTTTTTCCTTAGAACATGTTATGGTCATAAAAAAGAAAAGGGACTGTGTGTTGAAGTTGGTCATGGTGATGTCTATGGAAAGAAAAGTGAAGTTTGTTCATGTTTTGGTTTGATTTACTCGTGGGGTTTCACGGGGCTTTATAGGAAAATAAGCTATTTGTTCTATTATTTGGCTTATTTTTGTGGAGGGAAAAGGGTAGTTTGTTTTGTGGGTTGTCAAGTTTTCGGTTCCAGTCTTTGGAGAAATAAATGAGTTTGTTTGTTTGTTAATAATGCATATTTATATAAGTCATACATGAGCTATGTTTGTGATGTAAGTGGGCATATTTGGGACGGTGATAGCTACTTGAAAAAAAATTGTTTCACGTTTATAACTTGTCCTCAAATCGATTTTGTGTGTGTTTGGAAAACAAAATTTCAAGTCAACATTTATCTACTTATGTGTTCTTTTGATGAGTTCTTATTGGAGCTTCAATGGTCAATTTGTTAAAGTTTTTAGCTTGAGCTGCTCCTATAATTCCTATTGTGAGAACAAGTAGGACTTTCAAAACATGTTGTCTCCTCTTTAGCAGCTGCAACTCACGGAAATTAGGGAAAGACTGAGCCAGTTTTGCAAGTAGATTAGGAGCTTGTAATTTGTTCATTAATTGCTAAGGCTACTTAGAGGCTTTTCACTTGTTCATGTGTTAATATCATTTGACTTTTTGGACAATTTGTCAAATTATTTGGCAAGTGGTATTGGAACTACCCAAGAATGATAGTCGGTTAGTTTGGGTTGTCTTCCATCATATGTTACATATAAAACTTAGTTTAATGTCTATTTAACTAAATGTTTAAGTTAATTTGTTAAATAATGAGTTATATGTGTATTCATATATCAGTTATATAAGACTTTTGCTCCTAAAAGTTCTTTCATGACATCTACAATATTCCTAAATTATCTTTGAGTTCAAATCTTAAATTTAAAGTTTACTCGATTGAGTAATTTTAGAGTTTTACCTTATACGTTGGAGTTTTCCAGGCCTAATAGGTCAAATTAGGATTTTAATATCTATAGACTCCATTTTTTCTAACTAGAACAATGATACAATCCAAATCTTTATTTGAGATCTAATTGTCAGTTATGAATCTGTTTTCATTCCATCATATTATAACCCTAACGATTTATCTTTTAGTTGTCGTTTTATAACCAATAGGTTCTATAAGGAAATTATCTTTTATCATGTTTGAAATTAATAATAACTTTTAATACTATATCTTGAGTTATTGGCTCAAGATACAAAATTTTATCTTTAGTATCAATTAGGGTCAAAGAAATTTCTATTAGGGTTTTTAAGCTATCGGTGAGCTTACTACTCCTCATAGATTCATTCTAGGATTTTTATTGGGTTCTAAGTTCACTATCTAATTCACATTTTCTATTCTATTGTTGTATGCTAGTGTGAAAATTCATGGGAATTACACATACACATTGCTCTAAACTAGAGTATTATAAATTTTTTCTAACGTGTTCCAATAAAAAAATTTGGTGAATTATAAGAATGAATGAACATTGTGTTATTTTATTTTAAGTCCATTCTCTCTTTAAATCATCATCCAGGTCCATCATCATTCAAGATTGTGCTAACAAGGAAAAGACTGCTAATAAACCCTACTTAGCTAATAGTTTTTAGCGTAATAGCATCTTTTTAGTTTTGTAAATGAAAGGTACCAAGTTTGAATTTTTCCTCCCTCATTGTAATGCAAAAAAAAAAAAAAAAAACTTACTTAAACTCTTAACTCTATGTTAAAGGTATAATTATAATAAAGACAAAATTTATTATAATAAAACGTATCAAAGAAGTATTTAGCAGGTTACTTCTGTAATTGGCGATGAGACAGCAAAATGACCACTAACCTAATGGTGGCTACTTTCAACCTATGGACTAAAGTTGCCAGTATTACTTAAACGGATCCTTCTCCACATCATAATGGTCGTGGCGTCCAAATGGTACTTATGAGGCATCTAGATAGTCGCTGATGATGAGGTGATCCTCACATGCCATCCAGCTATCAATTTACTTTCTTATGAAAAAATATTTGCTATCTCCAAAATAGTGTCGTCATCTTATCTTAGCAAATAGATAATTGATAAATATTAAATAAATTTAAAAAATAAAAATATCTTCTAAAATATGATAAATAAGTTCTATCACTTTAATATTATGTGTGGTAATTATTTATTAACTAGACAAGTGGAGACAGCAAATTTTCATCCCTTTCCTATGAAGCAAAATTTTCCAGTTATGATTTCGCAATGAAGTAAACTCCTGTGTAGTGAAGTTCCCAGAATGAAGAGACGACTTATTCTACCGCCATGTAAAGATGCAAATTATATATACTAACAGGAGTGAGATCCCGACCATATAGTAAACGTAATGATTATGAAACACGAGCTCATAAGATGTAGCCTATTTGTTGAAATCCACATAATTGAGAGGGTAAAGAAATTAAAATCTATAAGCTCAAATCAAGGTGAGACTAAGATCAATAGAAATTTAGATTCCGTAAATCTTATTCTAATGAGATCTAGGTCCTATCCGATCCTTTTCATTTCTTTAACAATATTATGCCTTCTTTTACCATTGGTATTGGCTTTGAATAATTGAGAAATTAAAACAATAATATCAGCTTTAAATTAATAAAGGATTTCACAAAAGATAAATTAAAAAAAAAAAAAAGCATGGAGAAATATGCATGAGAGCATGCGCACGTAAAATATAGGAAAAACATCATAAGAACAACCTGAAGATCATCAAAAATCTCAATTTTCAACACCTCCACGCAGAAGCAGCAATGATAGCCCTATCTTGCCAACCCAAAAGCAGACACCCTTTGTCTTCCCTCAATCTATACCCATCACATGAGTAAAGCCCTAACAATATTTTAGATTGAGTCAGTGCATTTCCACTCAGTGCCACTCCTTTAAACCCTTTACCTTCCATTATCTTCCTCCACTTCTCCAACCTCTCATGCCTCTCCGTCCTCTCGCCCTTCGAATGCCACTATGTTTCTTATCTCTGGCGCAAATATATACTGCTCCACCTTTGCCCTTTCTGCTGATTCAGGAGGAAACGTAGCGTCCAACGAGTCAAAAATCGCCGAGTAGTAGTGCAGTGCCTCCAGGAAACGCCCCAGAAAGTAAGGGCCATTATGGCTTGCTTCTTGTTCCACTAGGGTTACTATGTTCGGAGCTTGATCACGTATCATTGCCAGTAGATTTCCGATGCAGTTGCCTGGTACATGGTGGAGGCGGTTGACAGAGTTGACAGCTAGGGCTTCGCCAACACGGCGGTTGAGCATATGCGGTTTTAGGTCCTCAAGCAGTTCACCAACTGGGTGGAATTCAAAAGGGATGTGCAGAGAGTGGGCTAATTCTGTTAAGCATCGACCGGTCTCTTGAACAGATTCAAGAGATGGGCCGACTCCGGTTATTCTAAGAAATGGAGGGCCGTTTGGTCTTGCTGCTAGGGCTTGCATGAAAGCTGGCCATTGGTAACCTTGGAGGATGTCTAGATCAATCACATGGACACGCTCTTCGAACTCGATCGCCTCAAAAATAGCTTGATTAGCAGTGAAATGTGCAAATTTTATATAGGGGCATGCTTGGTAGAGGATTTGGTAAATTTTGAGAATTTCCATAGAGTTTGGTGGGAATGGGGAGAGGGGTTTTGGGGAGGAAGAGCTTGGCCGAGTGGTTAGGGTGGCGGCGAGGCGTGCGCTTAGGGCTTCGGTGAAGCAAGAGGCAACACGCTGCATCGAATCGCCGAGCGGCGACACCACCCGGTTGAGGTGGTGTAGGTATTTTCTTGCTAACATGTAGTCTTCTTTTGCCACGGCTTCAGCACAAGCTAGGAGTAAGTGTACTAGCTGTAAGCCACTGTCTTGTTCCTGAAAGAGAGAAATTCATACGGTTGTTAGCTGATAATAAGAAGGAATAAGAATTTATCGATAATCTTTGGTTAATATATAAATTAAAAATCAAAATTTCGGATATGCAGCTAGGCTTTAAGCTTATCTTCTAAAAGCCTAGAAATAATTATTTTTGGATTGTTAATTTTTTATTAATATCGATTCGGTATCAGTTTAGTATTAGTTTGGTATTGGTTCAGTATCGGTATCGATTCAGTATTGGTTCAATTTAATCATTTTATAAGTAAAACTATTAGTTTTTCATTAGTACCATCAGTTCAGTATCTTTTTGGCACAAAAATGACACCTAAACAATGAATCAAAAAGGCCCTTGCGTGTGTGTATATATATAAAGAGGAACATTCTTTTTTTTTTTTTTTCTGACATTTGAGGAACATTCTATCTAATTATAATTATTCTACACACCCAGTGTAGATAAAAAATTAATGGTATTAATTTTTCATATGAATAGACAAAATAGTTAAATTTTAACACATCGTATGCTAGTACTAATAAATGTTTATTCTCCTATCATTTCTCTAACCATATTTGATCATCTAATTATGTGAATAAATCTGATAACTTGATGTAATAGATTATAATAGCACATAACATCCTAATTTCTTGACCATCAAAACTTAAAAAGTATTTAATTATTTATCAACTTAGGAATCTTTTCTAGGTTTATTATGGTTTTCCATTTTTTGACTTTAATTAGGTTAATTTTATTACAAATTCTACAATAAATTGCTGTTATCATTTGACATGTATCTAAAAATGATGGATTTAGTGGTTAAAATAGGGGCTAAGGTATTATCATGGATGATATATATCTAAACTTTTGGCTTGTATCTCAAAATTCACCATCTAAAATTGCTTATATATGTGTGTGTGTGTGTGTATATATATATATTAAATTTAATAGATCTGACTTTGTAATTTTTAGCTAAGTGCATATAGGTTCAGAGACTTTTCTTGTATATAAAGAAAATCTATATTTATTATGCAATTTCGATGCTTTAATTTGTAGAGCTTAATAAGAAAATAGTGGATTGCATCAATCAACAAGTTAAAATACGCATGATCTATGAAGCATATAGTCCATATTAGAATTTTTTGTGTATTCAAACATATCTGAATAAGAAATTTGCGTGCATGTTAGAGCAAGTTATGATAATAATCACCTGTTCCGATCCGACAGGAATGGAGGGCATCATAAAGTTGTTCATACTGTTGTGATGATGATGGTGTTGCTTCTCTTGACAAGGCTCCTGAGGAAGTTGTGAAAAAGATCCTGAACTAGATATAGTCCTCTTGTGGTAATTAACATCACTATCTTGAGAAATTTGAGATGATCCTCCAAGACCTGAAGTCTCACTCATTGATCCACAATATCTTGAGCTTCCAATGCTAGCCTCCATAGACAAACAATCAAAACCACTACTTAATTCCATACTTGGCATATCGAAATATTGTGAATAATCCGGGAACTCAGCCTTTTGGAAATCCTCAAGGAAGTCCTCAATGGAAGGCGTGGCATGATTTTGATCACCATGATGCATATATTGGTTGTTATTAGGAGAATTGAAGAACCTACTAAGAGGACTAAGTCCTTTGCCTTTATTATGACTAGAAGATGTATTGGTATTACTAAAAATTGATAATCCTAGAGAGGACTGTCCTGTTTGCATTTGGTGTGTCATGTTGTGATTGTAATGACTATGGTTGCAATAAGCTGGGGGTTGTGGTGAACTAACCCGAACTGGTGAAGAAATCATGAAATCCCCATCCAGTTGGTCAGAGAAAAAGGACTCAAGTAGGGCTGTTGTTGGGGATTGAACTTCAACATCTTCATTCTCTAATAGGACTTTGAGAGATGGGAATTTGAGGCTTGGTGGTGTTAAGCTACTGGTTTCCATGTCACAGGACAATGAAGGCGTTTTTTTGGATTCTGAATTGTTTCCAGAGTCAGTTGGAGAATTAGGTTGCAACACGGTGCATGATGAGTTCTCACCCTTGAGAGAACCCATGCTTCTACACATAGAATCGTTCATAAGATTTTTGAAGCCCCACGAGGCCAATAAATATATATCACAAGTTACTTGGTATTTGGTCAATTTGGAGAATTTGCTAAAATGGGGTTGCTTTTTTCTCTTTTTCCTAGCTGCTAGCTATCTTTTAAGTCCTCAAAGAGTAAGTAATTTCAATAACTTTTAACAAGTTCTACTGAGGAATACTCTAAAATACTTGTTAAGAGGCTAAAATTAATATAAAACGAAACTAAAACTAACTAAAATAATTTACTTTTTAATATTGATTCTACAATTTAAAAAAAATAAGTATAAAAAATTAAATAGTTTTATTTATTTGCAATCTTAATGAATAATTATACTATATTCAAATGATATTTTCCTTATTAATATTAGGTATTAGGGTTTGTTTTTGTCTCTAGAGTAGAGATTGTCTAGAAAAACGAAAGAGAAACGAAGACAAAAAAGTTATTTGATTTTACATGATTAGAGTTATGCCAAATATTTGCCTCTGAATCATCACCTCCACAAAGTCTAAGCTGTTATCAAGAGGCAAATTTGTCACTTTCGATATATGTTTTAACCGCTTCTTCTATACTTTGGAGGTATTGTTTCTCAAGTACAGGACAAACTTTTAGCTGTTGGGGTCCACTTCTTCTTGGGCCGGTCCATCTTGCGAACGATGTGAGGATTCTTGTGCTTAAATTAATGGTAAAGAATGTGATTACTTCATTACTTGTGAATGTCCTATTGGTCATTAGTTCATACGTGAAAGGATAAGAGATGACGAAAAATAAATGGGTCAATTTTATGAATGAAGACGGATGTAAGTACCACAGTTATTTGCAATAGCCGAGGGATTAAAACAAAGGGGATCAAAGTGCCTCACACCAAAATAAAATGATTGGTCAAAAGAAAAAGTTCGTGAAATCTACGTTTTTCAATCAAGTGAAAGATGTTGTCTCCTAGCCATGGTGTTTTACTAGGTTATGACACAGCTAAATACAAGATAAATTGACCTTCTGTTGGGAATGCGAGATAGCAAAAGGAAGAGAGTGGAATTGTGAAGGAAAAGGCATTTTCATTCTTTGATCCTTTACAATATGGAATAAAAAGAGAATTGAATTCTAATTCAACAAGAATATAATAAGATAAAATACTGTCTTTATTACTGAGAGAATAATTGTATATGTGACATTTTCAAAACATTGGTATCTATTATAAAGTTAGAAATAAATCATGAAATCACAATTCATGGGGGTAGAGACATAAATTACTATTTATCAATTTATGTAATAACAATTGATCATGAATTATCATTCCCCTTAAGTGAATACTATAATAATAAATTTACCTATAATGAGGAAAGAATAAATAGTTATTCAAGTGAACAGGCTATGTGTAATTATTAAGGTTCAAGCAGGCATTTAATTTGATTGCAAATTATATTTCATGAGCTAAGCAAATAACTAGTTATTGAATGGAATATGTATAAACTAAAAGCCTTTTATATTTAAGCTAAAATTCAATTAAGTCATTATTATATAAGTGTGTTATTTGAATCTTCTATATTTGTAACCAAGTATGAGAGTATCATCTATGTCTTAACTGATGTCATTTCACTAGAAGTCCTCTATATCTATGAGCATAGGAAATAATTATTAACAAGGGATATATATGGTAAAAAAATTACAAATATAGAGGATTTAAATTACTTAGTAAAAATATATAGGACTTAGTCGAATTTTGATATAACCTTAATAGGCCTAGCTGAATTGCACACGAACATTTAAAATTTTGAAAAAAAAAAAAACAAAAAGAAGGAAAGTCTCTTAATTAACTTTTCTATTCTCCAACTCTAGTTACTACAATAGTAAGATCAAACATGCTTATAGTAATACATTTAGTTATGATTAATGGCGTATAACTACCAATAAATTTTTTTCATATCACAAATAGCATATCATGCTCATTGAATCTTTTTTTTTTTTTTTTTTCAAATGATACGTGCTCTAAGACGGTGGAAGATTAACCATTGATGAAAATAAGAAAAATGAAAAGACCCTTCTGCACAAAACCTTGGACCATACATAGTTATCGCCATTTGACCTCGAATGTGACATAGTTATCGATATACTCAACATCATCAAATTATTATGTGATAAAACTTAAAAAACATGAACACTATAAAGCTTCCCTATATTGCTTCATAAGGCATAAACCTTGTATTTAACTAAGCTTATAAGGTAAAATATAATGATTATATCTCTATTATAAGCCTACTTCTATACTTGGTTGATAGAGTTACAATTTCTTCATAAATCTAGTAAATTTGTATATACATTGGCTAAAAAGATAAATTATGAATTGGGATATCTTGTATTTTTTGATACATTTATATTTAGGTACTAATACTATTAAATGTCACCAAATAAAGTAATAATCACTACTTCTTTCTCCCTTTGTTGGTCCATAAAAATTGTACATTTTTTCCTATCTTATTTCATTTGTAATCTAAACATAATAAAAATCTTATTAATTCTTTCACTAAAGAAGATATAATATCTTCATCTTAGATATTTAATTAAATATCCCTTTAATCTTTAAAGTGTCACATAAACAAATATGGATAGTTATTATTATGTTAAAGGGTTGATTAAAATATTGGCCTTATGGCTTAAAAAAAAAACTATTAGCCTAATAAAGGAAAAGAGAAGACAAAAGAGGGGACACCGGCGAAACCGTTGAATGTGGAGTCGATGGCGCCACCTTGCCTTGGATTTGTCAAGAGAACTAAGCGTTTGTCGCCACATCGCTGACCCTTTAGCCTTCTGCCTCTCTCTCTCTCTGAATTTTCAGTGTCATTAAAAGCCACATTTTGATATTATTACGACTACAGTCTGCATATTAATTACCCATGCTGTTTCGTGAGATGGATGCTAAGATGTACGAGTAACGTGATTATCCCTTGTACCGTATAATACCGTAAAACTTCTTTTGAGCGACATGCCAAACCTGTTCATTTCACAAGAACAATAGCTAAGTTTCAGTTAAGTTAGGTTATAATGGTTAAAGGATAGGTATTGCCAATTTACTCATCCGCTATAATAAAAATCATCAAAATATCAATTATATAAAAATAATTATTAAAATATTAACGTAAAATTGTATTTATTCTAATTTTTCTATGTATATCGCATGTATGATATGTGATTTCACGGTGCACATTGTAATACCAAATAATAAATATGTAATGCAATTCTACTATGCACACTAAAATTGCTTCCATGATATGCAATTTCAAAACTTCTATACATCGCTAAATTGCATCTATAACATGAAATTTCTTAATGAAAATGAAATCTCAAGTTTTAAATGTAATTTTGCATTCATAATTCAGTAATATAAATTATGTGATTGGTAATTAGCATTTTATTTATTTTTTCTTTTTTTTTACCATCTTTAGACTTAGACGCATGCTACATCCAATATTTAATAATAATCAATCACATAATTAACTCTAGAACGTATACTATATGATACATATTCTACGATTTCCACACTCACCTTATAAAAGTAAATAAATAATAATCAATAAAACAACATTGTAACTCTACTTCTAAGTTCTACAAAAAAGAAAAGATAATAAAGTCATAGACAATCCAATATAAAGGCAAATACTTTTATCAGGTTATGTGAAATTTTAATTTTCATTGGGGTGAAAATGTGTAAATATAAACGTCTATTAAAATTTTTACATTTTTTTTTTCATGTTACAAATAGTATATGAACTTTAATAAAATATGCAATTAGATACCTAAACTTTAAAATGGATCAATTTAGTACCTTAACTTTGAAATTAATCAAATCAGTATCCGAAAGAACTTTTTCGTTCATGCCAATAGTATCTCCATATGTACTAAATTGATCAATTTTAAAGTTGTTTGAGCATCAAATTAATCAATTTCAAAGTTTAGATACTAAATTGGTCAATTTTAAAGTTTTAAGTATCTAATTCGATATTTTATCAAAGTTCAAGTATCATGTATGACATTATCCCAATTTTTTTTTCTCTTTTTTGCTTAAATCTTCTATAAAATATGTATTATCTAACCTGTTTTTAAAATAGGTTAAATAGGTAAGCCTGTGAGGCATAACTTGTTTGCAGACTAATTTGGCCCACTATAGGTAGGGCTACAAATAAGTCAAGTCGAGCTTTTGAAGATATAGACTCGATTAGTTTAAAATTTATTGAGCTTGAGCTCATACCAAGCTTTTTGTTAATACTAAAATTGAATCTCAAGCTTGGATTATATAGGTAAATGAGCTTTATTTCAAAACTCATTTATAAATCGAGCTTGAGACAAGCCAAACATTGTATCGAGTCTGCTGAGCTTTTTATCAAGCTTAAATTAGACTCATTTAAGTAATCCCTTTTTTATTTTTTAAAAGCCTAAAAATAATATATAAGAGTTGTTAAAATATATATTGAATAGAAATTATATTTTTTTTGTATATTTATATATAATATATTATAATTATATAAGTCATAAATATGTAAACAAGCTTGTTTATGAATCTATTAATGAGCCTCTTCACAGGCCTACTCATGAGTCTGTTTATGAGCTGGCTCATGAGCCTAAATCAAAACTCAAGTTTGGTTTATTTACTAATTAAGCACTAGTAGAGCTTGAAGAAAGTCAAGTTTGAGTAGTTCACGAGTAGTTCTACTTGTTTGCAACCTAGTTATAGGAAACAATTTCGAGGTAGTTCATGAGTGTCACAAATTTTGTTGCAATTTCAAGTTTTATGAACTTGTAGCTATAGAGTAGAAACATATAATGTGATACCCCTCAAATATAGATCGTAGAACTCTAATCACAGATGCGCCTTTTGGTGTAGTAGCTTAGAGTTCATCGGAACTTTAGAGTTAAGCATGCTCTGTGCAGAGATCTCATGATGGGTGACGCCCTAAGAAGTGTTCACACCGGAAGAACAAAACCATGCGGTGTGTAGCCAAAGCGAACAATACCTCGGCAGGTGGAGTTTTAGGGTGTTATAGGTGGTATCAGAGTAGTTCACAAGTCAAAAGTGGAGGAGTGTGTCCTCACTACTTGGTATGATTTTAGATCTGTGTAACGAAACTAACGAGGACGTCATTTCTATAAGTGGGGGAGTACATGATATCTCTCAAATATAGAATATAGAACTCTAATAACAGAGGCGCCTTTTGGTATAGTGAATTAAAGTTCGTTGGAACTCCAGAGTTAAGTGTGCTCTGTGCAGAGCAATCCTATGATGAATGACTCCTTAGGAAGTGTTAGTATCAAAAGTACAAAACCATATGGCCAAAGCAGACAATACCTTGATGGGCAGAGTTTCAGGGTGTTACATATAAATACCCACCCATCTTTATATAAAACATTTATATAAAACTGTATTTCCATAAATCATCGTATTATTGACGTATTTGACGCTTCACCTACAGTATGATCCATCTAGTATCGATGTCAATGAATGTGAATCACCTTTACATTTATATATATATTTTTTTATAATTATAGAGGTAGAGCGAATTGGTCATGCTACATTTTAATCATGCATACATCAAAGGAGGTACATAACGGAGGCCCAACTCTCTTCAAAATTTTTATTAGGTTTCATTGGACCATCCCGAAAAAGTTATTAGTTTTATTTATTAAAAAATTAATTAAAAACGAGTCAGCAAAAAGACATTATAAATACAAAAGATAGTTTCTTATCACATTTTTTTCAAAAAAAAAAAATGAAAGAAAGAAAAATCCTCATGTACAAAAGGTTTGATGGTTATTTTTTACTTTTACTAGCCACTTTATATCATTACATCTTTTACTTTTTACATTTTCAACAGATAGAATATCTTGTAAATTCTGATAATATCATGAAATGTGTTGTAAATATAACATATGGTTTCTTGTGCCACAACTTAAAACCACATTTTTATGGCAGTCGTTCAATGAGTATTCAAACCGCCGACCCCACCCCAAAAAAAGTAAATAAATAAATCCTCCTTCAGTATATGTTAGAAGATATTCAGTGATTGTCTTTCGCCATATTACAGTCCTTAGGTGCTAAACAATACCTTTTACATACTATGGCTATGCTATCCGATTATCCTCACGCTTACACTCTCTTATCATGATTGTCTTTGAAGTTAATAAAGAGAAAGCCCAGTGCAATATAGTTGTTCTCTGTTCATGTCTGATCCCGATAGAAGAGCAATATATTTCTAATCTTACAGGAAAAATGTAACCTAACAAGAAGAATATTTCAACTCTTCTATGCATTTCTTAGGCCAAGTCATCACTCAAGGGAAGCTTTGGAGTATAAGATGGGAAATGACCACCTATAAAGGGCACGCTTCAAAACGTGTTGAAGAAAATCTTTTCAATATTAGATGGTTAAGATTTTGAGATTTCTTTACTAGTCTTTTGGTCAAAACAAATCTTTTTTAGTTAATTATATGCATCTATTTATTAAGAAAATTGTATGATTACCGATTCTAAATAAAAATTACTCATATACTAATTATATAAAATTAATTACTAAGATACCAATACGAAATCGCATCTTTAATAGGCGATTTACGAATTTACATGTGAATCTTATCTTGAAGATGCGATTTATTAAAAAATATGAATATGTCTATTAAAGATGTGACTCACGTACAAAATAAGTGAATCACCCATTCAAGATGAAATTTATCTTAAAAAAAAATATAAAAACCCTTTGAAGATGTGATTCAACACTATATGACTTTTGACTTGATCGCATCTTCAAATGACGTTTTATGTGCAAATTTGTGCAATGAATGTTCAATATATGATTTTGCATCGATATTCGCATAATAATTTTTGTATAAGTTGTATTTGTATAATTTTTTCTACAAAATTGATAGACACATGCTTCACCCTCTATATTTTAGTTGTTTAGATTTATTTGCATAGTTTAGATCTTCATTGATTATATGCCTATAAATAGATATCCTTGCTAAGTTTGTTTTGCATATGACTAATAATAGAGATTATTTTTCTTCAATATAAGATTTTTCGTTTTATTTGTTATATTTTTTACAATCTCCTAAAAAAAATTATGCAAAAAAAAAAGTTAAAATAAAATAAAATACAAGAAAAGTAGCAATAATTCACTTTCATAAATGAAGGAGAAAAATACTCCAGAATACGTAATTCTTTCAAGAATTCACAAATCTCTATTTTAACTAATGGTATTTCATCAAGATATGTCACTAGTAATGTGATGTACTATGATACAAAGTATAATCCCAAAACCTATATGAAAGCCTACATTAAAGTGAGAAGCAGAAACCAAAATATAAGGAAACATTGGGATGATAGGAAAGCTAGAAGCACAAATTCAAAAGGTCAGTCAATCACCCAAGGTTGGAAACACATCTCCACATGTTAATCGACCTCCATATAATCGGTGAGTTAAACCCGCGTGTTGAGAACTTTAAAATTTCATTAAATGATGGGTTTTACCATTGAAGTAAAAAATTTTATGCAAAAACCATAAGAAGTATAGTTATGGGATAAACGGTAGTCTTAAGAGAACGTATGAATTTATGCATTAGAGGACATCACCATTATGCTGAAGGGTATTGATGTTTATGTATCATAAGGTAGTTATCTATGTACTTGAAGGATAGAGACACCAAATATACTTTGTGTTTAATATTTGCATTTAACAAAAAGAATTCCTATGCACTTATTAGTGTGCCAAGTACTAAGAGATTTAAATAGGGCAACACATGCCTATTAATCCTACAAATTAAAATTATCTAAATAATAATCATATAATTTTAATTACGTAGATACACCAATGCAAAATCGCATCAGAGGTATGCCATTATAATTTTTACAAAGAAATAGCATGCAACATATCCGATTTAAGAAGTGCAAACTGCCACAAAAGCATAGTTTAGCGACATTCACAAATTTGAATTCCAAATTCACATGTTCAAAATCGTATTATTATGTAATTAGTCTACACATAAATAAGTTTGTGGTAGATTAATGAAAAAACAAAAATCTCATTTAAAGTATATTTACCTATGTACGCACACATAGACTACAACATGGTTCAACATCGGTCCAAAACCAGTACAAAAGCAGCGGCTCACAAGTTCCAAAATAACAAACTCGAAATCAATCCCTTTGAAGGTCGGGTCGATTCTAGTTCTTAGAACTTATGGTTCTCAAACCAATATTAGACCCATGGAATCGACCAATTTATTTTTATATATAATTAAAAAAATAAATTTAGTTTTAAATAAAAAATTAAACTTAAAATAACAATTAGGCCTAAAGATATTATAGTTTTAAACCCATTTTCATAGTAGATTATTTAAATGTGCATTTATTTATATACAAACGTATCCACTTTAAAATTAATATTAGTGATGAAAGACTAAAAATACTCTCAAGATAAAAGTAAATCACACATTGTTGAGAAACAAAAAAAAAGGGTAACTTTTGGTAAAAGTCTATATAAATTCCACTACACATCATTTTAACTACATTTATTTCTTGCGATGTTAATGGGAATATATCAAATCTTTGTAATAAATTGTCTTTATTTACATTAAATTGTTTAAACACTTCTTATTGAATCATAATTATTTTCTTTCTTTCTTTCTTTCTTTTTTTTTTTTTTTTGTGTTATGGATTGGATCAAGATAGACCCACCATGTCCCTAGGAGGATTACAAACTAGCTTAATGGGCCAAGTCTTGAGCCCGGACCCATCAATCTCAACCGTCTCAAGTCGATTTGATTTTTGAGTACAACCTAACACGTGCTAATATTTTTTTATGATGGTTTATGTTGAGTTTTTGTCATACCCCAAACAGGGTCAAGACATATTCAGTTCTGCCATGTATAACACTTATGTATTATATGTTAAGGCTACCTTAAAATATTTGTTTATCATGATCGTTTGGTAACCGATTTTAAATTCTAAAATCGCATAATTAAGTTTTGAAAATATTAGATTAAGCAGCAAAAAAATAACAAAGGATTAAAGGTAGGTGGAAATCAATATAGGGTATCTAATAAAAGTTTTTACAACCACGAGCATAAACTACGTCCCTAAAAGAGAATACAAGATTAAAAAGATAACTACAACTTTTATTTAAGAGGAACACATAATCCCACGGTCCGAGCCACTCAGCTCGTCAATAAGCTCGTACTAATCGTCCTATACTCGAGACATGCATAAGCATTAAAATCGAAATCACCTATACCTAAAAAAGAAGGAATGAGCCAAAGCCCATTACACAGTAATGTAATCACACACGATATGGCAAACTCACCTAGACTAGATACAATGCAACAACCAACAATTCAAGGCTAACATTTAAAGTGATTCAAACAACATGGGAGCACTCACACTCCGAACAACAAGCCATGGAAATCTAGGGGTCCTGAGTAGCAGCAACTGCTCAGAAGGTTGATATAGGCAGCCGAATACTCATATCTCGTATATGATATACCCAAAAAAGAAAATAGCTTCCTCTAAGGTTTACCGCCATTATGTATCTCCATTTATTTTAGTTTGTAGTTGTATGGAGCTCAATCGGTGCCCATAGTCATAAACTACATATACTATTTCTCTCCGAACCTAAATGGACATTACCCCAATACTATCTGACCCATCAGCTACTCGTCGAGCCATTAACAATAGCCTAAGTGCCTAACTACCGTACTGGTACTGTCTAGCAAGGTTGTCGCTCTTCGGACCTAATTAAACAATAAAAGCACCCTCAAATAATTAATTAGGTCATCTTTAAATGTTAGTTCATTTTAGTATGGCTATCATAGCAAACAACACGTAAGTCACCGTGTCCCTGATATCGAAACAATAGACGGTAGAGAATCACAAGTAAAACAATAGGTTAATTGAATATCTATCAAGAAAGGTTAACTTATATAAGTATTAAGTATACCAACTAAGGATTCAAGTCATACTGATTAATCAATTAACATAAGGTCTTATGTAGAATAAGGCCTTTGGTTTATAATTGAATTAGGTCCAATTAAGATAGATGGGCTTAGATAATTTGGACTAAGCCCATAGGATTCAGAAATCAAGTTTATTATTTAGATGTATTGGGCCTTGAGGGATCTTAGATTAAGCCTAATAAGAAATTCTCTAAGTGTTTAACTTTTAAGGTTAATAGGCTTTAGAGTTTAGGAATTAAACCCATTAAGGAATATAAATGTTAAATTAGATGGAATTGTGCTTTACTTTGAATTTAGGTCCAATTAGAGTGATATTGGTTATTGGATCTAAGAATTATGTTCAAGCCCGAGTAGAATTTAATTTAGACCATAATTAAGCTATTGGGCATTCTAATATCTTATATAGGCCCACTAAGGATATTTTAGGCTTTTGGGCCCAAGCAAAGATTTGAGCCCAATTAGATATTTCAATACCTAGAATCGGTAATGGACTTAAATATATCGAGAATAGGCCCAATTAGAATAGGTAAAGGTGTTGGGCCTATATTATGGAATTTAAGCCTATAAAGCGTAAAATTAAGTATTTGTTTATATTTTAAAGGTTTAGACCCTAAATAGTTAGGAAAGACTTGTTAGAATTTAGTTTAGACCTATTTAGTGTAAATAGGCCTAGTTGGCTAGAAATTTTGTTATTAGGCCTACGGTTGTGTTTGTAGACCAATTTATCTAATTAAGCCCTTTTGTATTTTTTTTTTTTTTGGTCAAATTGGATTCTATTTTAGAATTTAAGTCCATAACCAATTATTAAAGCTCGAAATTATTAATATTAGCTAAGTTAGACATGAATTCATTTCTGAGTCTATGTTAGATTATTTGAACCATGTTGGACCTATTGTTACTATCTTGGCTCATTTTAGGCCAATCATGACATATTGACTATATTTTTACTAATTAAACCCGTTTAGATCATTTTAGCCTATTTAATCTTAAAATATTTATTAATTCAATTTTATAGCTCATGATATTTGTCAAATCCATTTAATTGTCAATTACCTATTTTAAGCCCAATTAGTTAATTAAAACATATTATATCTCGGTTTGGTATATTTAGTCCAACTAAGTCCATATAATTTGATTTGGGCCCTAAATTATTATCGAATCCCAATTTAGCTACTAAAGCCTATAATAATTTAATTGTATTGACTCAGGCTCATACTATATTTAATTACCCAATTTATAATTAAAAGCTCTTTTATACCTAATGACTAATCTAGCTTGCTAACTTTTATATATAATGTATATATATTTCCAATTTTAATTTAACAAAAGCCTAATAAATCAAAATATTCCTAAATTAACTAATTATAACTAACTATACATTAATCAAGCTATTTTATGATTATTTAATTTAATTACGTTCGGATTTCACAAGTTTTTTTTTTTTTTAAGAAAACAAGGTTGGAAAACAGGGAGGTCTACGCATCGATTCATTTTTGGATCGGTTCACCTTAATATTTGTACTTCTCGGTTTGGGTTTTTTTTTTTATATCAAAATTGCACATCCTAAGCTTTTAAATTGTTGTAGTTTTGTTGGAAAAGAAAAGATAAAAATGACTGGTTCGGCCTACGCAAGATAAACAACGTTTTACACAGTACATCCAAAAAATAAAAGTCTAAAAAAAAAGTAAATGACCTTTAAAAGTTCTAAAAATTTCAGAGCATATATACATTTATTGAAAATCATTTCCAAAAATTTCATGTAAAAATAAGTACATTTGATATTTTATTTATTTTTCTCAAGAAATACAACTATTAAGCCTTTAAAAATAGTAAATGAATATGAAAAATTACGAAACCTTCCAGTTTATATCCTAAGATGATATACTACATTTCTATAAATTTTACATGAAAATAAATTAACCATCATTACATATCATGATAAACAACACTTCTATTTTCGATCTAACAAACATGCTATTGTTTTTATTCAATTTTCATCATGATAAATCATTGCAAAATCATATAGAACACATCAAAATAGATTACATAACATGCTATTTTATTTCAACCATATTTACACCATAAATCCACTAAAGAATACATAAACGATATCAATATCAACACATTTTTATCAAACCAAGTAACACATGATATTTCACCTAAACCATATTTCTATATCATGTATTTTTAGTATTGCAATATATTATTTACTAATACATTTCACTAATCATACTATTTAATTAAATAATTTACTTGTAGTTGTCACGCCCCAAATTTGGTGCAAGGCATGTCAGCCGCCACATATAACACTTACACATTATACGTTAAGGCTGATCTAATCTACAATTTATCGTGATCGTTGCTAAACAAATTTTTTATTCTGAAATCGTTGAATTCATTTGTGGAAATAACTGGAAATTTGCAGCGGAAGAATAAATTTCTCAAAATGATTTTCAAAACAGACTACTTCAATGAGTAGACCAACATTTATAATTAAATATTATACCTTCGGGTATCTCAAAGTACACATTTTCTAGTATCTCAAAATACAACTATGGTCTCATATATATTGAAATACCCCAAACCTTCACATACATTAGAAATTGGGTTTAGATAGATTTGAATGAATTAAATTAATCATAGGATATAAATAGACAAGTTGACAAAGTTAGATTAGTAATTAATTAAATGAAATTTGAGATTTGGAATCTAAATTCTCTAAATAAGTCATTGAAATGTTTAGAGGATTCCTAAACTCTTGATTCTTAGCCTAAACACTAATTCCTAAATCTTTACAAAATTTGAGTTCATTTGCTTGAATAAAAATATCAGTTCTTAAACCCGAACTCAAATAAATATCTTTTATCTAAAATAAATTCCTAAATTAAGTTCTTATTATAAGTTCTTAATTTCTAACCTATCTATTCTAAAATTATCTTTTGAATACTTCTAGAACTATATATATTGATCTGATAGTTTTAAACTTATACCTTATTCGAAAAATATCAAATTTTTTATTAAATCTTATCTTTTCTTTTTCCTTTTCATCCTCTGCCACTCTCTTCTTCTTCTTTCTTTCATCCGTTTCTTTTCTTCTTCTCTTTCTTTCTTTCTTTCTCTCTTTCTTTCTTTCTTTCTTTGATCTCTCCTTCTCAATTCCAAATCCTAGACAAGATCAAGAAGATAAATTAAAACTAAGGAAGAAGATAGAAAAGAGGAATCAAAGCTAGAAGTACAAGAAATTGCATGATTTAGCCAAAAAGCTAAGTTTTCTATTTCTATTTCTCTTTGTTTTTACTTGTTATTTACATTTGTAATTGATGAGTTAATGTTGAATTGGGTTGAGAGTGTTGTTTATTTATGTATTTGTTGGTTTAATGGTTGATGGAAGTTGGGGATTGGTTGGAGGAAGAAGATGATGAATAGTGGTTATGGAGGTTGATGAAGTTTGAGATGTTTGATGTGGTGAATATGAAGTTTATGTTGTTTGAATGTTATATCGATCATATAACAAGCTTTGGAAAACTTTGGAATGAGTTTAAAGAACTTTGAGAAGTGTAAAATGCATTTAAAGAACAAAGGATTTCGTTATTTTCTCGTTCCAGTGTGCACAACCTGATGCAAGGCCATGCACATGCCCTTGCAGGCCTTAAAATCCTTAAAATTTTGCCTCGGGTCACTTTTTCATGCTCAGCACGGCCTCGAGCACGGCCATGCACTCGGTCGTGCAGCCTTCCCCTGTTTCGCAGCCGTTTGTATTTTAGCCATAACTTTTTCATCCGACCTCCGATTGAGGTGATTGAAGTTGCGTTGGAAAGATTAAAAAGAGATCTATGATTTTTATGTTTTGAGTTTTTACAAATTCAAAAATTATAGATGCTTAAATTTTGATTCTTTCTAAATGCAACACTTTCCAAAACAAAGTTAAAAACTTGTTTTTGTTTGTTAAATGTGTTTTTGCTTAGGAAATGGATCTTTTCGAGCTAAAATGAGACAGATGAGTGATATTTGATGTGTTGAGTGAATTAATTCATGTAATTAAACATGGGTTAAGTTGATTTATAGATTTAACAAATAATTAGATTAAATCTAGAAGTTTGTTATAAAATGAACTTAGTTAACAAACCTAGGTTCAACTTGACTAAATGCACTTGAATAGGATAAAATGAATTAGATTGAGTTAGTTTAACAACTTTGGCTTATTAAATGATTAAGTTTAACTTATTTGGCTAAGGTTAAGCTAAAATGGGTTAGTAAGAAATAATAGAGTTAAATGAATGTGTTAGGGTGATCTTTGAATAACATGAGAAGTATGTTGCTTTGTATATATATATTGATATGTGAATAATAGGTTGTGATATGGTTTACATTTAATATGAATGAGTACTAGCTTAAGTTCTCATGTGAGTTCAATTTCTTGAAACAAATGTTTGGTTTTGGTTTTGGTTTTGGTTCTGATTCTTTTGGATTGGCTTTGCTCAACCTTTTAAGGCTTTGTTTGGATTTCATATTCAAGGTACGCAGTAACTTGCGTGTTGGATGTTAGGATAGGCATCTAATATGGATTAAGAACTTAAAATCGTCTTAATAATTGATGAGTGTTGGTTATGCTTTACGTCGTTGAATCTAAAACCAGGGAGCGACAACCTTGTCATGATGCAATGGCACGGTAGTTTAGGCACTTAGCCCAATCCTTTGTCATGATGCAATGACTCAAATCCATGATGCAATGGTTCACCATGATGCAATGGTGGTTTCTTTTTTTGGCTAAGTGGGTGGCTAATAGGGTTTACTGTATCGGTATATTCTCTACTTAGGCTCGGGAGGAAATAATATGTTTTAGTTCATGGGTATGGGACGGTTGAACTAATTGATGTTATGGACCGGGATAAGTGGAGTGTATAAAGAAGTGTGAACCCTAGATGATGCTATTAATATTCTTTATCGGTTAAATATAGGAGATATAAATATCCAGTCTATCTATATCAACCCCCTGAGCAGCTGTTGTTACTCAGGACCCCCAGATTCCCATTAGCTTGTTCCGGAGTGTGAGTGCTCCATCGTTAATTTGTTTATTTTAATGAAAAGATAATAACTTGTGGATTGATGCATTGTATTTAGTTAAGCTCATGTGTCACTCCGTGTGTGATTGTGTTGCTGTGTACTGGGCTCCGGCTCATTATTGTTGTTGTTATTCTTTTTACAGGTATTGTTATTCTTGATGATGATGATGAGATGATGACTTGATGATGATGTGGAGATTGTTGATATTGTTGTTCTTATTATTGTTGATGTTGATATTCATGAGGATGGTGATGGTGATGGTGATGATGATTGATGATGATTGATGTGATGATGTTTGTCCCCAGTTTTGGGCGATTCTGAAGATATGGGAGAATGAGTGAAGTGTGATAGGATCGAGATATTACTTGTATTTTGTTTCTTCTTTTGTTTTGTTTGTTTTGTTTTGTTTTGTTTTGTAAGAGGACTGGATATATTTATAAATTGTATTTTCTTTTAAGGGCTTGTTAATGCCCAATTGATTGTAAATGATTATCTACCCCTAAGAGTATATCATAAAGTGTTTTTATAAAGTTAGTTTCTTAGAAAACTGATTTGCTCTGTAGGGAGTAGAAGTTTATAAGTTGTTTTATAAAATTTGATTTTCCGCTGCCGAATCCAGTTATTTAGAAATCTAACTAAATGATTTCATAAATTCTAAAATTGGGTTAGCAATGTTCAACATAAACACTTTCTTTTAAGACAACCTTACGTATAATTCGTAAGAGTTATACGTGGTTGGGGACTTGGTGTGCTTAATTTGAAAGTTGAGCATGTCGGGTCTTTACATATATGGCCGCATCAAATCATAAGTTCAAAAACATTATCAATAACTTTTGCCAATAGCATAAATAGTTCAACATTCCTAGGCATTCAACTCGTTAGTAAGCTCCTTCAGAGTCGTACCATACCCAATAATTTTACAAGCATCTGGATCATCACCTGAAAGAGAAAGGAATGAGCCGAAGCCTAGTACGACAGCAACACAAGCATACACGAGATAGGCACACATGTCTATTCTATATACAATGCAACAACCAATAGTTTATATCTTTAAATTAAAGTGCGACAAACAACAGTAGAGCACTCACACTCCGGTAATACGCTAGGAGCCTGAGGGTCCTAAGTAACAGCAACTACTCAGGGGGTTGATATAGGCAGCCCAAATACCTATATCCGTAATAGGATCATCTAGTAAATAGTTTCATCTAGGAGCTACAGCCGTTATGCATCTCTATCCATATTTGTCCATTATCATAAAGTAGAGTAACAGAGCCCATATATTAAACTGCTTAATACAACTTCTTTTCAATATGAATAAACGTTACTCCGATACCATCTCTCCCATCAGCTACCCATCGAGCCACTGATAACCATCATTTATCCAATGTCAATAATAGGAGGTGGCCTAAGCGCCTAACTACCGTATTGGCACCACCTAGCAAGGTTGTCGCCCCTCGAATCAGGCTAAACGACCACGCACAAGCAGCAAGCAATTATTAATGCCATCTTTAAGTGTTAATTGATTTAGGATGCCTATCTTAGCAAGCAACACATAAGTCACTATGTACCTGGTACAAAATCTGTGCTCCGAACAATTAGAAGATAGACAAGAAGATAAAGCAGAAGGCAGGCTCCTAACAAATATATGCTCAAAGATTGCTTCATATAAGTATTTAAATAGATTATTGATTATTTTAAACTCATATAATACAATCCTATGTCTTGTGAATATTCATTTGAAACAACATATTCACCTTATTATTCATAGGCTATCTTAAACCAATTATAAATTATTATGGTCTTATATGATTTTAATAGTTGATTAATAGTTAAGTGTAAATTGTTGGCCTTTAAGGAATTTACCAAGCCAATATTAGTTAATAAGTCTACATATCTTGCCAAGTTGGATAGAATCAATCAGTCAAGTCTACTAAACTTATTTTATGGTAATTAAGTCATTAAACAGTATTTTAAATAATATATCATATGTTAAATGTAATAAACTTTTATCAAGTAACTTGTTTAAATATAATTATTTTATTTATATCATTAATAATATTTTTACACCTAAATATGTTATGGAATTTAAACTAGTTTACTATTATGTTTATATTATGTTAAAATGTCATATTTATTCCTATTTTATTAAATAAATTCCTAATATCAAAAAATTAAGTATCCATCTGAAAATTCAAATTTCAATATGAGAACACCCCTTTTTACATTTATTATATATATATTTGATTAGAATTAATTTACCTTAAATTCTAATATCTCATTTCCTATAAAAAGCTAGTATGCCTCCTAACTTTAATGAATCGGTTCACTATCTTAAACTCGGGTTCTTGAGCTCAAATTTTATGTAGACTACCTAATACATATGTTAACATGATCATAAGTTTACTTGACCTAAACTAATTATTTAATTAGGTTTTTAATTTCAATTTTATCTAATCTGGTTGGAAACGGGGGACAGCACTGGCGACGATCGTTTCAATCAATTTTGACCATTAACCGGCTGCTTCTTTACACCAAATTAAATTAGACTTCTTGAGCTTTCAAACCGTTATAGTTTCACCCAAAATAAGGAGAAAAATTCACCGATTCAGCCATAAATATTCACACCATCACTGGCCGAACACTATTTTATCATGTTTTGCTATTTTGTAATTTAATTTTTAAAAATAGTAAATGTATTTCAAAAATCACGAAAATTTACATTTTGTATATAGACATGTTTAAATATCATTTTTATAAATTTCATCCAAAAATAAATTCATTTAATATTTTACCTAAATATTATAACTTAAGCTGTCCATATTTAATATATATGCATATAAATTGATCTTTAAGCATATATTGAATTCATCTAAAACATGTTTATTCTATGTTTTATTATCTAGTATATACTTTGATTTATATTTTGCAACATGAATCACAAATCATAACTCAAATCATCATCAATAACACAAATTTTCTCAAAATTCCAACATATCAACATAAACATACATATTTATGTATTTCAATAGAAATTATATTTATTATATTCATCTATTTATTCGATAACTTCATTTCAATGAAACATATCAATTCAACATATAACATACATATAATAGTTTCAAATACTCAATTTTCTAACATACATACATATACATGTGCATATTTCGGTTTTCAAGCTTATATACTAATATTATTTAACACTTGAATCTAAGTTTATTTTTAGTGATTTACATGAATCTAAATGCCATTAACATATTTAAAAATTAACTATAATTACTTACTTGAATTTAGCAATATCAACAAATTAACCTTCTCTATTATTACTTTAATACTTTGATGATACTTCTAATACTAAATCCCCATCTTAACTTTGATTTTTTTCTTCAAATACCACCTAAGAATCAATTGAAATATAAATTAGATTTTTGGGAAGAAATTAAGTAATTGGATGATAGAAATAGGGTAGATTTTCTTACCTGTTGAAGACTTATCTTGAAGAGGATTTGTTGTAGGATTTTTGTGGGTTTTGGGAGATGTTTTTGAGAGGATTTTTAGAGATGAAGAGTTGCTGAAAATGGAAGACCAAATTAGGGTTTTCTAAGGCTCCTTTTTTATAATGTTTTAGATTATGTAATTTCTAGGGGTAGCAAAAAAACCGACTGAACCAAATCAATTTGTAACCGAACCAATTCAAACCGAAAATATGGTTTTTTTCATGGTTTGGTTTGAGAATTTTCAAATTTGAACCAATCCGTAAATTTATGGTTTGGTTTGAAAGGTAAACCAAACCAATCTGTAAAACCGAACCAAACCGTTTTAGAAACATAATAATGTTTTACTATATTTTTGTATGATTTCATTTTATATTTATTATTTGGTGAATATTAATTAAAATCAACTTGTTCTTTTTTAAAAAAAATTTAAGCTCATGATATGTAATTTTTTTTATGATGAACTATTGTTTTTTTTTTTATAGCTTTTTAATTTTGTAAAGTATGAAATTTATTTATTCAGTTATAAACTTTTATTATGTATTAATTGTTTAATATATTTTATCAGTTGGTCATTTTATTCATTAATGACTTTTGTTGATAGATGATTTTTTATTTTAGCTAAATTATTGGTAGATAATTGACATGATGGTTATATTAAAAATCAAAATTATGATTTACTATGTATTGGTTAGTGAATGTATTTTATTGGTGAATAATTGATTTTATAGAGAATTATAGATTAGAAGTATGATGAATTTATATAAAGTATTTTGTCATGGTTTATAATATCAACTTTGTAAAATGATAAATATTTAAGAATCTACACAAATGTAAAAAAAAGTAGAACAAGAAAAATTTTAGTTAGAATTTTGATTTAAACCGTAATCCAAACCAAACCAAACCTTTATTTAATGGTTTAAAAAATTTATAATCCAAATCAAACCGTTACTTAAAGGTTTGGTTTGGGATGGAAAAAAAACCAAACCGTAAATTATGGTTTGGTTTGGTTTTTACCGATTCGTGCCCACCTGTAATAATTTTTATTAGGTTTATGAGCTTTTTGATCGATTTGCTTAATTAGTTGAGGGCATTTTAGTCTTTTCCTAGGTGTAGAAATCTTCTAGAGTTAGTTAAGGTCAATTTGGTCTTTTCACATGCTTGATATTTACTTGTGTTCACATTGTAGATATTTAAGGAGCAATTTGGTCCTTTCACATAGTTGGAATTCTCTAGAGTTTAGGTTTTTATAATGTGTGTGAGGGTGTATGGAATGAACACGGTATCATAGGCTTTGATGCATGGCTTTTGGGCTTAGGTTTATGGGCTTGAATATTGAATAATTGGGCTTGATCTTATGTTAATGGGCTTAGGGTTTTAGATGAAGAATTAGGCTTTTAGGTTATAGGCTTTTGGAAGTTAGAAATGGATTTAGAAAGTAAGAAAAGAAAGTTTGCTAATTATATTAGAAATTGAATATAGGAAATCTAATTAAAGAAAAATTAATATCTCACTTGAATTTAGGGTTTTAGGGGTTTAGGAATTTATATTTGAATGAAAATATTTAGTTTTAAATTTTTAAGATTTAAGGAGTTGGAATTTAGGCTAAAATATGTAAATTGTATATTTAGGGTTTTAGGTAATTAAACTTGAAAAATAAAGTTAATTTGATAACTGGAAAGTTTTGATTAATTCGAATTTGTTGAAATAGTCAATTGATGTTGCTTAATAGCTTAAATTGGGTATTTATGACATTAGGATCTCTATTTTTAATTAAATTCATTTATTATTCCTAATTATGTTAAATTATCAAATTTTTCACTTAAGCTATTAGGGTTTCTAGTCTCGATAGGTCAAATTAGGGTATTATGCCCAAAAGACTAAAAAAAAGGGGGGGGGAAATTAAAAGTCAATGAAAAAAATAAAAAAAAATAAATGTTACTACATAATAACAAACGTTTAAATTATTTCCATGTAAATGGATTGAGACTCAAGAACTGGCAAGTCCAAACCAGTCTTGAACCAAATCGAAGACACGTCAAGCTTTAAATGAAAGGCACTTGAAATTACTACTTCTTACGTCCAAATTGCTTTATCTCAACTCCTTAAGCTACATAAATATCCTTAATTGGTTCATTGCTAGCATACTATCTATAAGGTAAAAAGTGTCTCAAGATCTATTCTCTATCTCTACTAGTTACTTCCTCATGGCAACCTAGTCCATTAAATGGCGTTGTTGGCTAATACACATATCACATGCCTAACCTCACAAACAACTTTGATTCCAATAAAGGCAAGCCTATGTGATTAAGCACGTCTTTTTTAATGGTATGCACATAATAATAATGAGAGCTATTCAAGGTTAAAAGATGTAGTCGAACACATTCATAAATAGTGGCAACAAGCATTGTAACTCAACTTTGTCACACAAGTGGTATTGTTACAATAATTACATGAAACAATAACCACCTAATAAGAGAAAGTCTCTTTTGGATACAAAGATGTAAAAGTACACAACATAGAAGTTTGGTTAACCATCTCCTTACAAAGACAGCCCGTTGATGCCAATGTTTTCAAGTTTGGCTTGATCACCCTAGGTTAGAACTTGAACCTTCTCTACTTAAGCATCCATTCAACTTTTCTTTAGTTCAATCAATAGAACTTTCAAGCACACAAAAACTCTTTCCCTCAGTCCAATCTTGTTACCAATGCAACATCTTAGCCAACCAAACTAAGCCATCCTCACAAAGTTTAAACTTTGTGTTTATCATAACACTAAAATTCTAAAATTTTAAATCAATTTAATCTTCTTGCCTACTTTAAGTACAAGTTAATAGACCAAATTTTAGCATCGTACTTTAGTATGAAAACATCTTATCATTCATCAAGCCATTGATTTGCATAAAAAACTATTTGTGCTATCTAGAAATAGGAAAATTGGATAAAATGGGATGAACATCTAAGGATAAATTCAATTAGGTAATTATCATTTAAAATATAGTTAAAAAAGGATATCAATATTATACAAACTTGTGCAAATAAAATATTAATATTTTTAATGACCAAAAGAAGATATCAATTTTTCTTAAGAATTACGATTTTTTTTTTTTTTTGAGTATTGCAAAAGAAGATTGGCGTGACTCCATACAAATGTGCAATGTGAGCATATTTAATAAATGTGGAAATTATATATTTTATCTCGACTTTATATTATACTGATATGTGTATACTTTAACACATATATTTTTTATAGGAAAATGTGTTGATTTAAAGACAATATAAAAGTAATATTTTTGAGTGCTTGAATTAGATTGAAAAGGGATCAAGTTGTATTCTATTTATAAAATCCATTTAGATTCACGTTAATGCCAAACATAAGTCTAGGAGTAGATATTGAGAGTCAAATTTCTAGTTCCGATGATGCAATTCATCATGGCCCAACAGCAATCAAAGGTGTCCAGCAATTTATTGAAAGATCAAATGTTAATTTCATCGTTTGCAAAGGATAAGCCCATCACTTATACGAGCCCAATTCAGCGCCAAACTGTCCAGCAGTCAAAGAATTTATAGGCCGAGTCCAACAAGACATTAATTCACGAACTCATTTTAATTAAGCATTAATAGGAAGTAATTACCTATTTCTTAGGAAAGAAATGGCCGGAGCTTTTGTATGAATAGGGATGGATTAATCTTGTCCTGGGAGATCTTATAATTATACTATGATTTCTTTTCATAATATCCTTTTGTATTTATTTATATATTTTTTCCTATTTTAAAGCCATAACAAGTTCGAGAAACATAAAAGCTATTAGCCATAACAGAAAATAAGACCAAAAATCCCTTCTTCCATCTTCTTAATTTTAATTATTGTATTCATGAGTTAAACTGGGATTAGTAGTATGACATCATTATATGTCAATATTTAATTAAGTGAAACTATGATTATCCAATTCATAATTATTATTGCAATCAACGATAGTTTTTGTATGAATAGAAGTTGGAAGACTCGAAAGGGAATTAAGAGTGGATACGAAATTGGTCTCAGATTTGTTTATCATTGACATGGAAATGTGCAAGTCAAATTAATTTATTTAGGATTCATATTTCTTGGTGCAATTAATATTAATGACTGTTACATTGACATATGACAAGTATTAATAAAATTCTATAGTTGGTTTCTCTTACTGATGGTTATAAATAAACTAATCCAAATATATGTTCCTATTATAATTAAGATTAGGGGCACGGATAAATTAAGCTAGTTCACAAACTATCCAAATTCAATTCGATGTTTACCCAAGTTGGATTTGAGAATAATCAAATCAAGCTTGAACTTGATTTATTCGATTAGTTTATCAAGTCAAACTCAAGCTTCAAATGTTTAGCTCAATTAGCTCATGTGCATAATTTAGCACTATCAAGCTCAAATTAAGGATAAATATTAATCTAATTTGAGTTGAGATTGAATATTAAAAGTATTTTAATTAGAGTTAAAAATATTTTTAAATTAATCAAGCTTAAACAAGTCGAGCTTGATCTATGTAATATTACTTCGATCCAAACACAAACATAAAATTTTAAACTTGGGCAAGCTCAAGTTTTGAAATTCAAGTCGAGTTCAACTCTGTAAGATCTCAACTCCACTCATCTGCGGCCATAATTGAGACTACATTAGTTCTAAAAACCAATGATTCCTTATGAATCTAATTAAAATCCAACCAATTAATTTTTTGTATATCTTAAAAGCATGCAATAATTGATCAAATGATAGTAATGTCATGATCCTGTGTATTTGATTTACTGAATTGTTACCTTGGTGATATTACTGTGATAGTTAATTTAGTCTGTTTTTAATTATAATTTTTAATATTCACTCAATATCCCAACAAAAGAGAAAACGGAAATTATTTATTATTTAGTTACCCATCACAGAGAAGAACTGGTTCTGACTAGTATTTGTATTATAATGCATGGCTTGGTCCACTTGTCAATTTGTTTGTATTGAAAATCGTATTTTAAATTAAAAAGTGCACATCAATAATTAATAATGAAACGGTAATTGATGATTTATTTACACCAATTTTTATAATGTTTATATTTTTTAATCAATTAAAATATTAACCTCCTATTTAAACTTAACTCTAAATGTTGATCTATATTATTTTGCCTTTAGAATTCACGAAGCCCATTAAACAGCTGCCTTACCTGTCTTAGGTCATTTGGCAAAAAAAATAATAATAATAATAACAATAACACCAACAACAACTTCTCTAGGTCATTTTTTAGGAAAATGAATAGCTCCAAAAAAAGATTTTTAGCTTAAATCCTGCTTTTGTATTTTCCCTTCTCCAATCTACTCAACTATAAAAACAAAGTCATACACTAATAATGGTTGAAGAAGCTACCATTCTTCAGTGAAGATCTGAAAATCTTCTTGAGATTATCCAATGCCTTCTCCTTTGACGTAGTCACAATTGAATAAATTTCACTTAATTAACTTTCTCATATTAAGAACTTGAAAGGTTAAGCTTTTAAAATATTCTTAATAATCTTACCTTAATTTATACTCAAATTGTTTGATGAAACCCATCTTAAATCTTCTCTAAACCTTAAGATGCGGGATACTATGGAAATTTAAAGGAATGTTAATTAAGATAATTGAGAAATAGCCGTTTAGATACAACTTTACTTACGACTAGTTCACTTCGTTGTAATGAATAAGGAAGAATTGAACTCTAATTCAGTAAGTATGTAATAGAGTTGTAATGGTTATTACAATATTCACTTGGTATAAAAAAAAACACAACTAACTATTATAGTAAAAAGTAAAATATCTATAATGACTCTAACAGTTTACATAGAATGTTGAGAAAATAAATAGCAATTCATATCAAGTGAATGGGCTGTTAGAGTTTTTATTATATTTAACAAGTAAAGGCCTTTTAATGATGCTTGAATCCTTTGTTAATCCTAAAGTCACACCTCTTTTGATGAGACAAACATTGTTAAGTTATTTCATATCTTAAAGGATAAATATATTTTGAAACTTGAATTATTGTAAAACTCACCAAAATTCAAAAGAAATCATGCAAAACTTATAATATCATTAAGTATGTATTTGGCATATGTTAAGTTGGTTATTGAGTTTGTGTTGAACTTTTAAAGATGAAAAAGCTCTAGGGGAATAGCAACAAGACACCAAGATCTTGCATCCGAATGCCACCTTGATGTCACATGATTAGAATCAAACTGATCATTGGATAGCGGAATAGTGGTTGGATGCTAAGGCATAGCATCTAGACACTGATCTAAATTAATTTCTGCCAAGAGCTTTGAATGAATTTTTTGTACGTAGCATTTGAACGATAAGACATGACATCCAAACAATATGTTGGTTTTGTGTTAATGTTTTCTAAGCACAGTACATGTAAACCTACAAAGTTTTGTGATCGGTTTAGCTTAAACCCTAATTGGAAGGTCAACCGGAAACCCTAAAGTCAACAAAATCCTAATAAGACGTAATAATTTAAGTCCAGCAATCCCATGTTCGCAATCCTAAAAAAGTAAGTAAGAGATTAGTATGTAGAATAGTTCGTAACGCATAAGGAAACTTAAAAAGATATATTAGTAAAACCATAAATCGTTTGAAACCCGAACATATACAATTCTTGAAAAACGTGTTCCAGGGCTCGGAATAGTCAAAATACTCTAAATATACCGTTAGACTTGTAAAAATATAAGGTTTTCAAAAATATCAGTTTTATAATTTTTCGATAAGTGAAACTAATAGATATCACATTTATATGCGCATTTTCTTACTACGGTACTTTATTAGTCATATCTACTTTACATTACACTGTTCATTTATCTGTACTTTTTCTAACATCTATTCTTATGCTCTACACACCTATTATCTTTATTTTTTTACTTTTCACATAACTTTATTTCACATCTACTTTACTTATTATTACATTTAATCAACAAAACTAAAAAAATAAAACTCTCTCTTCCCTCTCTCTTCTAATAGCTGCCCACCCCGCCGCGCGCCCCCCTCCCCCCCCCCCCCCCCCCCTTCTTTTGTCTCTCTCTTTTTTGTTTTCAATTTTTCTTTATTTAAATCACACAAAATTCACTCATCGTTTTCCTATAAATACCTTCCTCATCTTTCGCTTCATTCACACAATTACTACCCACAAATTTACTACTAAATCTCTCCAAAATTCTCCTCTCAAAACTCTCTCCGCATACACTACCAAGACTCTCTCAAAATACTCTCAAATCCCTTTTACATACACAAAACCCATTGACATATAATACTCCAAAATCCTCTTTTAGGTAAAATTTTCTTTACAAATTTCTTCTTATCATATCATGTAACTTTTCATGACCATGGTGTGAGTTTTCTAAAGTTATTGTTATGGAAGCTACACTCTGTTCACGTATTGTTCTTGTTCATGAAAATCTATTTCTCTAATTTTATGTTGTTATTATGTTTTACATGTTATGTTAGCTTCTTATATATAGTTAATTAAATATAATTATGTATCTACATATATATGTTCTTTAGAGCATATAAGCTCACTTATAATTTATTTACTTTCATGCAAAGTGATTTATTTATTTCTTTCTTTGCAATTTATTTATTTTATGTTATTTTAAAACTAGGCTCTAGTCTTAGACTTGTCCCCATCAAATCAAAACAATTTTCTCTCTTTTATTTTTCTTTCTTTTTGGAACTAGTATACTTCTTAGTCTCAGGAGCCTTGAAGAAGCTAAGACTCCCAATACTTGATTTTATTTATTATTTATGTTATTTTTGCTTGTTATTATATTTCATAATCATGCCCATAAAGATTGTTGTCCAAATTTTTAAGCTTTAATTTTATTTTTACAAAAGAAGATTTTATCACCTAAGAATGGTTTTATACGAAATTTAGAATCTATGGTTTAACAAAAGTAAATTTATCCTTTTCAAAACTTTAGGAAGAACTCACTACAATTTTAAAAGCTACTCTTATTTTGAAAAACTTTTTAATCATTTCTATATTACCTTGTTTTCTCAAAAGAAGATGATTTTTGGTACTAAAATGTTTTTCATAAAAACATAATATAAGGAAACCCCATAAAAAGGGAATGAGAGTTTTCAAAACCAAGATTTTTCGAGTAATGATTAAAGAAAAGTTATATAGAAAAACTAATAGAAAAAGTGACACCGATATTGAAAAATTCTAACAGGAAAATAGAGAAATCTAACGGTATTAAAAAATCTTTAAGAAAAATAGTAAGATAGACATGAAATAATTCTTTGAAAACAAAAGAATCAAAATATTCATTTTAAAGGATTTACAAAATGGATTTTTTGTAAACTATGGTTTTCTAAACTTTTATTTAACATTGTTTTACTCAAAGAAATTTGGTTGGACAATAAACACTTGAGCATGGATGAAATGTGAGTTATATATCTATGAAAAAGGGATTTCTTAACTATATAGATAACTATATTTATCAAATCAATTTTTGGATGGTGTAATGTTTGTAACAAAATGCATTTGGGATGAGAAAATTCGTGGTGAATTTGATCGCCACTGTTTTGGAGCCTAAATGATTTAGTTTGATGAAAATAGTTTTAGAAATGGATAGATCTTTTCGAATAGATAGAAATCGGTATATTATATATGCAATTTCGAGTTAAAATGACCAAGTTATGGCCATTTTAAATTGGAATTATCTTTTATACAAACTTTGACGTTCTTATGACGTAGTTTAGATAAGTTTCAAGGAAATTATCAAGAAATACTCATTTTTGGTATTTTCCTTGACTAGGTGATTCCGAGGAAGAATACCTATATCTCGAGAATTATTTCGACTAAGTGGATTGTTTGAGCGACTTATCCATTTAGAAGAAGTATCGACATGGCAACGTGAGTTTATTTCCTTAAAATGTTTTACTTGATTGTGCTTGTAGTTTAGTCGCATTAGAATTAAGAAAAGAAAAACTGATATGGATGTAAAATTTTTTTAAAGAATTCTAAGAATATCAAGGGCGGAATTGATTGTAAGTAATTGTTTGTTTTAGTATAGCACTTAATATGTATGAAATTCTATTATTACCTTAAATTTGATAATAACGATGCTATGATATCTTAAATAAATTGATTCATGCATACCACGAAGTGAGTTACATTGCATGGGGTTATTATTCTTAAGTGAAAAGGATAGTAGCACGGTTGAAAGCAACACTTGGCGGTTATGATCGAAAGTAATTGCTCGGCGACATGGAATCAAGCCAATACTTAGCGGAAATCTGGAAGCATGGCTCAACCTGAGTAGACCTTATATGCTTGGCGATAATGATCGAAGGCATAACTTAACTAAAACTACTCGTTTTGAGATTATACATCACCAAACCCCCAATGGAGGGCGAAAATCTATTCTACATATAGTTCCCAGAAAACTATATACCTTGTCTGCTCACGTATATGATGCATTTCACTTGATTGCTTAAATAACTTGTTTGAATTTTTCTACGCAAGAATTTACTTATGGAAATAATTCTTATTAAGCCTATTAGCTTATACCCCTCTAGATATCTTTTGTAGTTTAACTATTTGTGATTGAGGCCACGTGGACCCTGCAGCCAGGTATTTTCCCGTTTTGGTTAAGAAATTCTTAGATGAAGTTTAAAATTAGTTTAAATATAGACTTCATAGAAATTTTTGTGATAGATTATAGTTATTTTCGCAGGGGAATGCCCCTAAGGCTTGTAAGACAATTATTATGAATGGATGAATAATATGAATCCTCTTTTCTTAATTAATTTGTTATTATATCTTCTTAAGCTTCATAATTCCATGTATAATCTCTAAATTTATGAGAGCACGCCTTACACTTAATACCGAAGCTTCTAGGAATGACTAAGGTTGTCATACTTAAGCTTTAATATTGAGTGTGGCAGACTATTAAGTTTCAAATACCCATTGGGGAGTGATAGTACAAACACTATCTAAAAATGGCGGAGACTTGACGTAGCATTTAGACGATGGTGACATGGCGTCTAAACGATAATTTGTAGAAAAATAGCCATTGGAGCATTAAATGCAAAGGAGAAATTTATGGCAAAATTTCTAATTGGCAAAATTGATAAGAGGCATATAAATATTTATGTTTTGGCATATGAAGACTAGATGTTGAGTTTAGTAATTGCTATTAAACACCTTGTAATCTTGCAAAATCATTATATAGTTGTCTCTTATTCTTAAATTTGCAATTCTTTAAGAAAGAAAAGTGAATAGTGCTCTTATGAGTCTTTTAGTTTGCAATTTGTAAAAGAATACTACTCAAGTTAATGCCTTTAAAGTGAGTTGTGAAATTTGTGTGTAGCTTCAAGTGAGCATAAATTGATTGATTAATAAGAGTCGGTGAAGTCCTCAATTATAGGTGTATTGTGTCTATGAAGACTAGGGTGCTAGTGATGTGCCCTAGGCCATATAAATTGTCATTTGAATATTTATTATCATTATAATATATATGTCATTTTCTTTATCAAAGTTATTATTGACCTTTTACTTTGATAAAGTATTATTCCTTGAATAAATTGGTTATTCCTTATGTCATTAAAGTGTGTGACTTTAATAGTAAAACCATAAGGTGAGAAATAACTTTATTCTAAATTATCCCTAATCGTTCATTATATGGAATAATAATGAATTAAGACTAGTATGTTGGCTAGATGATGATCATGTTTTACTGATCATAGATATGAGATATCAATTTAGCACATGATTACATATAAGAGTATATTGTATTGGATTGACCAAATATGAGAATACTATATGGATCAATGCGATAAGTATTTCTCATTGATAGTGTTGTTTTATTCCTTAGACCTGAAATCACCATAGATTCCAACATAAGGAATATTGTGTTTTGACTCAATCGAAAGTTATCTTTAATCGGATAATTATAAAGGTTGAGATTGGGCATAATATAAATGATGTAGAGGAAGTTGAGTAATTAAGATGGGATTTGTTCCTCTTATTAATTTGAGAGAGATATCTTTTAGGCCTCTTGATGAGTAAGACCGAGAAACGCATGGCCATGCTCGAATGAATTCATAAGGAGTTGTCAATATCATTTGTTTAAGTCAGTCATACTCTGGAATCAAGAAATATGTGATTAAACAATATAAAAGTGTATTGATCCACACCTTATGTTTAATTATAAGATATCATGTAACAAAATGATTAAATAACTAACTGTTAACAGTTAAAGTCAGATCACCGATCTTCACTTAATTTGGATAGGCATAATGTCTTACTAGAGACCAATTATGTCTTGTAAGTCTAAAAGATGTTTTAGGGCTATTGCCAATATTAAGAGGACCTACATGGTCACACACAAAGAATGAATTAATTAGATCATGAGTTATTATAGATAACTATATTTGGAATTAACTGAGCATTTATTAATCTTAATTGGATTAATATTAATAAATATTTAATTGGCGAATTAAATTTGTCATTTATAAGGTCAACATGAAACCCTAATATGATTAGGAGTAAAATCGTTCATGATGATTTTATCTATAAATAAGAGGTGATGGTCACCTTTAGGGTTGACAGACGCTTGTTGTCACAATAGAAATTACAGAGAAACTCTGTAACTTAAAAAGAGAGAAATCCTTTTGAGAGAGATTCCCAAAATTAGGAATTATTCCTACGTGCTAGCACACATACAGAAATCCAATTGGTCGTGTGGATATAGTAGAGAGTGTTCGCGTTTGCAATATCTCATATCCGAATTTCCATAAGTGAAAGCATCAAAAAGGTAATTATATCCATTGTAATTTGATTTAATCGTATGGATCCGAAATTGAGGATATAAGGTTCGTATTTTTAAGAAAAATATATTTATTTCCACTGCGCTTTGATCCCTAAATTCCCAACATAGGGGACAGCACAAACTGCATGCTACATCTAGGCTTAAATTCTCATTTCCTATTTCAGCAGCTTATCATTGTTACACTTATTGTCATTAGTCCTCAATTTGCTTATTTGCATTAAAATTTGAAAATTGATTAAGAATAATTGACATACTCAATTCACTCCCTCTTCTAAGTATATTCTAGTGCACTTTCATCCTTTTTTCTATAATGCCTCTACTTCTGAATTGTTTTTCAAGATATTTTATCCTTTCACTTTAAATGAGCTTCATCCTTAAAATTTATATACCGAAACCCTTTAAAGGACTCAAGGTACTTTCTTCCTAAGTTACCTTTCCCCTCTCTCGTTCACCTCTCTTTTCTCTTTCCTTATGTCCAGTTTCCTTTCTTTTTTTCCCCTCTTTCCTCTCTCTCCATGTCATGATCTTCCCTCTTTTCCTCCTTTCTTTCCCTATCTTAGGAAAATTACTACCATCAAACCTTACCTTAATAAGAACACATTATGATTAACTTATTTACATTTCCACAAACAATTGAATTAAGTACCGAACATGTAATAAATAAAAACTTGAAATATTTGCATATGCAAAGTGGCAGTACAGCATCACATTTATACCAAACAAACAACAACAACCAAAATACAAGGAGTCTAAATTGATCTCAGTAACAACTAAATAGAAAGCCTAACATAAGAAGTCCAACACATACAACTTGCATAACTAAACAAATACACAAGCAAAGTAAAACAAAGATGTTAGATCCACTAGCACCATTTACTATAACTAAACAATCCAATTGAAGCAACCACAATAACTATTCTTCATAACATATGTAATCCACAATGTCTCCATTATCAAAGTATATATTAAAACTAAGTCACCACGGTAATCAGCAACATTTGTAGAACCTACTTCTCAAAAAAAAAAGAAAAGAAAATCTAAAAGAAGTGAATTGAAGTCGAATAAATAACTATTACAAGCACATGCAAGTTCAACAGGTAGGGTTCATCATGCGACCCGCTTTCTAAACAGGCATTTTCAAGTAAGTTAAACGGTCAACCTAGGAGCTTAACCTATTTACATAGTTATACTCTTATGCATTCATTGAATTAACCAGTCGTGACAACTTGTAAATACTTCCTAACCTTAACCAATTCCTTTTCGAAAAAATTTTACTCAAATAACTTGAGTTTTTTAAAGAAATATTAATCTTAAAATCATTTGATTCTTATATAACCTTAAAATAATACTTAAAGGTTCAATAAGTGATCAGGATTAAGGAATAACCTTTTAAAGGTTCAATAAGTAATAAAGATTAAGGAATATTATTGAGTTAGGTAAGTATAGTTATATGAAGATGTACAGTAGATAGAACGGATAAGGAAAAGAGAAGTGCAAAGCTTCTATTCATACGCAATAAAGAAAAAAAATGTCACATTACATAGTTTCAATCGTTACAATATAGAATCCAACACTTACCAATTGAAATTTCTCAAGAACCACTACTTCCCTTCTATCCCTTCTTCTAGAGACATTTTGTCTTCCACATCCAATAATTATCAGTTAGAATTTCCTAAGAGTCACTACTTTATTACTAACTCTTCTTCTAGAATGTAGAGATATTGTCTTTCATTCAAAAACTTAAATAAGAGCCACTAAAGATTGTCAAAATATCAAAAAAAAAATGATAGTTAAATAGAGTATTTACCTTTTAATTCTCTCTTCAAGTTTTGTGTAGGAGGTGAAGAAAAGGAAACTACCAATTTGAAACGATGTGGGAAAAGAAGGAGAAAGTGGAAATAACAAAGGAAGTATATTAAGGCAAAAAAAAAAAAGTAATTATTTAAGCATTAAGCTAAAAATTACAATAATACCCTCATATTCCAATTAATTATAAAAAGTACTCATATAAAATAAGAAATATAAATTTGATAGGATTTGAAATATATCACAAAGAATCACTTCTTCATAAATAGATTGTTTGAAAAAATAATTTTAATTTATAATGTAGCTATTGTTGCTGCTGCTTCTACTACTACTATTATTATAGTCTCTTACAATATGTTTATTTTATTTTATTTTTCATCAGTAATGGCATTGTAAAAGTTAAAAAGAGAGAGAGAGAGAGAGTTTCTCCTTCTCTTTTTCCTACTTTTTGTATACATATATGTCCTAATCAATCTCCTTTTTTTTTTCCATCCTCCAAATTGAAATTATAAATCAAGATATATGTTATGCTTAGAACAAACAAGTCTATCAAACCTTACAAGTTTGAAGTATTCTTTGTTCAAAATCTTTAAGATGATATTTGAATTCATTGTCATTTGAAACATATAAACATCCCTAAGGTTGTTGGAAATGTCATATGTACTCAATGATAAAGAACAATAAATCAAAAACATAACAACATTGGTTTAAATATTAACATCTCTAAGGTTGTTACATGTAGTTTACTACTGGAATTTATCAACGCACTTCCATAGGATATAATTGAAGTAGAAAGACTTGAATAATAGTGCAGAACTCCTTTAAATCACACTAAAGATTTTGGATGTTTTAATACATCTTAGAGATGAAAGAAGAAAAATGTTCACGTAAAAAGAATTTCAATAGTATCTACAATCTTTTGGGGGGGGGGGGGGGGGGGGGGGGGGGGGGGGGGGGGGGGGGGGGGGGGTGTTGTTGTTGTAAATTATTTTAGATAGACTTAATTATCGAAAGAAATTTTTCCAAATTTTAATTTCGACTTCTTACGCAAACCACGTCGAAAAATAACTTTTTCTCGCTAGAAAACAATTACTAATTGTCCTAATTTTGTGTTCACAAGTAAATGTGTCTATTAGGAGTTCCATCATTTTGCAAAATCTCTATGTTTCTTCTAAAAGAAAGCATGTTTTGATTTTTGAAAAATAGCATTTTGTTCTAATAATAATCACTCTACCACAAAAAATTGAATAATTTCATCTTGAAGAACTCTCACATGAAATACTTCACATAAATAAAATACACACAATTCAAACAAATCATCTGTAATAACTTTTCTACCTTTCTGCAAAACTTTACTCTAATAAAGTCTCATATCATAGTGCAACACAAGGAATCATCAAAATTCTATCACAAGACTTGAAATTTGCACCATTTGAAGTGGGTATGAAGCCACTAAGTTCAACTAAAGTGTGCATAGGGGCTGTATATATGCATATGTTTTATTCATTATAATATAGTTAAGTTAACTCGCAAGTTTGGTAAGCCAATAAATTTAGTTCATATATCTAGATAACAAGAAGATTTAGCTTAATAGGATCAACAACAAGGATTGTTAGATTGGTTCATCTATCTTTAATCTCTTTTAAGTAGACTCATGCTCGCAGGAGGATAACAACTGATCTTAGCTCATAGCAAGCTCATTCGGAAGAAGCATGAGATGGACTTATTTCATTTCATCCCTAAATCACTAAGATAAGAATCAAACAAACAAATCAAACGCTTATTAAATTGTAATTGCTCAAAAACTAAAAGCCTAACGTGTAAGACTCTTTCAAGCTCCCTTATCTTTCACTTATAAGTTTGAGATACTGAGATCGTATATTCATCTTCTCTATCACTTTTTCCTAATCATCTCATCAAGTGCCATCTCTTAATAATCAATACTTAAAATCACATATAAAGCACAAAACTTGTATAATACATGTATGACCACTCTAAAATAAGATAAAAAAACCCTGCATCGATAAAGTATATGCCACTTTTTACGCAATCTTAATAGTTTGTACCACTTTGACACGATGCAAATAATGCACTCCAAAATATTTCCGTGAATTATCTAACATTCAGCTGGTCAATGATCTAATTTGCAATATTCTATTTAATTTTCAGTGACTTCATATGAGATACCGTATCTCATCATTGAATTGAATACACCATCTCATGGACTCGACGTCATTTAGAAAACCAATCATCCATCATGCTATGCTCTCAGAAAAATAACTGACTTATTTGAAGACATAATTGGCCAAAATTTATCAGAGCTGTGACAGAGAATACGTCCAGTTATCGTGTATCCAAAACCGAGGCCGGAAATTACCTATAATTGAGCATATGTGTACCTAACTTTTATGGGAAACTGAAAGCTGGAGTTCATTTGTTTTGAGAAACGAAACAAAGTTGCCCACTTCCACTTTCCACTTTCCAGCAGTATATCCATACAAGCTCCACTTATTGTCTCCATCAGCCGCACTTTATTCTAAGGAAATCAATTGTGGCCTGGGATAAGGATTAGTGTTTCCAGATCCACACTATATTCACCTTATGGCACGTTTGTATGTAAAATGAATTCGAAATAAAATCATGATTTTGTTATATTTTTATTTTATATTTGAATGTATTTTTAAAAACCTACGATTTCCTGAAATCTACTATTTCAATTTTGAGAAAAAAAAAATACGATTTTACCTTGAAAAAAATTCCATTATGTCATATTTAATGACTATTATTATTGTAATATACAAATAAATATTTTATATCGAAAGGCAAATATCATTTGATGTAAAATAAGAGGGTTTTATGGTCAACCCTTACTTTTGTCGGTTATCAGATACGTGAGAGAAGACGAAGAGACGGAGGAAATCAAATAGGCACAAGGCTAAGCTGGCTAAACACTATCGGCCTAATTTTCTATGCCGCTGGCATACATATTGAAAACTGCTAGCGTATATAAAGTGAAGGAAATAAAAAGCCACGATTTTTATTATATCTTTCTTCTTTGTTCTCTATTCCAACATAACCCAAACCTAGCAGACATCCTCTGGCAAATTCATAGCCGTTAAGACAATTTGGTAAATCAGGTAATCAAATCATCAATTTTTCCTTTAAGTTTCATAGATCTATTAAGTTCTTAGAGTTTTTATATTGTTTAAGGAGAATTGGAGAATCGTTTTAGTTTTTTGGAGAATCTAAGATTTGGTGTTTAAGGAAAGTTGAGGATCAAATCCAAGTAATGATAACCATTCTTTCTTTAAGATCTACAAATCTATAGTATCCTCAGAATTTGTTTGTTGTTTTCAAGAGAGATTGGAGAAAACCCTAATTATCTTGGAAGTCTGATTTAGTGTTAAAAAGGATTCTATAGTCAAATCAGTAATCAGATCCCTATTTTCTTCTATAGGATTTTACATATATATTAGTTTTTAGAGTATTTATGGTTTTGAATGAACTTTAGAAAAGGAACCTTAATTGAGTTAGATATGATTTTTGGTGATCAAGGAGAATGAGAGTCAATTCTAGGTAAGTTTATATGTTCTTAACCTTTATGATTAAAAAGGAATGATGTTTATTGGTTTTGGTTTAATTTGTATTGAATGGATTCTAAGGTTTGGAGGAATTATGGAGGAAATTGATCTTTTGGAAATTTTGTGATTCCATAAACAAGGAAAATGGGTAAGATTTATTCTTTCAATCCCTTTAGATGATCTAAAAATATAATCTTTTGTTAAAGCTATTATATTGGTTGTTAGGAATCAAATTCTTGGAGATTTGGAATAAAATCCTAAATTGTGGTGTTTGAAGATTTTATGGCTTTACAATTTATAGAAGAAAGGTGTTTTGGTGAATTAGGGTTTATTCCTAAAGTGAAATCAGGTACGATTTTACCATGTATATTTGTTTGTGTTTTAGGATTAGTTGCAAAATTTGACTTAACACATATTTGACTTTAATTGAAACATGTGTTGGTTGTGTTTGGCTACAGTTAGACTATGATAGTAGTATGATACTAACGCTGGCAACCTGATGATCCTTTTGTGGCGGTGTCCCGAATGGAGTTGCACCTGGAGATGATTTCGGTAGATTAGGAGTCGTTACCAACTTGATTGTAGAACGCATCTATATATGTATATATTATGATAATATGGTTTTCATCGGAGTCATGAGTTACTCAGGGTTTAGGATCAGTGATCAATAGTCCTAAACTGTATTGGTTGCAGGCTAATGAAAAGATAATTAAATTGTGCTTGTTGCATTAGAAAATAAGTTATATGTGAGATTGTGATATGTGTGTTCATGTGTATGTGCTTTCGGTTTGGCGTACTGGGCGTTTTTCGCTCAATCCTTATTTTTCCCACTGGTACAGGTGAAGATTTATGATTTGACGGGCTATGACATATTTGTCGATGATGGCGAGAGCGATATCGGTTATGACCATCCTGCTGATAATTCAGATTAGTTATTAGTAATTTGACAAGAAGAAATATATGATGATTTAGTTAGTTTCTTTTGGAGACATTTTTATTTGTAACGATTTATCATTTCTGTTTTAGTTTAGATTTTTTTTAAGTTATGCTAGTTAATGTTGAGAACAAATTATTTTGATATGAAAAGTTTTTAAAAGTTACACTTTATGTGGGTGATTGGTGATATTTGAAATACATATTTGGTCTTAGAAATCTATACCTTAGTGTCTGTTCTTCTAAGACATGTGGCGGGCTTATAACGCCTTTAGGTTAGGCATTACAATTATGATTACCTTTTTATTCCATTTACACATATTACTATTCATATTTATTACAGAGCATATTTTTGACAAATACATGTCAATTTCATTCTAATGTATCAACAAGAATGCATTTATCCTCTTTAGGGTTAAATGAATACTCTAGGGTTAAATAGTAAGATAATGATCCATTATAGTCCAGGACCATCAAGGAGAGCACATGAATAATCATCTACATTCATGAGTCTAACCAAAAGTATCCATTGTCCAAATCCACAATCCAATTTCCTTGAGGCTTCCATATTCTTAATTCGATTATGAAGCATTCTATAACCAATGCTATTTCCAAGAAGTCTCACCACCCCAAATTGTTTCATAGATTTTGACATCAGATTATGGACTCTATCAGAAAAAAAAAATTGATGGCATGTCACTTTCCAGAACTACTTTGATATCTTCTTTATTGATATCAATATCTAAAAACTGATTCACATATTTTATATATATTTAAAATTTTGAAGATAAATAATAATTTAATTGAAAATAACATTTGATTATGAGGTAGACATAGACACAGTTTTGGAACTGAACCAAACCGGAACCAAAACTGGAACCATCGATTCCAATTCTTAAATTTGGAACTAGAACCACCTTTCACTGTTCTGATCTGATTCTATGGAACCGGAGTTCCCAATTCTGATTTTAGAACTGCATAATCACCTTTTTTTTTTCAAGTAAAAATATAATATAAATTAATGAATTTTAGTTTTTAATAATATAAATTTTAAACTTAAAATAATTATTAAGTATAAAAGTGTTATATTATTTAATCAAATTTATTAAAAAATTGTTTAGAATGCACATTTATTTATATACAAATGCATTCAAAATCAACTGTTATTAATAATATGAGATTATAAAATACTCTAGAGGATAAAAAAATTACAATACAAAAAATAGTCCCACATTTATTAAGGAAAAGTTTATATAAACTAATTATATATGATTTTAAATTATATTTATTTGTGTTGTTAATAATAACATTTTAAATATTGTGAATTGATAATAAATTTTACTATTATATGAAATAGTTTAAACATTTATAATTATATATTTAATATTATTTTTTTGAAAATTTTCTCTAATTTTTTTTAATAGAATCGGCTAGAACCACCGGTGCTAGGCCAAAGAACCGCTTAGGAACTAGAAAATTGACAATTCCATAGCTGGTTCTAGAATTGGTCAACCTGTCCGATTTCAGTTCGAAACCTTTAATAATGTTTCCGATTCGATTCTTGATTTGGAATCGAACTATAACAATGTCTACCATGAGGGATATGGAAAAATGCATTGAGTTTTGGTGATGATCAACATTTTGCATTTTCAAAGTCTTAAAGATGCATCTTTTATTAATTATCGTTTAATTGTGAGATATTCTTTTATACTTACTTTTATAACTATCCAAACAATAATATAGTATGCTTAATAAATCCCACTGACAAAAACCATGTGCCCCGACAAGTGATGCATAAATTTCCCATGTTGAGCCATGCTGCCAAACAAAATTCATGACTATATTAAATATAGTGTCTACAGTCCAAAGAAGCACAATATTACGTATAAAAACAAATATGTCCATTTGTAAGCCATTGGACAAAATATACGAGAGTGTATATCCAGAGGACAGTTTCCTGAAAAGGAAAATGATGTTGGTATATCGGAAAGTTGGTGTATATTTCCAAAATCTTTTCACAAAGTTACTTTGATATTTTTCGTTAATACTTAAGATATATATATATATATATATAAAGGTTGAGGGGTTTGGGGTTGGGGTTGGAATGGCACAGATCTAATTAGGAAAAATTGTCCTCTAGGAAAGTTTCTTTTCATAACATTTATAATCAATATTAAAAAATACAATAAATTTTCCTTACAAACCCCGAACAATTCCTTGAAACTTTCCCAACGTTTTTCTTTTATTTCACTCATTCATACGTAGAGGATAAAGAATCGTGCATGTCATGTCAATTTAGGGGTCTAATCCAACTCGATTCGATTTTTATTAGAATTGAATTCAAGAATAGTCTAGCTAGAGATCTACCTACTCGAGTAGTTTATCAAGCCAAGCTCGAGCGTTATATTTTTAGTCTGATTAGCTTATAGGCCTAGTCAAGTCTACCAAGTTTCATCGAGTATAGATGTTAATAGGATTTGATTCGATTGTTCATATTAATATTATATTAATTAAAATTAAAAATAGATTTTTTAATATATCGAGCTTAATCGAATCAAGCTTGAATTTATATAATTTTATTTTGGATCGAGCTTGAGTTTAAAATCTTAAGTTGGTTGAACTTAAATTGAGCTCAAGCGCAATCTCAATACAATATAATCTCAATCGACTCATTTGTAGCCTTTAGTCAATTATAGTACAAGAAATAAGGGGAAAAAAAGAAAAATTAACAGTTGAAAGCATTTATCATCATCTTCGTAATTGTATAGATAAACCAAATATCAATTATTTATTTAAGGTAAATTACACTGAAATGTATCAATGTTTGAGATTAAGTTTATTTACAATATCAACATTTCAAGTAGTTAAAAGGAGGAATCAACATTTCAAAGTGAATCAAATGATATATTAATATTTTGCAAAGTTCATTTAATGTACACTTATTTAACTCACTTTTGTAAAATATTGATTCTTTTAATCACTTTAAACGTCGATACCTTAAATAAATTCTTCCCTAAACATTGATTCTTTTTTTTAATCACTCAAAATATTGATACGACAATAAATTTACCCTCATATATTAATACATTTTTCATATAATTTACTCCCATTTGTTAAATATTATTTACAGCATCATAATCATACAACCATATAATGTCATATTCATAATGAATCTTTTCACGTTTTTTTTTTTTTTTTTTATTCCATCCAACAGAAAACCTTAATTACACCTAACCTACCACGGGGTATGTGAGAATCACGAGAAGTAAGAAGTTGAATTAAAAGCCATGAATGACAACACTAAACCTTTTTCATATCTTTCCACCAGATAGAAGCTGATTATTCACATGAAGGTGCATAAATGAATGATCAATGCCGCCTTACATGCTACATGCAGCAGCAGCAGCAGCAGCAGCTGCGGCATATGTCACGTTCTTTTCTCCATGCGCGGCTAATTAATTTTCCATATACCAAGTGCGAGACAAGACGTCATTAAATTTAATTACTAGAGGAGTCGCTGTTCATTTAATTCACTAAATCTATATATATCTGCTTCCGAAAGATAAAATTTTCTTATAACTTCAAATTTCTGTCGAGCATATCTTGCTGTTGTTAGAGTATTTTTATCTTTGTTTCTCCGTGTATATCTCTTTATAAACTCCTGGCAAAACAACGTGCATATCAATATTAAAACGAATTGCTAAAATATTAAATATGTAAAATTAATTACCAAAATACAAACTTGAAATCACATGTAATAATGCAATATAATATTTTTTCAAAATTATTGCATCCAAAAGTTGCGATTTAGATAATATTTACTAATATTGGATCACATATGGTAAATGCAATTATAATGTTCCAATACAAGTCACATCTGTGAATTGCAACAATGCTTCACAGATTTATTCAATGTAAGTAGCAGCTAACACATACAACATATTCAAAATAATCAATACATGTGATTTTGAGTGCAATTTCTTCAGCAAAATGCGTCTGATGATTAGAGCAAAAAATGGGGAAAAAAGTCTTAACTCTTCTAAAGGTGGTTGTTTATTGGATTGAAATTGCCATATAGCGATCCTACTTACTTGAGTAAGCAAAGATGATTTACAATTTTTCCACAAAATATCTATCAAAATTTCTCCTAATTTTACATAACTCGAACTCAAATTTAGGATATTCCAAGGTATACAATCTTTTGGCCAAATTTAGCAGAACCCTTGAGTTTTCCTACCCTTTTGCAAGACCTTGCAAAATTGACATAATCTCTAAACCAAACTAATTCCTTGTAAGCACTAGCAAATCTAATTGGAACTATTGTATTTTAAATATATTATGGTATCATTCAAAATGCTTCAATAGAAAACTTTTTATATAGGGAAATTTGCAAATTACCTCTTAAAACTTTTATCAAGGTATGGATCAATCCACTCAACTTTTAAAGTAAACTTTTTAACTCTTTAAAATTTTAAAAATGAGCAAGGTTAAAGAATAGTTAATATTTTCTTTGAATATGGAGGGATAAATCCCACGTAGATGAAAGTTTATGGGATAATTTGCAATTTTTTCTTTTTATATTACATTTAGTAGTAGATAAGAATAAATAAGAATTTTATAACTATTTCCCCCATTAGTTTTCTGCTATTATTTCCATTATTAATTTAAACACTACATTAGTCCTACTGAATCCTCCTATCCCGTTCGAGGCAAGAGACTTTGACATCCTAAAATATTTTAAATTACAATGACTTGATTTTTTTTTTTTTTTTTTAATCGAATACAATGACTTGATATTGAAAGTGCAGGTTTCCGTAATTGCACGGATACCAAAGTAAGACTAACTATTATATTTGGACAAAATTAGTATAATAAACCTACAATCCAACAAAACCTACCATAATACAATCGAATCCTAAATTTAAGTCACGAAATATGGACCTATGACAACAATTTTCCCAAAAAAATCTACTTCGTGGCATCTTGTTTTCCATCCCCTTCTTTTGCAACACTTCCCATCACTAGCAGCATTACTTCTTCTCGCACTTTTCTGTTCAAATAGAGAGAAAGCTAGCCAACTAATATCTTCTTTTGGTAATAGAATGGGAAAGGGAAAGTTGGGTTATGATTATTTGACTCCTTAGTTTCTCAAAGAGAAAAATTGAATAGAGATTTAGCTTAATTACTTATTATCCTCCTCCATTTTATCGAAGATTAGTAGGTTGTACAAAAATGCAAAGCATAGGGACACATTTGTACTTAAGCTCATCTACCATAGGGATATGTTTATATTTTAGGACAATTGCAAGTATGCTTTCTAAACTTTCAAAATATTCAACTTTCAATAGCTGTTGAAAATGTACATTTATGTCAAAATTATTGCTAACAGAAATACTTTGGGCTATCCTAATCCATTATATCCCAGCCAAGCAACAGTGACCAGACAATCACAAAAATCTTCTTACAACTCACTTTGATGATCAATATTGCAATTTCATTAACTATGAAATTGGGAAGGCATATACACATGTAAGAAAAGGGATACATTTTTATTACCATTTATCATAAAATTATTTAAGGATTAATATCACAAATGATACCTTCAATAAAATACCTAAATTTTGAAATTAATAATTGAACTATAGTCTCAAAACGTCTATAAATACCTTTTGACATGAACTCCAAGTGGCATGTACCTTTGAACTAGTCCTCCACTTAAGAGTAACCACCAGTCCACCACCACTCATGAGTCTCTGAAAATAAACCCTCTTCGTCCCAATCCCCTTGAAATAAGCCAAAAGACATTCACGTGTCTTTGTTTGTTGTGAAAGGAGAAAAAAAAATAAACCCTAAGGGCCCGAATTGTAGATCTCCACTAACCAACCAAATTAGCTCATTATCCACACGACATTCTCCATCTGAAAAAAAAAAACATACCCTCACCTTCATTCTCTGATCACAACATTACTTTGACAAAACTCTCCTAGATCTGTAGTAAGGTTTTAGAATTGAATTTGGAAAACCCCTTGTCTTTTTCTCCAAAATTTTCTCAATGACATGACTCCTACTCGTTCTATCTTCATTATTATTGTTTCTTGCTTTTTTGTGAACTCATTTTGCTTGGAGATGGAACCAGCAAAACCCAACTCCCATATCGCTGTAATGGGCATGGTTTATTGTGATACTTGCTCTAACAACAATAGCTTCTCCAAGCACAGTTACTTCTTGCCAGGTATGTTATCATCATTCCTTTTCTTTCCCTTTTAAGCATTGTGAAATATTCCTAACTATTAACATTAGAACAATGACCAAAAATATTCTCCTAATGTTTTTCTTAGTCTTCTAGTTTCAAAACTAGATAATAATGAAATTAACGTAGTTGGGATTATTATACTGTCTGGGTGGTTTGAATACATGTACATTATAATTTTTTTTAATTTTCTGTTTGAAATTATTGAGTATATTTTATTTAATACCAGTAGAAAAGTTTAAGATTAAAAGAAAAATGTAAGATACAATAAGATGAGTTAAAAAATTTAATAGTGACTCCGCTCTTTACCGACACATTTAGTTAAACATTCTAGAGTATATAGATCAAAATCTAATTTAATTGACGATTTCTTGCAAAAAAAAAAAATTTAAATATTTACAGGGGCAGAGGTGAAAATAGATTGCAAATTCAGGGCCATATCTCCAAAGACATCAGAGGAGATATCATTCTCAGTGAAGAGAACAACAAATAAATATGGTGTCTACAAGTTGGAAATACCAGCAGTTGATGGGATTGAATGTGCTAAGGAATCATCTGCCATTATATCTTCATGTCAAGCAAGTTTGATGTGGAGTTCATCTTCTTCATGCAATGTTCCTGGTTACAAAACCACCACTGATCAGATTGCTATTAAATCAAAACAGACCAATCTCTGCATCTACAGCTTAAATGCACTCAATTTTAAACCATCCAAAAAGGATAAGAGATTATGTGGTCACTGATTATTTTTCTATCTCCTACATCTATATATATTTGCTTGCTTTTTTTCTTTTTTCACTACTAGCTTTAAATTTTAATTTAGTATCAAAGGGCGGAGGTCCATATTATTGGAACTAAGCCAATGAGTGAAGTGTTAAATATCACTTATTCTATTTTCTTCATTAGTTGTGTGGTGAAATGATATTTTTTTTCTAATTGTCTTGTAGACTATTATTATTATTATTTATTATTATTATTATTATACAAGTTAGCATAAATACCACATTTAATACTTTGAATTTATTTTTTTCACAATTAATTATTTGAAATTTTTTCCACATCAAAATTACTTGAAATTAAAAAAAATCAACTTTATTTAAAATTTAAAAGTATCAATTTATTACGTATAAATTTTTCTAGTTGCATATAATAACTAATGGTATTAAGGTAATTAGTTATAAAAATAGGTAAATTCGGTTAGATAATTAGTAAAATATTATAAATTTTAGTATCAAGTTGGCACTTTCAAGGGGAAAAAAACCCAATAGGTAATCATAAAAATTGGAAGATTTAATTATGTTCCATAATTCTACCAAATAAGTGTTTATCTCAGCTGGGATTCGAGGCCTTCCCATCTCATTGATTGCACGAGTTAGATTGTTGCTGCATAAATTTACAATGTGTTCTGTAAATGGCGTATGCTAAATAATGTTTTTAAATTTTTAGTTCTTATACATTAATAAATGTATATTCCACACTAACAAGAATAAATTTCTTTAACACACAATAGCTAGAGGCAGTTTAATGGTGTAAATTTGCCGTATGAATGATTAAAGATAAATAAATATTAATAAAATTTTAAAATGTTAGCAATATTTTAAAAATTACACTGTATCACCAATGTGTAGCATAATTATATTTCTATTTATTCACTATTCATCTATTATATTAATAATAATATCTCTTTTTTTACTGAAAAATATATCACAACTCTAAAACCAATGTTTGAGATAAATTTAAATAACTAAACAATATTTTAAGTAACAAAAAAAAAGTTATAAATGTTATATAACATATAAAGAATCACCATTTTAAATATGAGACAGCCAACGGCTTTATGGCCTAATAGCATTTTTCCTTGATCTCTCAGCAAGAGATACGAGTTCAAACCTCATTTTCCTGTTCTAATGGCTAAAGGATATATAAGACAAATAAAGACTTACATCTATTTTTACCGCTTTATATAGTGTTTCCTTTTTATTATTAAAAATGTTAACTCTTGGTTTAAGTTACTTTATATAATATTAATCCTTATTTTTAACAATTGATTCATTTAGGGTTTTTCTTTTTTTCCAAGAGACACAAGTCAAATGATCAAGGATGTCCAGAGCTTTGTCAATAGCATTATCCACATGGAAGGGAAAGTGTGGAACACTGATTTTATCTTATATATCCAATTTTGTGTCCAAAAGCAACATCATGCCTCGGAAAGCGCTCCTTAATGAACGGCAAGATTAACTTGCGATTCAATTCATCTTTCATAATTTTTTAAAACAGTTTAATTCGACACTCTCAATTAATTTAACCAAACTAAACTAGTTTACAGAAAATGGAAAGAGGAAAAAAAAAAGAAAAAATTTATATTGAGTACGATTATTCAGCATTATTATCAAAGGCAAGTAGAGAGCAATAATATCATCATGCAAGTTCAATAATAAAATATTCAATCATATCCAAGAGTACAAACAAGCCAAATTAATATAATACAATGTTGAAGTCAAGTATAAACTGAATTTGGATTCTAAAATTTCAAAATTCAAGCTTGAATTGAAATCATTAAGTTTGAATTATTAAATTCGAGTTTAATTAGATTTACTGATCTGATATCATAAAATTTAAGTTTGGATTCTATAAAGTATTCAAATATCTCGAATTTTCATCCTGTTATTTATTATTAAATCAAGCTCAAATAACTAAGATTTGCATTCAAACCCATCCATGTCCTTACTCATATCCTTTAAGAATTAAAGAAACTTCCCCCATCAACCATGTTCTGATACGGTGATGCCGCACAAGCACAGAATATATAACAGGACAAGAGGACAGCTTTATGTCCTGTTCCACTGCTCTTCGTTTGTTTTCCACAAAAGGTCAAGTTCTCAATTCATTTGCTTTCTTTGAAGCTCCACGAATATTCGGCCAACACCGCAGACTAGGGAAAAAAAATTAATCAAATCACATCAAATTTACAGTGACTACATTACAATACTTCAGGGCTTCAATACTCTGTTTTCACCTTCGTGCACTTGTAAAGAAATCAAGCAGTGAAATATCCATTTTGTTCCTCATGACAATCTATAATATTCTACTATTTAACTTCACATTGTTGTTATTAACGGGGAATATTATAAATTATCCTCCTCAACTTTCATTTAGATGCTAATTTATTTTCTAAGCTTTCAAATTGTACTTTCTGATCCTTAAACTTTTAAAAATTGACACAATTAATAACAATTAATACTTTCCGTTAAAACAAAATAAGAAAAAATTAAGTTACTCTTAAGTTTTCACTTATTTACAAATTCATTCCTCAAACTTTTGTTGATGTACAGATTTGTCCAATGAACTTTCAAAGTGTTGTCCTTTTGCCCCATAAACAACACTTTTTCAAAGTGTTGTCCTTAACATTGTTTAATGTTGAAGTTTAAGAAGTGTAATACTGTATTTTGAAAGTTTATGGGATAAATACAATCCTTAATATAAGTATCAAGAGTATAGTTCACCATTTTCTATTATTTAAATATATTAAAAAACATGATATACGACATGTTTGAAATAAAAAAGTACTATCCATTATCTCAACAAAACCTCTTCTTTTAACACATTTTTTGTAACTTCTTTTATTTCAAGAAAACAATTTCGGCTCTAATTTTTAACAACTATTTACTGGAATTTGCCTATTTCAAAAATTATAATGAAAAGAATAATCATTACCTCTCTCACTCAATTTTTTAACACATATATGTGGGTGCATAATCTACAAGTATACAACCATGAAGAACATCAAATGAGAACCAAAAAAAATTACACCATGCAAAAGTCATATATTTGTATTTAGACATCATTACCGTTCCGGAACCGAACCAAACCCAATCGAAACCACTAGTTTCAGGTCTTGAAATTGAGGAACTGGAACTGGAACCAGAACCGTCTCCCACATTTTTGGTCATTTTCCTTGGAACCGTCAGTTTTCAGTTCTAGTTTTGGAACCACGAAACCATCCTTTTTTTAATAAAAATATAAAGTTAAAATTTAAAATAACTATTGGATCTAAAAGTATTAAATTATATAACTAAATTTTTAAAATTTGTTTAGAATGCACATTTTCATGTATACAAACATATTCAATATTAATTATAGTTAGTATTATGAGATTGCAAAATATACTAGAGGATTAAGTAAATTACAGTGCAAAAAATAGTCTCACATTATTAAGAAAATGAATTTTTCTTTTAGGAGAAATTTATTTAAACTAATTATATATGATTTTAAGCTATATTTATTTGTGTTGTTGATAATAACATATTAAATATTATGAATAAATAATAAATTTTACTATTTTTATGAAATAATTTAAAAATTAATAATTATATATTTAATATTATTTTTTTATTTTTTTTAATAGAACCAGGTGGAACAGTTGGTTCGACCGGTTTTAAGTCAAAAAACTACCTAGAAACCATGAAACCGACGATTCCATAACTGGTTCTAGAACTGGTTAACTGGCCCGGTTCTGGTTCTAAAATCGCCATAACTGAACCATGCCTACATCTATTTGTATTTATAGTAGTGCATTTTGGTTATTTATAATTGTTCACTATTATCATTTATACATTTTCATTTCAAAGTCCTTGTTGTTGTTAACTATTTTTTCCACAATTATATGTTCAGAACATGTCCTTTGTGCAAATAATGATAATTATAGAAAAGCCGCAAATTTTACCAGACTTAATAAACATAGCTCTTTAGGTAAAAATAAATAAAGGGCAAATTCCGCTTTTGTCACTTGAGTATTCACTCTTTAGATGTTTGGAACTTGTGTTTTTATTTTTGATAAATTGCACACCTGAATTATTCCCCTTATTGTCACAATTGAATTGTTGGAAAAGAAAAAAATTAAACTATCCTTAAGAATACCTTTTTTTTTTTTTTCTTTTTCAAAATCACAAATCTAAATCCTAAAATTTGAGCATAATATTGTTAGTCCTAATTTGGGTGGTGGATGACCAATGCACCAAAACAACTGGTCAGTATGCCTTTTTGGGTAATGTAGTCAATATATCTTTTATAATTACTAATGTAACATTTGATGACTATAAAGCTTTAATTTTGATAAATGCTAAAAAATAGATTAAAAATTGCTAAAAATAAAAATAAAAAAAATTCCGGATCCACCCATCCTGGTCAAAGTTTTTACTTGGGCTCCTAATTTATATATCGCTTGTTCCCAGGGCCCGAATCGAAACGTAGGGAAGCTTTCTTTTAAATCCCTGTAAGTGACGTAAAAAAACCTTATTAAATCCTTCAATTGTGTTTTATCATTAGTTAAAACCTCGTATAAAATCATAGATCTTATCAGCTTGTACATTTTACTAATATAAGGCTATATTCATCATTTTGTAAGGCTTCCTAAGTGTTATATTTAGGTTTAATCCTAAGATGGAAATTAGATGGTAAACAATGTTTCGTCCGGTTGATCATTCCCAAGCTAATAACAACCATAATAAACCATATCCAATTTCCTAAAGCACATACCATATGATTCCCCCCACCCCTTACCATTCCTGAAAATTTGAGAACATAGAGTAGTGCAAGATATATCCCACGTAGTACTATATGTTTTATCCACTGATCTCAAGTTAGTTGGGTTGAAACTCTAAATACTCAAATAGTATATCAATTTAAGCTGTACTTTTTACCTAATTAACTTGATGGAGGGAAAAAAATAGTTCAAAAGGATCACAAATTCAATTGGGTTTCGGGTGGAATTTAAGTTTACATCAAACTTAGTTTCATTTAACTGAGTTCTTACGTTCATTATAAATTTAAAAGCAATATTTTTCAATTTTTTTTCTTTTTTTAGTTAGAGAGCTTATACTAACTATCTCAAGTTAAATAGTGACAATGTATAAATTTTAGGCACTTAAGTATCCTACGAGAACATGTAGACAAAGAAAATTGGGATCCACACCTAATAGCAACTCCTCTCGCAAGGTTCTGAATACCCTTTCTCATAATCCCCTACCTCATTATCCTTCTAAATCCACTTCTATCATGTTCTCCCTGAACCACCCGCTTAATCCCCTCCCTTATACAGCCATAAACCCTTCGTTAGGCCAAAACCTCAAACCCAATTTCCTTTCCAACCAATCAGCCCTATCCGATTCAGTCTCTCCTTAATCTTCTTCCAATTGCAACCCACCCACTCAACATCTGCCCTCTTGCCGAAATCTTTCCTGAACCACCTAACTTCTAGTAACCTTCCTTATTCTTTACTTCCAACCTATCCCTGGCTCATAGCTCTCATAAAGCTGAATCCCAAGTCTTACCTCCCCCCTCACCCTTGGAGTTGCACAAAAATGATTCACAAATTTTATCTCCCCTCTTGACCAATGCCCTCGTGTATGACAATAGATCTATTCTCATCTTGGATAGTAAGTAGGAAAGGAGGACTGTTTCTGTTTTGAACGGGAGAAAATTTTATCAGTTGGTGGTTGGACATGAAGTGCATCTTTCGCTAAATGAGGGTAAGAATGTTTGTCAATCTGCTAGGAATCTGAAACTCACTAAATCAAAGGAACCATACCTTGTTAGTCTTCCTTCTAAGGATGAGTTAAAACCTGAAAAGTTGAAAGTTACAGAGAATCCCTCAGAAGATCCAAAGGAAGCACTGCTGGCTTTGGTTCCTACCTTTAAAGGTATGAATCTGAAAAGGAAAAAAGAGATCAAAGAAGTTAGCATGGATAAGAAAGCCAAGTTTTCTGTTGAGGAGGAGGAGACCCTTGAGACTCAAACGGTCTGTAAGGTAACAAGACACAAAAGTTATCATAAGAGAACCTTCTGAATATAGAAAAAGAGGGTTGTTAAAAAGGCTAAGATTGATTCAGGGTTGTTTGATGTGCCTATTTGTGAAGTTACTAATTGTGGCGGTGGTGGCTGGCCTTCAATAGCCACATGGGAGCCATGATATACTTATCTTAGAATTGTCAAGGTTTCAGATCTTCCTTGACAATTGGACATCTAAAAGATCTTATAAATAAGCATAATCCTTGTGCAATTTTCCTTATGGAAAGAAAAAACAAATGTAGCAAGTTAGATAAGTTTCGGAATCATCTCAAGTATCCAGGTTCTTACTATGTTCCTCCGGTTGAGACTAGTGGGGGCTTATCACTTTGGTGGAATGGAGATGTAAATACCAAAATTATTGATAGCTATCGTTGGTATATTCACAGTGAAATATTGTGGAAAGATAATTCAAGTGCTGGATTCTTTACTTGGATCTATGCTTCTACCTCTTTTAAGAAACGCCTTGAGCTATGGAGTCAAATAGTCCTCCTTTCGAAGACTGTGGTAGGGCCTTGGGTGTGCATTAGTGACTTTAATGAGATTTCTAATAAGGAGGAGAAATCAGGAGGCCAACCAAAGGAGAAAATACAGATGAATGCTTTTAATCATATGATTTCAGAGGCTTTGTTGTATGAACTGAGGTGTATTGGTTCTTCCTTTACATGGTCCAATAATAGACATGAGGGGATCCCAGTTAAAGAGAGATTGGATAGAGCCCTTGTATCATCCGCTTGTTTGGGCTCTTATCCAAAAACACAGGTCATGAGTGAGCCTTCTATAGGCTCTGATCATGCTGCAATCATTGTAAATACCCTATATGCTGATGGAAAAGGGAAGCGGAGATTTCGTTTTGAGAACTATGGAGAACTTCTACAAATGTGGTCAATAGTGGCAAAGGTGTGGAAGGAAATAGGTACAATAGAAACTTAGAAGACATGATAAAAGGATTATTGGAATGCAGCAAAAGATTATCAAAGTGGAATAGAGAATCTTTTCCTAACAATCGCAGATTGATAGAAGAGTTGAAGGATAAGCTATGAAAACTAAATGAGTTCAATTTAGAAGAGGAAGAACTTATCCAAGCTCAAATAGATGATCTTTGGGGACAGGAAGAAATGTTTTGGCACCAAAGATCTCGTATAAATTGGTTTTATATGGTGATAGGAATACCACTTTTTCCATCATTCCACCCTAAGCAGAAGGCAGCAGAATAAAATCTTAAGATTGAATAGGGGTGATGGAGTGTTTCTTGAGAATGAAAAGGACATTGGTCAGTCTTTTACTGATTATTTTTTACTCTTGTTTCAATCTGAGGGTAACTAAGATTGGGGAGAGAGCTTGGATGGGATTGATCCAGTTATAACGGATGATATGAATTTGTGCTTTTTTGCTCCAGTATCTAAAGAGGAAATCAAAGAGGCTGTGTTCTAATTAGGCGCCCTAAAAGCTCCAGGTCCTGATGGCTTTCCGAGTATCTTTTATCAATCTTATTGGAGCTCTATCGGTCCATTAGTGACAGCAGTGGTCCAAAATTTCTTTGTATCAAGTATTCCCCCTTCATCTCTGAATCAAACTGACTTGATTTTGATTGCTAAAGTCCAATTCCCCTCTTTTGTGTCTAACCATCGTCTTATTAGCCTTTTTAATAATCTTTATAAAATTATTTCAAAAATTTTAGCTAATAGATTGAAGCTTTTCCTTGATAAAATCATTTCAGAAAGTCAAAGTGCTTTTGTTCCGGTCGTATGATCCAAGATAATATTATCATAGCGCATGATATTTTCCATTTTCCAAAAAATAAAACCAAAGGGAAAAAGCCATTTTGCGCTATCAAGATGGATAAGAGCAAGGCTTATGATCGTATTGAGTGGGACTTTTTGGAAGCTGTTATGTTCAAAATGGTATTTGGATAGCTTCTAGTTAGATGGATTATGGCTTGTGTGACCAGTATATCTTTCAATATTGTTGTTAATGGAAAAGCTACAGGTTTTGTAAATCCTTCTAGAGGCATTAGACAGGGGGACCCCCTATCCCCTATTTGCTTATTCTTATTGTTGATGTCCTCTCGAAAGGTTTAACTAAAGTTACTAGTAAAGGACTTCTTTGTTGCATTAAAGTCAAACCGTCAAGTCCTAATCTAACCCACCTATTGTTTGCAAACGATTCTCTGTTTTTTCTGGAAGCAGGACATAGGGGGTTGCAAACTATGAAGAGGATTCTGCTGGACTATTGCAAGGCTTCTAGTCAAGCAATCAATTATTCTAAATCATCAGTTTTTTTTAGCAAAAACTCTACTAATGAGTGGAAGACTGAAGTGAGAAGAGATCAAAGTATTGCTTGCACTGAAGATCCTGGATTTTACTTGGGATTACCCACTATTTGGGGTAGATCCAAGTGTGATGCCTTACATTTTGTTAAGGAGAAAGTGCTAAAAAATACTCAAGGGTGGAAACAAAAGCTTTTAATGAGGGAGTCATGAAACTTTAATCAAATTGGTTGCCTATGTTATGCCCACCTACTCAATGGGTATCTTCAAGTTCCCTCTCAATGGTATCATCAAGTAAACTCCCATATCACTTGATTCTGGTGGGGCCAACGTCAAGGAGAAGGAAGGATCCATTGAGTCAGCAAGGAGTGTTTATATAAAGCTAAGGATGGATATAGGTGGGCAAGTGGGTTAAACGGGCCAACCCAGCCTGGCCTACTTTGACTCGTGGGTTAAAGGGGCCAAAATTGCCTGACCCTAACCCAACCCACTTTAGTCCGTGGATTAAATGGGCCAGTCCACTTTTTGACCCTTTTAACCCACTTACATATTTTGTGAGTTACATAGGCCAAGTTGACCCATTTAACTTATTTATACTAATTAAATAAGATATATATAATAAAAAAGAGAGTTTTATAAGGTTATATATATTAATGATTAATTTCATTATTATTTTAATATTTTTTTATATAAAAATAAGTTTTCTAAAATAACTTATTAGATAATATATTTCATTTAAAACAATAATAATATATTTTATGAAAATTTATGGTGCATGTGCATCAATTTGTCATTCTTTGTTATAATTAACACATAAATTTAATCTCAAGTATAAAAAATCTCAAGAAGAACCTTCATTAATACATATTTACCCTATAATTATTTATTTTATTTTTATAAAAGTGGGTTGGTGGGTTAACCCACTTAACCCGCAGGCTAGCCCACTTTGGCCCGCGGGTTAAGTGGGTTAGGTAAAATTAACCCACTTTTAAACGGGCTAAAAAAAGCTGGTCCTAACCAGTTTTTAAAGTGGGTTAAACGGGCTGGCCCACGGGCCATAGCCCATTTGTCCAGCTCTAAGGATGGAGGTGGTATGGGGCTTAGCGATCTACACCTATTCAAATTGAGCCTACTAACTAAATTACTTGGAGGGCTCACCAAAATCCACAAGCTCTATGGGTTCACTTTCTTAAAGGAATATACTACCCTAACTGCTCTTTCAAGGAGTCATGCAAAGGCAGCAGAGCGTCATGGGGATGGAGTAGCCTAATGGAAAGGAAGGATATTCTCTATAAGAATGCTAATTGGATTGTAGGCAATGGGTACAAGGTTAAGGTTGGGTCAGATAGGTGGATTCCTCTCCTGCAAAATAAATGCTTGTCTCAAGGCAGTAGTATTGAGCCAAGCTTGAGAGTCTGTGATATCATGGACACAGAATCATTAGAATGGAAAGTAAGGGGTATTCAACACTTACTTTCAGATTTTGAGCTCAGGGCCATCAAAAGCATGCCTATCTCTATATCGAATGCTCAGGATCGCTTAGTGTGGCCTTTCGACAAGCAAAGCGAATGTAGGGTTAGGTCTGTGTATCACCTCCTGCATGAGAAAAGAATTGTTACCAACCTAAATAGGCCATCATCATCCAATCAAATCCCAAAATACGTTTGGAAGGAAATCTGGAACAGCAAGATCTTACTAAAGATTAGGCATTTCCTCTGGCACGTGATGTCAAATGCAATTCCAGTTATGCGAAACCTTCATCAATGTTGTGTTACCAATTCTCTCGTATGCCATTTCTGCAAGGAAGTGTAATCATCAGAACATGCAATATTATGTTGTAACTGGGTCTCATGTGTTTGGTTTGGGGTTTTAGGAATTCGCTATGAAAAGCAACAAATCTCGTCCTTTGCTGTATGGTGGGACAACCTAGTGGGAAATTGTAGTCTACCGAAGGGGAAGCGCCATCGGAAAGTAATAGCAATCGGCAAAGTGGCTTAGGGTATTTGGAAAGAGAGGTGTGAGGCTATTTTCAATCACAGAAATCCAAACCCTAATAGTACAGTAATTCGAATTTTAGCTCAATTAAAGGAGAAAGATTACCTTGGGGTTCCTTTATAGGACAAAGAGTCCCCATTGGATGATCCAGGAGTTAGTGTGGATGGTGTTTCCTGCGAACCTTCGACAGCTGCGAACATGGAGGTTAGAGATGGGACAGAGATGGAACATTATGCTTCGGTCAACAACATGGAAAACCAAATCCAAGGCTTTACCTTGATGCAGGAGTGTTCTATTTTGGCAAATTCTAGTGGGTAGCTTCTTACACGTGATATCCATGGGGGCCCGTCTGTTAGGATTAACTCTGATGGGTCTTGGGTTGGCCTAAATGAATTGGGAGGGGCTGCTGCAGTGGTTAGGGATCTTAAAGGTAGCTTAATAGGGGGAGGTTTCGGTTTTTGGTTTATATCCATCAGCGGAGGCTAGTGAAATTGCTGCCTTGAACCTTGGAATCAGCTTAGCTAAGAAGAATTGTTAGTCAACAATTCGTTTTGAATTCGATTGCAAGCAAGTGATCCAAGCTTTCAATGGACATTCATTAGGCCTCTTTACCTTATTTTGAAGAAGCACTTTCCCTCCTATCTTGTCTGCAGAATATAAAATGTTCTTTTGTTTTTGTAAAAAGAAATGCAAATAGTGTTGCAAATTGGATAGCTACTGTCTTTAGAAGGAGGATGTGTCCTTTTGATTGGTGGATATCCACCCCATCTTCACTTCAAAAGCTACTCACCCGTGATTTGTCTTCTCGAACTGATCTCTTTCTTGTATTATTCCCGACAATGGGTAATTCTAAATGAAGTTGATGCTTGTTCGGTCAAAACAAAAGTATCCTACGAGAATCTTAATTTTATTATATAGCATATCATCAATAGCATAAGAGAAACCCTAATACTTTGTATTGAACCTAAATTAAAATTTAACTAAAATAAATAGAAAAACATTCTGTAGTAAAAACTACTGTCAAATGAGTCGAGAAGAAGAAGAAGAAGATAAATTAAATTAAATTAAATTTTTAATAGAAGAACATGAATATGACCACTGATATTTCATTACTAAATTAATAATACACAAATAGTTTTTAAGATACCACACGAATTGATAACCCCATTATGAAAATATAGATGGAATTAAACAAAGCAAACACCAAATGAAAAAGTACTGTTGCCCTCAGATTTGCATCATTTCCTGGAAGATCCTCATGGCAGGAGCAGGCAAACCAAGAAGCACATTTATGCTCTTCCTCTCTTTCCCATGAGACAAGAAGAGGATCACTTCCTTCTCCGGCAACGCCACCGGCCCGGAAAGGACCGGCTCTCCCCAACCAAAGTCAGTAGTATGGAATGACAACCTAGACCAAGTAGTAATCAGAAGTGTGCAAGCCAGAGATGGCCTAGCTCTTGTGACCTCAAAGTAATCAATTGCCGATCTCATGTAACCATCTGTGACCATCTTAATAGCATCCTGGACTAGCCCCACCGCGTAGGAAAGCGGCTTTGCGAGCAATTCTTGCCTGGCAGACAGAATTTGTGAGCACAATTCCATTGCCAAAGTACCCTTTAGGTAGTGGTGGATCGAATTTAGACCGGCCATCGACTGCGAACAGAAGTTTGGTTTGTTGGTCAGGAAGCATGTTTAGTGCCTTGTTCTGGCATGCCACACGAATCCTGAAAGAGCCTCAAAGGTAGAGCACTTGTCGAGAACCTCATCTGCCATAACCTTGTTCTTGAGCTTCTCAAGCTTCTCGGGTTCGAAGCAGAAAGATCGGTAAAGCATTTCATCTTTGTACAGGTCACTTGTGTTCGACTTGTCCTCGATTTCTGCAAATTCCTGGTGCAGGTTTTCCACCTTAGGAGGGCTCCTGGATTTCAGGATGGTTCTGTCCATGAACGGAGGGATGGATAGTGGCAAGCCTCGGGCAGTTTCGCCCCATGAATTCACGAATTCCATTGCTCCAATTCCGTCAAACATGCAGTGGTTCATGCAGAGTCCTAGAACAAATCCCCCGCATTTGAACTTGGTCACCTGGAAATGAATAAAATTGCTTCAATATTATAATTTCCCTAAGAAGTGAGACCTTTCCTAGAAAAATAAATTCAAATGCTTAGGAAATTAGAAAATCTATGGACCTGAGCAACTAAAGGTGGCATCTCCAGGATGTTCTTCGCACCAGGAATGTCATAAACCAGCTTCCCTAATGTTTCAGGATCCGGCTTTGTTACATCACCAATCTCTTCCAAGCCGCAGTTTGCTTCAGCCTCAACAAAAACAGCGCCTTCCTCATTGCAGTCCACAATTAGCTTCCTTCCGGGCTAATCGTCAGCCGCCCTGCAAGAGGATAGTAATGGACAAGCACCTTTGCCAAGGCATCCTTGATCACCTCAGCTGCATTCTCATTACCCCTCTCTTCTGACTTGAAACAATATATGGTTCGGATAATCACCGCAATGTTCTGATCAAGGTTTGACAGGAAGTATAACCCCTTTTTCGTCTCCTCAGCTGGAGACACTAATGTTGGCTCACCTTGCTTCACATTAAGCTTGAAAGAGTTGCCATTTGAGTTCTCCATCAAACTAGATTCTTCAACCTGCAAAACCTGAGGGTAAACAAATTTACATTGTAAGGAAACATTTATAGATGCAATGAGCAACCTAGTACTTGAATCATCCTAAATGCACATACCATTTTGAGATTTGAGAGATTTGCAGAGGAAATTTCCCTAAACCCGGATAATTAAAATGATTCTGAGACGTGTTTCCTTCCAAAAAAGGACGATAGACCAATTTATAAGGAGCACAAGCGTTCAAAGTTGATATATAGTTATACCTTTCTTTAACAAATTTATAACTATCTGAAAGAGACACTAATTTTTGCTGATTATTGCAATACTATATTCTAAGTCAGCTGCGTTTCATTGGATTTATTATATAATTGGACCCAAGATTAAGGAGTATTTATTTATTTATTTATTTTTAATAACCAAGGTTTCTTTTTGGGGTATAGAATAATTTGTCCAATGTGGTTGGGGTAGGTCACTGATCATTTGACCTTGCTGGTTTGGTGGGGTTGGCATCCCAAATTTGCTCAAATTGTTATGATTGCTGAGAGTTTAGTATTGATGATTAATGCATCATTGTAAATCCCTGGGAAAGTAAATTTCTTAATGGACACTTTACGCAAAGTAAAACCCATTAATGTAACATAATGATATAATGACTAATTAATATTGATTATGTTATAAATGGTAAATATATATTTTACGGTCCCTCGATGGAACCATCCCAACAGTATTCTAACTGTTATAATAAATATAGTAAATGGAATATTAACTATTTTAGTAATTCGATCATGATTGAGTATGGTGTTAGTCGTTTGATGGCGACAAGACAATTAATGGCGAAACCATAAATTTTTCCTTTTGTGTGCTTTTATATGCTCTCTTGTGTTTGAAAAGAAGTGTATAAACCCTTAATGTTAGAAAAGCAGGTACCCTCTAACCTCTACAGAAACATTTCATCCTTAATAAAAATGATAAGAATAACAGAATATAATATTAAAATAAATAATTATTTTGTGTAGTTTTCTTCAATTTTAGTGAAATTTTTTATTAATTTTTATAGAATAAAATGATCATGTAAGAATATAAAAGCATATTTTCAAAAATTCAGGATTAACTTAATTTTAAAAGTAAAAATCAAATTTAATACCTTAACTATACACAAAAATTCATTCTAATGTCTAAACCTAAAACGGTCAATTTGATAACTAACCAAACCTTTTACAATCATTTTTACTATTTTCTTAACATTGTTTACTCTATTTCCTAATTGAAAGAGGTAACATATCATTAAATTTTTATCACTTTTCCTAACACCATCTAGTACCAATGGATTACTTTTTCTATATCAAAAAATAAAGCAAACGGTGTTAGTAAAAACAATCATGAAAAATTTAATGGGGTATTAAACTGATTACATGAAAGTTCTAACATCAAAATTACAATTTTTTGCAAAGTTCAAAATACCAAATTTAAAATTTTTCCAAAGTTTGAGGACGAGTTGCATTGGGAGCACATACATGCAATTTGTGGAAAGCCAGTACAGCCGTACCCGGGGGTGAGCCCATAATTAGAACAGGGAGAGTAATGCAAGTATTAGGTTGTTGGCTTACTTGGTATTATTCCTGTAATTCACAACACGCGTCAGAAAGTATTTTGAAGACCAATTCTAAACGTAAAAGAACAATGGCAAGCTGTGAAATTTGCAGTATTGCTGTTGCAGGGGGAGTAGATTTTACCACATCTAGATTATTCCTCTTTCTTTGGGTTTTCTAAAAAGGGAATTGATTGTCAGAATTCATGGTGGCATTCTAGAAGAAGTTGGAGAGAACCAACATCATCATTAACCAATGGTTTAGGAATTTTCCAATTATGTCACCTCAATTAATACAGGGATGCATGATTTGAAACTGTTTTATAAGATCATAGGATACCTTTATGACACCTTTTTAATCATTCTAAAACCTACTTTAAGTTTATCAGGTTTTACAGGATGTAATACTTGTTTTTGTTTTTTAAAACAAGAGAAAAAAAAAAAAAAAAAGAAAGAAGAAATACCACAATATAGCTTTTAGAAATTAATTACCATTTTACTAAAACAAAACTGCATTTAGAAGATGGGATTTTTTAGAAAATACACAACTTGCATTTTCAACTTGTAATTTCAAAATTTATAGTCATTGAATCCATGGGGAACTTTTACAATTCCATCATTAAACTGTACCGCTAGTAATACTATAACCAAATTAACTATAAAAGAATTAGTATAAAAAGGATTTATGGACTTCGATCACGATTAGAACATATATGAACCATTGAACAATGTGGTGGAACCGATCCCATTGTAATTACCATGGAACAGTAGAATTTCCCTCAAGAAATGTGAAATTGATTTGTCCGAAGATATTACATCTTTCACCTACGATTATTACCCCCCTAAAACAAAGCTCTTGACGTTGCTCTCACAACACAACCTCTGCCTTCTTTTTCAATGTGCATACTGTTAAATCCCAGCAGAGCCATCACCAGACATCATCACACCCACCAATCAACCATCACATGCATCCCAAGACCACCACAACCCTTGCCTCTCAACCTCTGTGCCTTGAAGCATCTCAGCAGAACACAACTTCCAATTCCAGTAGAACCCCTACAACCCGAACCCTAGTTCCCTTCCCTACTATAATTTCTACACGACTACCCCCTTCTTCATCAACACTAAACCTTAACCTCTTCATGGCATCCCCTACCACAGCCTCAATGCCATCGTCTTTTTCTCCACTACCCATCACCTGCCATGTATTTTGCAATCATAGTCCCTCACATGCTACTAGTACAACCACCAAGTCCCATGTCATGTATATTGGAAATTGAAAGATTCATCTGTAGCGAATGCAATTGCATGATAGACATACAATTTTTATATAAATATACGAGTTTGGTATTGGACATTGGTAATTAATTTGATAAACCTTATTTGCATATTATACCATGTACTTAAAACCGGAATAACTACTATATTCGGAACTTGTCTAATAATAATACAATTTTACCAAAATACTCTAAATTTCATATTTTATGGAAGCTAAAATCAAGTAAATTTAATTAAATTGAATTACTCTCTTTACTTTACAACTGCATTATTGTTTTAAAAGTAGAAAACTAAAAAGTAGGGGAGAAAGTTGACAAGAAAGCACGTTACAAATTAAGTGCCATATGTAAGTTCAATTAAAATATCAAAATAGTCCCAAAAATACCTCACCTATAAGCTTATGCTTTATAGAATTCTTAGCAATTCACTTAAAACTTATTCTAAATCCTACAGGGAGTATCCAATCTTTACCTGTATATGAGTTTACCCGCTAGCACTCCAAAATCAATTCCATCAAATCCAAAAGAATGGGGTTGAGAAGTGACTAATAAGTTTGCTTCTTTTGCTAATTTTAGGGTTCTTGTAATCGCATAGGTCGAAAATTCCATCGAAGAAATTATCCGAACCCAGACGTTAGCAAAAATGCCGAATTACTACCTTTTTTTTTCATGTGCATTTTATAATTCGAGTATAATCAAAAATCGCCACGAACATGAAGATTTTATGTAAAGTTGATTTGCATTTGTATATTACAATGAAATATCTGTTATTGCTTCAAAGATTCCACTACTGCACAGCAGTCAACACAAATGATTTACTTAACACGTGAGTAGGCATACCAAATTGGTTGAGATGCCGTAACCCCGTTAACTACGATACGATTCATCACCACCAAAATGGCTCTCTTCCTTCATTTATTTGTTTTTTTCTTTTTTAAACACTACTAGTGCTGACATTGTCCACTAAATGGAGGGAAAATTAAGTCTCTTACCTTTCTCTTCAAAATTAGGATGAAAGCAAGGGAAACAAAAAGAAAGCTCCTAAGATACCATCAAAAAGAGAAGGAAAAATGCATCATCGGACATTTTAGCCATTTCATTATTTTATTTCCTTTGGTTTTCTTCCAATTTTATTTTTTATATCCAAACAAGTATGAAAGTTTCTTCTATTTCATTTTCTTTCCTATTTCTTACCTTTCATTAACTTTCCACAATTTTCCACCTTTAAAAATTTGCCAAACACGCTATTACAACTTATAAGCACGACACAGTAGAGATGAAGCTGGCATGGATGTTATGTATCAGATTCTAGGATACGTGAATTCTTTAATATAAAAATAAAAAAGAAGTACGATGAATCTAGTCTTCATAATGTGTATGTGTTCAAGAGCAAGTGCATGGTTGGTAAATCATGCCACTGCTTCATTATAATTTCTGAAATTGATAGTAAAACAAACACAGCTGCCTCCTGAAAACAAAAGCTGCTGTTAACATAAAACATGAAAATAATAAGAGAAAGCAATTCGATATTTAAATTTTGAGTATCAATCTTACTAGCAAGGGGCATTACAACAAGGAAATATCAAATTTTATATCTAAATTCTACGTAAAAATTCAATTTAATACTTAAACTTTAAATTAGTCAATTTAATACACAATTAAACATTTTATGATTACTTTTACTATCCAATTAATATTGGTTTTCTAACGTGAAAGAAGCAATCTACCAGTACTAGATAATATTAAGAAAAGTTATAAGAATTCAATAATAAACTACCATAGGAAATGGTATTAAGCAAATAATAAAAACAATTACAAAAAAATTGATTGAATATTAAATTGACCGCTTTATTATATATCAAATTGAATTTTATGCAAAATTTAGATAGCAGATACAACGTTTGCCCTTATAACAAAATATATAAAATGAAAAAATGGTTTTGCACGGATTATAATTGCCAGCCAAATTACCAGCCAAAAAAGAAAAAGAAAAAACGGCAATCACGGAGTGTTAAACCACAATTAAGAGTAAATGTGCAGAATGCTGTGTGTCAATTACCTGAAGAGTAATAACATGGTAGATTAAAACTCATACAATCCCTCAAATTACTGTGACAAAAGTTGATAAGTTGCCAGATAAGTCACTATGTTAATATACAATAAACTTTAATCTTAAAGGGGGAGAGGTGGGGGGTGCTGCGGAAGGGGGGGGAAAAGAAAAATCCTAATGTACATACCTTGCCTTTTAACTATTTCCTACTATTTCAAGTTCCTCTACCAGTGATCTCAGAAAACACTACACAATTGATATCTTTCTCATTTGCTTGAAAACACAAGGTTGCAGCTATACAAGAGATAATGAGGACGTACATCCATACTCCGAACAAGTAATTTAACCCCATATCCTGCTTCTCCTGTGTTCTTTAGCAAAATAATAACTCCAGTATATATTTATAGGTAGAAGAACAGAGATGCCAAATTCCATGCAAAAACGTCATGCCTGGCCACACTTGCTTAGACATGCGATACCTTCTTCTTGGTAATCCTCTCTGCTAATCCAGAACTCAGGTGCATCCTTCACGAGATATTCACAACATAAATAATATTCTAGGACAGGTAAGCCTTCAAAAACATGCACGGATAAGGAATGACAATCTGAGTGATAATGCCTCTTTCATGACCTGTATATTCTCCTTCCTAGTTTCTCCTATCATGCATCCATAGACAACCCTGCACATTTGTTATGTGTGCACAAGACTTTGTGTACATGCAATGCATATGTGCATGTGTGTTTGTGAGAGAGAGACAGAGAGAGAGTTGACCTTCATAATGCCAGCAAGCACAGCACCCCCAAGGTATACCATATGCTTTCTCCGAGGTGGATCCTCAATTCGGAGCCGCAGTTTCTAGCATGATAAACAGCAAGATAAAGCTATAATAAATACAAAATTTGGGAATATAAAGAGAATACTGAAGCTTTTTGTTTCCAATACTACAGATAAATTGATGAAACATCAACAAATTTGATAGAAATAGATCAATGCATTATAATGTGTCTGAATTACAAGAATGATGAGACATTTTGCATAAGTCATCTCTTTGTTATTCTTTCTCATGGTAGTATAGTCCATGCCATTTGACCAACACATTTAAGTGATATCAACTCGCCACCTTATCAAACTACTAAAGCCAATAGCTGCAGACCACCTCAAGATAAATCAGTCATCCTTAGAGATTGTAAAAGACAAGATATTTGTCTATTTACCAATCCATTACAAAAATTTTTACGAAAACACCAATCATATAAATATAATGACATTACTACCATTGCAAAATCACATATGAGACATACGACATTTGATTTTACAAAAAAATCGCACGTTTAAAATGTGATTAGAGATGGCAGACACTTTCGAAAGTCACAAGTAACAAAAGCAATTTCAACTTTGCTTTTAAAAATCATATTTACGACCTATGATTTTGCATTGGCAGTATTGTAATCGATTTTTTATAGTTTATATTTTAGTAATTTTCTTTTATAACATTGATAGACATGTACTACATTCTGTAAAAGACCCTCTTTCTGAAAAAGTAGATGCCAAAAAACTTGCCAGGAGTTGATAACATTTTCAAATGTCAGTATTATTGTGCCTTGGCATATACACAGAATCTATTCTTCAGTTAAGCACATGGTTCTTATTTGCTCTTGCACCTTCCTATAATTTAGTGGAATAGAGAGCTTACTTGGCAATATATGAAAATTTTTCAGCGATGCAAATGAAATCTGGAGGATTAATATCAGACATCATAAATTACCTTCAATCCATCTTTGTTTCCCTTAAGGACAACTTCAAGATAACGATCCAGTATTTCTTTCTCCAAACTGAAAGATCCATCTTGAATTTAGTATTAAGAATTCAAAATATATATATAACAAAAAGAGGAACCAAGATGATTTAGATGCATGAACATAAGACTTCACAACTTAGACTTCACCTATTGACGTTGGAAAGAAAAAAAAAATGACTTAAGCCACACTAGAAGTATATATCCAGAAGAGTAAATATTTTACCACTCTAAATTGCTGATAGCAAAACAGTGAAACAATGTTGGTGCATTCTAAAAACGAGTACCCTTCATGTGATTCAAGCCCTTTCTAGAACAGGGTTATGAAGGATGTTCAAGTGCTTGAAGGTAACTAGATCCGTAAAAATAAACATAAGTTCAACTCTGAACAAACAATTTAGCCTATAAAAGGTCATCTGTATCTGTGATAGAATTTTCATGGCATGATCTCCCAAGGCAGCTTTCTTTCCAAAAGCGTGAGATCATTCGTCAATATTGAATTAACAGCTCCCAATAATTAAAACACACAAGAAGAAATATACATTGTAAGTGAAAGTTAGACACCTCTTCTTTATGATCTTATTGACATCGGACAGCAATCTTTTCTGTATCTCAAGTAGCAGTCATTTTTAGGATTCTAAGGTTGTTTCAAGTTTTCAACACCATCTAAGTTTTGTACCTCTTGTTGTCTTTCTCCATCTCTCACCATAGACCAATTTTCCCACCCATCACACCTCATATAAAGCTTACAGACCAGAAAGTTCAATTCAGCGTTATCAATAATTATGAATTGAGGTATGATATACTGGATACCAAGTTTAAAAGTGAACAGTGTCCCCAAAATTGAAGACCTCACAGATGAAGCATATACTAAAGATTGTTAATACAATTCACAGACATTCTATAGGAAACATAGATATAAACCTTCTGACAATGTAATGAAAAAACATTGAACACGATATTTGATTTAATGAATCCCATCTTACAACCAATACAAGAATAAAAAAATAAAAATAAAACTTATATGAACGATAATAAATTATTACCGACTAGGGAGTCCAGGATACATGGTACTTCCACCACTTAAAACAATGTGCTGGTAAAGCTGCAAAAGAGAAATTGTGAATCCAATCATCAACATTGAGCTATAACTATTTTCCAAAAGACAGACATTGAGCTATATATGGCATCAATTATACTAAATATCAGCCTATCAAAAGTGTACGCAACTTCTTTTATATGATGAAGTAGCATATGCATCTAATCAAACAGCTTTTCACAACACAGTGCACGGTTTTAGATGCATCATATAACTATGCCTTAACGTATGTGTTATTGGGCTCTGCTATGTCTTCCTTCCTTTATACAGATGTTACCACCTCCAACAAATAGATTAAAAACAGTTGCAGGATAAGAACTACTAAGAAAAAGAGCAGGATAAATGCCACCATAGCTTTAATGCAACAATATCATTCACCAATACAATTGCAAGATACCAACACCTCAAAGCTATTCAATATAATCAAATATACATTAACATTCCTAATTGAAGAATTAAAATTTCAAGACAGAATAGTTGTACTTGTGACGAACCAGGCAGCTTTTAGAACTAAAGAAGACGCATACAAAATGAGAAGTAGGGGTGTATATGAACCAAACCGGTTCACGAACTACCAGAACTCAATTCTACGTTTACTCAAATTCAATTAAAAAATAGTTGAGTCAAGCTCGAACTCAAGCTACTCGAGTAGTTTATCGAGTTAAGCTGGAGCTTCATATGGTAGCACATGAGTCAAATCAAACTTGAGTTGAATATAAATATTAATCAATTTTTAACCATAGTATTAATATTATTCTAATTGGAATTAAAAATATATTTTTTATATAAATCAAGCGTATACAAGCTTAATCAAATCAAGCTCAAGATTATATAGTATTACTTCAAGCCAAATTTGAGCTTAAAATCTTGAGCTCAAGATTTTAAGCTCAAAGAAAGTCGATTTGAACTCAAGCTTTGAAATTTCAAATCATGCTCAAGCTCAAACACAACTCGTACCATCTCAACTCAACTCATTTGCAACCCTAATGAGGAGTCATTTAAAACCACATACCATCATACGGTTGTCTATATCCATTTCCTGGATGCAGCGGAACACCATATCAGCCATCCCATCACCTTCAACATCTATGAGTTCCTGAAAGAGAAAAATACCTCTAAATATTCATAGAAACTTTAGCCTTCACAGCCTAGAAAATATCCCATGTCCTAAGAGATGATGGCTACATTATATAAAAAGACATACTGGTGTGAAAAGAGCTTCTGGAGCTTGAAACCTTTCGGTGCCAACTTTGATTACCCTTCCATCAGGAAGATGACCAGGTAAAGAAATACCAAATTATTTGCTACTCCTAAACATAATTCCATGGCAAGCTATTTTACAAGTAAAGGACTGTGTAGGTATCCATCTCTAACAATGGGGAGCAAAAGCAAATCTACGCAGGTGTAATGCTTAACAAGAATGGTGGTCTCAAGTCCAAGTTGGTATTCCCTTTTGTAGTCATAACTGCAAAATTTTATATATGTCAAACATGTTATGCGAAGAATAAAGCAAAGACAAGTCTTTCTCTTACCTTATATAACAGAGCTTCTCTTTAATTTGTCTGACTGTCTCAAAATCAGCAGTCCTATTCATTGCATACCTTCAGAGAAACTCAGGGCCTCAATCACTGATACAATGGACTTAAACAAGAGCAATCACTTAACTTTGGAAGATCCATTCTCACCCTCTCCTTGATAGCAAGTCTACCAGATAGGATGTTATATGTCGTCCAGCTACATTCATGCGCTTTGTGAGGTGGGGGAATGAATAACCATCAACAACAGGAACCTGAAGGAGACTATCAAAATTAAACTTCAGGCTTTTAGTTGAGAAAAGTATTCTGGTAAAGCTCAAATCAACATGTACCTATGCCACTTGCAGGCTTTTAGATTATTACCTATATTTTTACCTGCTTTTTGGACTCCAATACAGCAAATCTAATATCCCAAATCGTTTAGAAACAGCATTATAATTATACAAACAAATATGAATACTCACTTGCAAAAAATCACGACTTAGCCTATGCTTTTTGCAAGCATACATATGTAGTGACGAATACCAGTAACACCAGCAATTTTAGAGAAAAGTCAAGTTATTTACAAGTAGTGTGTTGGGAAAAAAAAAAAATAGTAGTTTCACAACTGAAGCAGGAAATAAAAAGCGTGAGCTTTTGAATGTAATAGTATCATATCTCCAACAAGTAAGCAGATATGAAGAGGAGAGTTCATATGCATAGTACATTAACTTCTACTGAGGAGAGGTTGGGCAATCCACTCAAGAAAGCAAGAGAAAGTGAAATTACGATTGGCACCAATTGCTCCAAAACAAATGAGAGTGCCCTCAATGATTTTTTCCAAAATTAAGCATGGACACTGCAGCAGAAAACAATTTATGCAGAGTAATGTAATGGTTGTCCTTCAGTTATTTACCACATGAGTGACGCCATCACCGGAATCAATAACTAATCCAGTAAGCAAACCTGTAAGAACAACATAGAAATAATTCATTCTTGATAAAACAGTTTTCGGACTAATATTATTCCTAAGTCGTAATAATAAAGATGGTAACTGTTTAGTCCATATCTACAGTAATCAGAAACTAGCAAATTGTTTCCATAAGCAGCAATGTAAATGAAAACTACTGAAATGATTCTCTACTGACCTTGAGCATAAAGTGTTAAAACAGCTGGATCTGAATGAAAACACCAGCAAAATTATTCTCAAACATAGTCTCAACCTACAAGATCAAACCATTAGATACTGATTTTAGCGTAGTCTAAATGTGGACAATAAGCCTTCAGCAAAGAGCAATTATTAGGAGCACTGACCATTTTTTCACGGTTTTTTGAAGGATTAAGAGGCGGATCTGTGAGTAAAATCTTACATTCTGTTGGATCTATCTATTCAGAAATGATTTGAGTGGTTAGCATAATATGATAACTTAGAGGGTTGTAGCTAGCAACAAGCATAAATAGCACTAAATACCTACCTTTAGCTCATTGAAGAATGCATGGTCCCACACATGACCCATATCTTCCCAGTTTTGCACAATGCCATTGTTAACTGGATAGGATATATCCAGCTGATTCCGGAGGTCTGCACAAGCTTCCCCTACTACAGTATCCTAGAAAAAAAAGCACTTGATTTTTATTTGTCAAAATGGATGGAAAACGTGCAACTTTTTAGCAATGGATGGTAATTACCACCCAAACTCGGAAGAAAGCATAAGCACAATCTTGATTATATTATAAATTGAATACAATGGTTTAACATGGTGTGTGCATATTTAAGAAACTTTTTTTTTTAATTAGAAGGTAATTACCAAAAAAAACAAAAAAGGAAGAAAATTAGGAGGCAATAAAGAGTTGGCATATTTGCACAGCACGTAGAACTCTAAGCCGCCCTAGAAGCTATTGAATCAAGATGCTGCAGTAAAATTTATACATAAAGAAGAAATTCATCTTGAGTCACTGCTCCACAAGTGATCCTTCAAAACGAGAGTCAGCATATTCATTCACCACCTAGAACTCTAAGCTGCTCTAGAAGCTATTGGATCAAGATGCTGCAGGAAAATTTACACATAAGAAAGAAATTCACCTTCAACTCTTGCTCCGTAAGCGATTCTTCAAACCGAAGCATTGGCCTTCCAACCACACATGGAAACACAGATGTGGGAAAATTCTCTCCAGCAAAGCCACATTTGACATACTGCATTACATAAACAGAATTCAATGGCATGGAAATACTAAACAATAACTAGGCAAAACCAATCCCAATAAAGCCTTAAATCAACAATCCTTCATGCTTCAAGCAACAGATATACTACACTCTTTCTTATGAAACTATAGGTATTTTTCCATTAATCACTGCATGAGCAACATAACAATTTGAACCTCAAACTGTGTAAGAACACAGGAACTCCACCACTAGAATGCATGTCCACTAACTCTTTCTCCCCCATTTATATATTCAACATACTGGTTACATTGACCATGTTGTTAGTGACTTCATCAAAGCCCCGTGACTAGAATTACTTATCAACACTGATTTGATCGTCCTAGCTAAAATACCGATACAAAAACAAAACCAGCAAAATCAGATAATTCAAAAGATCCAGCAACCAGATACACCTATTATTTCTCTCTACCGAGCAACTATACGTACTTTTCTTTCAATTGCTAGTAAGATAGCTTCCTCTATTTCAACAGACAATGCATACTTTTAATCTAATCATGATAGTAAATTATGCACTGATCCCTTCAATGAATTCTCACCAACAACTATTAGCACATTCGATATATCCAACTACTCGGACGTTGTGTCCATGATTACAGTATAAATCCATCAGCAAAACCCATTTAATTCAAAAGATCCAGGAGCTAATTACATACCTACACACCCAAAATGACTAATTTGTGTATCTATCAGCAAAATTCAGTGACAACCAAAGCAAGGCCATTAGTTCAGGTTTCGACGTCGTGATCGTGTTTCATTTTCCTAGTGGAAATCGCATTAAAAATATCTAAATCTGTAATAAAAGTCACGAATAATTAACTTTATCTTAAAATCACATCATAAATCAGCATAATGTTCGGGTAAATTGCTTCTTGTTGTGTAGTGATCTGCAATGTTACACGAGATCCGTGATATTCGATAGATCGCAATAATCGAACTATTAAACTGAAGTTGAAATCATCGATGAAGATCAAAACGAAGATGGGGGGAGGGGAGGGGAGGGAGAGAGAGAGAGAGTACCCCGGTGCCATTGTCGCAAACAACGACGTTTCGGTTGTCCATTGTGAGAAATAAAGAAATGAATGAGAGCAGGGAATGGGGACGATAGTAAGGCTTGGTGTTATTGGAATTTTGTTTTGAGGAGGGAGGTGTGCGAATGCAGTAAAGGAGACGAGAAGAAGAAAGTGAAGGAGCAGCTACTTTCGTTTCTCCTTTTTCTTACAAGTATGTTTTTACGTGTGAAGATGGATCAGACCCGACCCAGACCGCCACTGATGTTTTGGGAGAGGGAACCGGCGAGTGGACCTGCCAGGCAGGTTCTTGCCAGTTCCACTTCTAGAACCCCTTTAGAATCATCGAATCTAAACCATAGGATTAAAGAAAAGAAAAAGCAAACAAATAATATAGCACAACAATACATGCATCTCATTATCACATATTTTTTATCTGCAAATGAAGAGGGAAGATTCTTTACATGATACAGAACAAAAGCTAACAAAGGGAAGGCTTTTGCTGAGAAAAAGACAAATATTACGGAATAGTATGAAGCGAATATTTGTGGCAGAAAAAAAATTTTTCAAAGTTTAAACAAAAAGCAAAATAATTTCGTTTGTAAAGTTTCAGTTAGATTCACGAAGGAAGTTTATTCATTTCAAATTCATTAAATAGAAAACAAAAGTTTACATTTATCAAATAGGGTAAAGGCCTTGCATTGACTTTTTTTTTTTTCTCCCAAAACACATGTAAGCGAGGTAAGGTATAATGTCTCCCTCACATCCGTAAATGTATTAAATTATAGTGAAACAAGTGTATCGTTTTATACTCAAATATATTCATATTTTTTTACAATTATTCCGAATTTTTTGTTTCAGAAATATGTGTAAGTCAGGTTTAAAAAAAAATTATGCGATTCGGACCCGGAGGACCTGCCTTGTGAATTGGTGAGTCCCCAGTTCATACCCACCCCACACAGTAAACGGGGCGGTTCCAAGTCCGATAAAAATAGAATTAGACCCGACGATTCGGGTCATGGTTCCGCCCCGAACCGGACCCGCGAGACCTCTAGGTGAAGACATGTCCACCATGCTTGATATATATTTTTTAAAAAATAATTATCAACACACCAACTCCATATTGATGATCAAAATAAATATTTGTACTAATATGGCATATCCAACCTATAATATAGCAACCATACAAAAGTGTATTATATTTTGGGAGGGCGACACAATAGTAAATCGCATTTTGAGTAAGCAATACAATAGTGTATCACATATTGAAATGGCGTTACATGTACTATTGCCTATCAGGAAAAGTACATAATTATATCGCTCATCTAATTTCCAATACATGATCTTGTATCACACATTGAAGAGGCAACATACTTATGTATTACATATCGACAAGGCAATACACCTAAGTTTATTAAAACATGCCACGTCATTTAGTTGTATCGCCTTTAGGTTATGCAATACACACATGCATAATTTAAAATCAAAACTCCGTTCGCCCTATTCATTCACGTGATTAGAACTCACTTACATTCAAACACTCTCTATAGATCATGCAATAACTCACAAACTAGGGTTTGTCAATATTGTACAATTTATTTACTGTAAATTGAAGCTCATGTCTTAAAATAGCTATGATTCCCAATTTATATTCTTCAAATGTGTATTAATGCATATTTTTTTCATGTTAGAATAACATTTAAAATCTAACATATAAGTTATGTTGGTGAGTAGTATATGTATTTTTTATTGTTTATTTGGATATTGATATGTGTATTATTAATGTTAATATTGTACTTATATTGATATATATACTTCGAAGTGATTAAAAATTGTTAGACAATGTTTAGTAAATAACCAAACATAGCATAAATTTCTTGGACAAAAACAAGCCAAACTCATTAATTTTTTTTTTTTTTTTGCCCCAAAATTAAGCCCAAACCCATGCAAAGAAAACCCATAATATGGCAGCCTCTAAAGTCAACAATTTGGATAAATATAAAGTCTAACTTTTTGCAAAATTCGTGTGAAAAATCAAACCATCCAAAACAACCATTAGAGAAGAGAAAAACACCATTTTCATCTTCTAAAAACTCACTTATAATAAGTTCAAACATCACCTGTATTTTCCTCAAGTAAAACCATCATTTTCTTGTGGCAAGGCCTTAAAACCAAGCTCAAGTTTCTTAAGGTATGAATTTATTATGTTAAGTGTATATTTATTAATTTGAAATTTTGCTAAAATATGAGTTTTTATGTTAAAATGAGTTTTGATGATTTATATGTGTTAACTATGTTTTGTGCTTAGTAAGTGACAAGAAGTATTAGAGTGAATAGAGTTGGGAATGAGTAGGGTTGTGATAGTTTAGGGAAGAATGAATTGGCTAAATGAGGGTTGAATGTGGAATTATGTTTGAAATAGTAGATGTGGGTGTTTGATGAGTTTGAAGTGAAGATTTTGTATGTTAAAAGAAGTTAGAATACACATAGGTTGAAGTTTAATGTTGGTAATGTATTTGAAGGAAGTTTGGAAGTGAAAAATTTTGCAAAAGTTTATATTTTCATAACAGGAGAGTTCTGCAATTTTTCTAAATCTGTACTGCAGTATACGCCACCAGCATAGAGGTTAATGTTGCTGGCGTACACAGCAATACTACCAGTGTGGGGGGGTATTCACGGGTGTGGATCAACCCCGTGGAACTCTTGAATTTTTAAATGAAGTTGTTTTACAGTCTACACTGACTCAACGCCGCCGGCATAGACCACAACACTACTGGCGTGTTGGTTATATCTACCAACGTTGGCAAGCATAGAATTTTTTGTGCAGACTACACCGCCTTAACTCCACCGGTATTGGAGGTCGGCGTATCCCTTAGTGTTTTTCTATTTTCAAAACTTATTCAAACATCTTTCCAAGCTTGACATTTGACCTTTTGATGATTTTATAAGTTTATATGATAATATTTGATGTATAAATAGTGAGTTAAGACCTTGCATGAATAGTTATTTGAATTTTATGATCCTTTAACCTAGAGCTATATATATATATATATAACATGGAATAGAGTTAAGGTTGTTAATATAAGTTGAAATTTCTTGTAACAGTTATAGATCCTCGGTTGAATACTACTTTTGATCCTCGATTTATTTTAAGTACGCAGTAATATGTTTGATTTCTTGCCTAAGACAAGCATGACTAAATTTACTTTAAATTGAGATAAAACTTAAGTTGTTTGAATTGATTGTCTATTACGCCATTGAATCTAGTTTAGAGAGCGGCATCTTGCTCAAATTGTGGTACGGTAGTTTAGGCGCTTAGGCCACCCTTGTCTTTATAATAAGACTTTTATAAGTGGCACGATGGGTAGTTGATAGGGTTATTGGTATTGATATAATATTTGCTTATTCTTAAGGAGAAGTAATATGATTTAATTTAATGTTTATGGGAACACTTGAATTATGTGATATCATAGATTAAGTTAAATAAACTTGTGAAACGGCTGAAAACCCTAGAGGAAGCTACTTTTTCGTTTATAAATATATCATCAAGGAGATAAAAGTCCCCGAAAAACTTATATCAATCTCTTGAGCATCGAGATCGTTACTCAGGAACCCCAGATATCCTTATTGTCCGGAGTTTGAATACTCCAGTGTTGTTTATCTAACTAAAGATTTTCTTATAACATGATGGTTGTTGCATTTGCATGTAGTTTGAGCTTATATGCCACTCGCTTTTGTATTTGTTACTTGCATATTAGGCCTTTGACTCATATTGTATCTATTTCAGGTATTGATGGCCATAATGAGTTCTACACCAGTATGGGGTACGAAACAGATTTTAAGGATTTCTTAGATGATTGGGAAGACTAGGAGTATGACCTTGGTTTCATGGAAACCTTTTGTAATAGACTAGTTTGAAGTTTTCTTGGAATATATGTAATAGTTATGTTAGTTTTGTCAAACTTATGTATGTTGTTTATGTCTTGTTGATAAGCCTTTGTCTATAATACCTATATTATATATGTCTGTAGTGGATCTATATCTTATATGTAAATGTGATATAAATGTCATGTTTTTCTAAAAAGTTTTAAAAGTTGATAGTTTTTAAAATTTGTTCTTATAAGAGATTTAGGTAAACAAATATCTAAACCGATCTTGGTAATCAATCTTACATATAATACTGCATGTTATATATGGTTGGAGATCTAAATTTACATATTTTAAATATGGGAGTGAGTCCGAGTCTTTACATGTCTTCTACAATCATCAAGTAATTCCCATATCGAAATTATGCAACTTTTTTCTTAAGTTTCAAACTAAATCCTAGCATACACCAACTATTTAACAAAATTCCCCAATTAATTTTTCCTATAATGCTTCAAATTCTAAGATGTCTTTCTGCTTAATTGATGATGTGTAGTGTTCGTGCTTGTAGTATTGGATAAACGTGTGATGTCGTACACTTCTAATGTTACGTGTAGTGCTAATGTTTTTTTTTTTTTTTTTTTTTTGCCCATTACAATAAAGAGGAGGAGTTAAACCTGGGTAGGGATGTAACTGGGCAGATTTAGAATGGGTCATATATGACCAAAACTGATCCAATTCCCTATAGGGTTTTCTATGCAATACTCAAACCAACTCCTATAGGATCATGGTCTTGACCGGTCCCGTCCTGCTAACCTAATTGTGTTTTTACTCTTTTTTTTTTTTCCTTTTTCATTCTTATTGTGTAGAGGTTCTTGCAAAGTAGACAAACAAGATAATGTAATATCAACTCCACATTGTATATTCCATATCAATACCTTTGAAAAAGTGTAATAACAAGATAGTGTAATTTTAAAAGTTGTTCTATATGTGAAATGCATATTTCTTCTTTTGCAATTTTTTTTATTTTATAAATACCTTTTGTTTAATTTTGGTGTGGGACAATATGTGACTCTTTTGCATTTGTATTCCTATATCGAAATATATAATTAAGTATAATGCAAATATAAACACCATTCTAAATAAGGAAAATTTTATTCCAAATATTGTAATACAAACTTTATAAAGCTAGCCTTCTACCTTTTCAAATTATAGGTGGTATTTCATTTTAATTTTTGTAATTGAAAAAAATGACATTAATGTCAAAATATCGAAAACAATAGAAAATATTTACTTAATAATATTTTTAGTTAATAAAATGCACACTTTATATTATATTAAGTAATGAACTACGCCAATTAAACAATAATGATATTATTTCTTTGACATATTATCTAATACTTAATTGTCAACACCAATAATATATTGTTAATGACAATATTACTTACCTTTCTATCATTATATACAAGTTTAAAAGAAAATTCATTTACTTATAATAGCTTGGTAATATGTGAGTTATAACAAACCTTAACGTTTGTTAAGTTTTTTTTTAAATTAAAATTTAAAATGTATTTATTATAATAATTTTAATAGGTCGGGTCGACCTATAGATTCACAACTACGACCCGAACCCGACTCACGATTTATATGGTCATAAAAGATTTTACCAAACCCGTCCATATAACCTTATAGGGTTTTTAGTGGGTTGGATGGGTCGGATAGGTCGGGTACCCTATAATGACCCACTTGATTTATTCCTAAACTTGATACCTCTTACTTAAGAAATCAGGGAGATGCCACTAGGATACAATGTCATTGGTACATTGTTAAGGTTATTAGGCTAGACAAAAACAAATTATGATATTGAAACATTGTTAAGGTCATATTGGTTGTAAGAAGCATTTAAAGAGGTCAATTGTAACAACACAGCAATGCTTGTCGTTGTAATATAAGTTGAATTTAAATTCATGGTTTTTGGGTTGGAGAAAATAGAATTAGTGAAATTGAAACATTATAATTTCCATTAATATTTTGAAAGACTCAATTATGTTGTTTAGTGATACCAGAAACCTAAGGTAGTAAGGGATTAATAAAAAAGTATTGGGTTAAGTCTAACTAACTCTAATATGTAGTGGTTATCAACCTACTTTAAAAAAATATAAAGTCGTGCCGAGGATTAGATTAGCCGATTTGAATGATTAATTGTGGCATTGAATGTTGAGATGCACTATGAGAAATTAGATGACTCCTAGTTATTAATAATAAAGAACACTAGTGAACACATTGTAAGCCTGACTTGATCATAGGAATTATAATGACTTGCGAGCAATAGCAATAGCAATTGGAAATTACAAAGAAATGGAATAATCATGCATATCAATATGCACTTTGATCATCTTACATTACACAACTAACATCGTCGATCTTTGTTATGTTATTATTTATGTCAATGATTGGTAGCAATGACAGATTATGTTAAAATTTCTATTTCTGCCAATGGAAATATCTTACGAGGTCAAGATGGACCGTAGTATGATAGGGGACCACCGAGGAATATAAAAGCAAGGATGGATATTGATTATATCATGCTCTTTAGCATAGTATATGAAAAGTTGGGAATTGATCATAAGAGGAGCAATGCTTAAATGTATCATAAGCAAGTATCAATTCATGATCCAAGTTACGAAGAAGTCATGCCAAAAGATATTAGTAGTGATGTGGATGTGGAAGCTCCTATAGATATTGCAAAGGCATATGATATGACATGTCTTCAACAACTATATGTTGAAGTAAAAATATCTCTACCATACCTAAGGAGTGCACTATCGTAGATCAAACAACTATTCCACAAATATCAGTCGTACAACAGTTTGGAAATTCTCCAACAAACATAGAAAGGTGCAATAGCTTATTGTCGAAATTTGAAGACAATGTCTATATTGCAAATGATCTTAAGGAAGAGAGAAGGAGGCCCTACAAGAGACTGATTCGAAATATGAATTAATATATGAGGAGAATCAAGGTGAAGAGAATGAGATGACATTTGAGATTGACACATCAAATGATGAAAATGAGTCTCCAAATATAAATGAACATCTTTGACAACACAATAATGTAGACAGTACTCAAGCAGACCAACAAACTAATGAAAGATCATCCTAAGATCCTATTCCATTTTCTAGTAATATGGATGTCGATGATGGTTATGCATCCTATGAGGAATAACCCCTTAAATTTGAAGATCCATGCTTTGAGTTAATTAATTTAAGGCTAGAAGGAGGTTTAAAACTAAAGCTGATTCGAGTCATGTGGTCAAAATGTGGCACATAAAGAATCACTATAACTTCACAATTACAAAGTCAGATAAGAAGACTGGAATGTTGTTTGTGAAGCAAAGAGAACTTATAATTGTAAATGGTGACTTCACAAACACAAAAAATGTTGGGAAGTTAACCTTGTGATTACAATTGCTAAAGGTCCACACACATGCACAAATAGGAGCTTCAAACAAGATCATTTACAACTTGACTAGACATTCATAAGCAATATTTCTTGGGTTAATTGAAGAACAACCCTGATGTCAAAATCCAACCCTTAGACAACAAATTGAAGATACATATGGGTATGTGATGTTGACAAGGAAAATTTGAGGGCAAAGAGGATAGCAACTGAAAATGGGGTAAATTATATCGAAAGATCACAACATTTAAATGGAGGTTCATTTAAGGTCACAACATTTCGAGTAGTTAAAAAGATATTACAATGTTTAGAGAAGTGGCTTAATGAAGGTCACCATTGACACTTGTCAACATGATAAATATTTAAAATTAATACTTAGAAGATCTGGTACGTGCCAACGGTGACATCAATTGATTCACTTCTCTAAATAATGTGACCTAAAATGAACTTACTCCATAAATGTTGTGACCTCTTTTTAACCACTTAAACGTTGTGATCTCATATGAACTTACCCCTAAACATTGTGACATTTTCAGTGTAATTTACCCATTAAAAATGTGCATGGAAATTACGATGAGTTATGCAATGACTTGCCAAAACTAATGACTACCATCAATAAAACCAACCTACATATACATAGAGTATGGAACGCACAATCAACCAAAAGTTAGAATGATGTGGTATTTGCAAGATTTTTTTAGGCATTTGAGTCTTACATTGAAGCCTTCAAACATTGTAATCCCATTGTCAAAATTGATTGGACATTTGTATATGGGAAATATCCACACAGTTTGTTGATTGCATGTTGTGTGGATGGAGTGAATGATGTTATTCCATTGGCATTTGCATTGGTGGATAAAGAATCAAGTGAGACATGATCATGGTTCCTAAAGAAGCTAAAACAATGCCTTTAAGGATCACACAATGATGATTATACCCTATGCTTTATATCAAATTCGACACACGTGTATAATAGAAGTACTAAAAGAAAAAAAAATTATTAGATGATAACCCCTTCCACACCACCACCACACACCCTACCCCCTCTTCCCTTGCATAATAGAGGCTATGCACAAGACATGTTTGATATGAACCATGTTAACCTATGATGAAACTTAATACCTAAATTGAAAATTAATTCCAAGATCATTCTAAGAATGCATGGAAGAACCACAACCCTATTGCTTAACAAAGCAGGAACCTTGGTATAAAAAGAGGACAACACAATCGGTGATGGAAAACCAATTGATAAGTCTTGGTGAACGTTATGGGAAAACCCAATAAGTTTAGATAGTTCTTTCCAAAGTCAAAGAAAATCAACTCTCAAATTTCAATTGATTAAAGATATCTTTCAAAAGTTACATCCAACAAATTTATATAGGCTTTAGTTAGCCTTAAAACTAAGCCACAAAATAAAGAAAACAAAGAAATTCAAAAAGACACACTAAGCTATTGAAGGCCAGCTGCTTGAGCAACCAAGGCCAGTGGTGTACTTATTGAAGGTCGATGGCTTTATAGCTATCGTACAACCTCTAAGCTTCAAGGTTGATAGTGCACAAATTTAGGCCGGTGGCTTTGATCTTCCAAGACTTTGACATGTTTTAATCTTCCACGATGACGCCATTTAATCCCCATCATTTCCTTCTTTCTCGAAAGGATTCGTCTTCGAGTCAACGTCTTCTTTGCAATCACTTGAAATGGACTATCTTCTCTCGGATGCAATTTGGAACATTGTTGTTGTGGAAGTTTCTTCTTACACATGTACACCCAATCATCTGGTTAAAATGTAGTTTCATTGTGCCCCTTCTTGGCTTGGTTTGCATATTACTTGATCAATTCTACCTTCTTTTTATGTAGACTTATGTGTTCAGCAATAGATAATTGAAGCAATTCTCTTAAAGGAGGTGATTCATCTAGAATTTTCTTAGGAAACAAATCCTTAAACTCCTATAGTAGTGAAATAGCTTCACTAGGAAAAGAATAGTTAAGATCGTTAGTTAAAAAACATCCTTGCACGATGGTATAAGTGATTGTTGTCTTGCCATCATAGCACACTTAATCTCACTTTTTGTAGCAATATCACTTACTCCATACCCTTCTCTAATTCTTTCCCCTCAATGTTCGCTAGTGTATTTTTGTCAATCTTTTTCACACTCTCACTCTTTTTTTCACTCTCGTTATTTTCTTGATCACTCTTTTCTTTTTCTCTTTCTCGAAATGTTCTTACCATTCTCATCTGATCCTCATAAGCTCCCCATTGTTCGAGGGATGTTAAAATCACAAGTCTTTTGTTTGGAATGAATCCTTTGTGCTTAAATCTCCTATCAAATTGCCATGGTAGCCCCAAAAGTATATGACTATCTTGCATTGGTACCACATCACATAATACTCTATCATGGTACTTTCCAATGGAAAATACAATCAGAACCTGCTTAATCACCTTAACTTCTCCACACTCATTTGACCATTGCAATTTGTAAGGTGTTAGATGCTACATGGTTTTTAAATTCAACTTGTCCACCAATAAGGTGGTAGCAACAACTGCACAACTCCCACTATCGATAATCAAACCGCATACCTTGTTATTCACACGGCATCTAGTATAAAAAATATGATCACACGAGACCTCATCAACATCATCCCTCAACAGATTTGGGTTCATTCATTTTTTTTATCAAGAATAAATTAATTCACAAAAGAAAGGAATGGTTTTTTTTTAACAAAGACTTTTTAACAAAGACTCTAAAAATTCAATCATAACATAACCCTAATTCAAACCCTAAACCCACAAATTCTTTTTTTTTTTTCTTTTTATAACAAAGACACCAAAACTAACAAACTAACAAAAGACGATCAACAATATCAGACATGTCAAAACTAACAAAAGATAATCAAGGATATGAACGACTTGAGTTAGGGTTTTGGTATACCTTCCTGTAATCGAACCAGATTATAGATTCCTAGAAAAACCTTAGTCTTGATATCAAATGATACGAATCATGTCAACCTGTGATAAAACGCGATACCTAAATTGAATTAAATCAAAGATCATTCTAAGAATGCATGGTGGAATCGCAACCTATTGCCTAACAAAGCAAGAACCTTGGTATAAAAGGAGGATGCCATAATCATGATGGAAAATCGATTGATAAGTTTGGTGAAAGCACGGGAAAACCCGATAAGTTCATATAGTTCTTTCTAGAACCAAAGAGAATCAACTCTCAAAATTTAATTAATCAAAGACATACATTCTAAAGTTACATCCAATAAGTTTATATAAGCTTTAGTTAGCCTTAAAACTACGCTACAAAATAAAGAAAACAAAAAAATTCGAAAAGACACACTAAGCTATTGAAGGCCAGTGGCTCAAACAAACAAGGCTGGCAGTATACTTGTTGAAGACCGGTGTACATGTCACGCCCTGAGGGTACCCTAGTAGTAGCACACAAACCACAATTGTATACTATTACTAGTTTACCTTCAAAAAATGATATATTTCAAACAACAGGATCTTTCAGTTGTATCGATAAGAAATGACAAATACGTGTAAGCAATAAATTACTAAAATAATTGTTATCACAAGTCTTGAATAACTTAATATTACAAATCATATTTTTATTCTATATGTCTCCAAATACATAAACCAATAATTCAAATACTAACTAACTTATAACTAGTAAGTAAAATTAGTTAACTTATCCTATATATCCCATAGTCTTCCTGCTTCTAAATTCTTACCGAAGTCATACTCCTGGAAGAAACTGACCATAGTCGTAGTGTTAACCTGAAATGTCTTTAGGGGTGTGAGCGAAACCATGGGCTTAGTAAATAACCAGACATATTACATATCAAGCAAGTTTATTAACAAATCATATGTAATGCAACAATCAAGCATATACACAAATATAAGCTTGGATGATCTGGAATCCAACTAGGAAAAAGATTTACGCCCTTTTTTTAGGGTTGAAGATCATTTACTTAATGAACCACTTACCCATGAGAGACTAAGTACACAGAAAAATCAACGATTTCTCGTTTTAGGATTATCACTTTAATTTTAGGATATTGTAAATGACCATTTCCTGCATTATACCTTAAAAAATCCCTAAGTATTGGTAATTTCAAAGCGATACCAGGGGTAGCGTCCTTCATTGCTACTTAATTTCTGTGGAACCGACAGAACAAATATAATCTTGGAAAAACTAACATTTTAGAAAAACCAAGTATTAACAGAAAATCGAATTATTAATACATAGTAGGCTGTCACCCGTTTAGTATATGCAATAATGCAGTTCGTGTAATGCATGATAGTTTTTTAATTATGAAGGCAATAATGTTTAGTCCGACTTATGGTGATCATACATTACACACAACATATAATATGCTTTTCTCAAATCATAAAAATATGTATTATCACTTTTTATTGCCTTGGTTTGTCAATCAAACAAACAACTCACAACACATATTCAATAAATTTCCATAACAATCATATTATTATCTTTGCATTACATATGTCACGAGTCACAAACACAAGTAATGTAAGAGATCTGAGTTACTCCTGCTCATGATGGCTAATTGTAATAGTCTTCAAGAAAATCACTAATTGATCGGTATCACTATTGAATGAATAAATAATTAATAGATATATATACATATATTGTATAAATAAATCCTATTAGTCGTAAGTGTCCTATATTGGTATTTGATTTAATTTCTACTACCTGTATTGGTCTTTTTAGGTAAGAATCCTATGATAACAAATTCTTATTATTTAATTTTTATTTCCATTTTGCTTGTCTTGATATTAAAATATTTCATTTTAATTGGGTAGTTGTAGAGCATGTATTTAATGACTTAGTACTTTATTATTATTTTTATATTGTTCGTTAGTTCAACCATTTTATGATAACTGATATTTATTTCCTATCATTTAGTTTCATTGTGTTTCTCTTTATTCTATTTTATATTATTATTTTATTATTTTTAGAAGTCACATTATTCATAAATTTAACTTATTCTGATTTTCCATTCTTATATATTCACCTATATAAAATAATTATTGGATAATTATCATGATCTAATATATTTGTTTAGTATAATAAAAGTATTTTCTATTCATAATGGTTTCTAATGTCTAACACTTAACAAATATTTAAACATAATAGTCTTAAAGCATTTATATTTGTTTATTTATTAAATTTAATTTTCTCTTCTTCTTCTTCTTCTTCTTTTCTCTCTCTCTCTCTCTATATGTGTGTGTGTGTGTATAATCTGTTACGAAACATATTCTCATCTGGGAAGAAATTGCACGTACGCTGGCATCCAACGCCCGATTTCATGTTAATTTTTACGTATCATTTATTCCAATGTACACTGGCTCAAGGCTACCAGTGTCACAATGTACACCACTGGTGTAGGAGTCTACGTCGCCGATGTTCATTGGTTTTACATAAAAAAATTTTACTTAGCTTTTGTTCCAGTGCATGCCATCTCGAACGCCGTTGGCCTATCCATGTACACCACTAGTATTGAGCAGTACACTGCCAACGTAAGGCTGGTATAGGTACTATTCATCTTCTTCCTCGTTTTTTTCTCAATTCGCAACTTATTTGTCTTATACTATATATGTATTATACTTATATTTAAGCTACTTCTAAGTGTTTTTCCATACTTCTTAAGCATTTTTCGTGACATAACAACACATATAACATCTCATATTCTTCATATACTATGATTTCCTAGCTTCTACATATATCGTAATACATAAATGGGGTTTTGAAGTTGGATATTACCTTGTATGGGTTGGTATTGAAGTGTTAAACCCTCATCCAAAGCTTGATACGAACTTAAGTTAATAGAAACATTATTTAAACTAATGTTTAACACATAACTAACTTAAAAGGAATTGTTTTCTTACCTTTACTTTATGATTTTCCTAAATTTGTATTTGTCTTGTTGAAGTTGCTAATGGAGTTGTGTTTGTGTGAGTTTAGTCCTGTGGTTTTGGGTTTGTTTAGGTGTTGTTATTAAAGCTTTGTTTATATCCAATTAATGGAACATTTATAAGCAATGAAGGGTGCTTGTAAGATGAGTTTTTTCCTACCAAAGAGAAGAAAAAAATGCTTGCACCAAACCTAACTTGTTAAAGATGATATTTGTGCATTAAATGATTTGCTTTGTTGGACCATTTTGATTGGTTTTTCCACTCTTTTTTCTTGACTTTAGTTGATGAACTTTGAACCCTTGCTTGTAGATTTCGGCTGTTACAATATCAAGAAGATTCCAGCCACGTAATACATGCAATTTGCACCAAAATTGCTCAATAATTAATATAATATTATTTAGTTAATAATTATCTTAGTTTTACAGTAGTTTATTAAGCTAAATGGGTATAAATATGACAGTTATTTAGGAGGTTTGTCTCCAAAAATTTATCTCCTGTTCTTACAATTTCCTAGATTATCGTAGAGTTCAAATTTTGAGTTTAAACTTTACGAGATTAATTATTTCTTGGGTTTTATCTTATATGATTAGGGTTTTATAAGCTTAATAGGCTAATTTTGGTTTTAGTCTCTAAGAGCTTTACGATACTAAAACTAGAATAATGATGTGATCCAAATATTTATTTGAAGTCTACATTATTGTTATGGATCTGTTTTTGTTCCATTGTATATTTATAACCCTAACAATTCATCCTTAAATTATCGTTTTCTAGCTATAAGTTAGTTGATCTTTAATGAATTTGAAATCTTATCTAAATTATTTGTATATCTTGAATTTTCGATATCCATTATGAAATCTTGTATTTGGCATTTGTTACTATCTAGAAAACTTTATTTTAAGATTTAAAGATATATATAGGTTCATTACTACTTGTGGTTTTAATTTAAGATCTTTATTGAGTCCTACACTAATATTCTATTTTCTATATTTACATTTCTATTCATTTCTACTTGTATGACAATTCTCGGGGTTACAATACAATCTCCAAGCTTCAAGGCTGGTGGTGCACAAATTTAAGCCAAAGGCTTTGATCCTCTAAAACTTGACATGTTTTAATCTTCCATAATGAGGTCATCTAATCCCCATCAATGTTGCTAGCAATTTCAACATAAAATATAAAAGTAACTACATAAAGAAGCTACTAACAATAGCGGGATTTTAAACAAAGGAAAGAAAATTTGAAATCTATATGGAGAAGATAAGGGAAAGACACAAAACTGCTCCAAGCTACTTTGAGTAATAGACAATGGCATATGATGGAGTTTCAGGTATGGTCAAATAACGACAAACCTCAGTGAAAGCTATAATGTAGCTTTGAAAGGTTCAAAATCATTGTCTCTATCAGCCTTGGCTCTAAAAATCTTCTACTACCATGTTAGCTATTTTGAAAAAAGGTACAATGAAGCACATATGACTATAAGAAAAGGAAAAAGTTATTCTAAATAGGTTATTACAATGATAGAAAAATGGAGAGAAACAACTACTCACCATAAGGTAATAACATTTAGCAAAATAATTAGCATTTTTAAGGTACAAATAGGAATCTATTTTACATATCATGGTAAAAAGTGTAGCCATTATCAGATGGTCCATATACTCAATAACACATTTAGCTGTAATAAGTGACAAACCGTCAAAATACCATGCTCCCATGCCTTTGCAGCTATTGCTCATGCGAAAATAGATCCCATGCAAAAATTACGAGATGGTTTCATTAGGAAAACCACCTAGCCTACTACAAAAACAATTTTCAACTTTTAGGGGATATAAGAACATGGACAGTGTAAAATACAAGTAAATAAATTCATAATGAAGGGTCGAAGAGAAATTTAAGTGTTGTTAAAAGGGTAATTTTGTCTTTGAACAGATAAATTTTGGACAGGGGAAAGTCACACAAACAAGATGGGATGAATTTGTAGAAATTGGACCTAAGATAGCACTTAGACCGCCGGCCTAAGAATGTACGCCGTCAGACTAGGAATTTAGGCCGCCAGCCTACTTGGCGACCTAAATCTATTTTCTATAGATATGTAGTTTATGACGAGAATTAAGGTTTATCTTGTTTTCCTCCGAGTTCTTCTTCTCCAAAGCGACCTAGGGCTTGCTTTCTTAAGTGTTTGGTGTGAGAAATCAAAGGAGAATCAAGGTCTTCAATCTGGGTAAGTAGATCTATACGATTTAACATGTAATCAATGTCGTAATCATAGATTTCTCGTGTTTTTGAAGAGGATTGTGAGAGAAACCATTGATGATCAGATCTGAATCTTGAGGAGAACGATTGGGAATTTGAGATCCATTCAAGGTAATTAAATCCCTTAGTTACATATGTAGATTTCATCAATATGATTTCTAATTTAGGGTTTTGCTCGTTCATGTTTGGTGATGTTCTAGGGTTAAGGTTTTTTTACGGTCTTTCGCGATTTTCTGGATTTATAGTCAAATCAAAGTAAGTTTTCATCTTCTAAATCATAGATTCATTAAAAGATCGAATTAGAATGATGGATTTGTTTGTATTTATTGATTTATGCAATTAAGATTTTGTGGAGATTTGAGTTTTTGGGGAATTGATCGAAGAGATTCTGCAGTTGTGATTTCTTAAGAGGTTAGGGTTTTGGATGATTTTAGAGAATTGGATAATTAGGGTTTTCATGTGATGATTTATATCTTGTTCTTGTTATATGTTATATTCAAGAGATTTGGAGATTTCTTGTTGTTTTTAAGAATTTGTGGATTTGGAGAGATTGTTCCTAGAATTGGAAAAGGTACAACATTTCCTCGTTTGCTGTGTTTACTTGCAGGTTTAGTTTTATGATTGTTGCCTGTAGGATCTGATATATGAATGAACTTAATTCTATTTGGCTTAATTTGTTTTCCTGGATGTCTTTGGCTTTGACAAGTAAAGACCTGGCAAACAATGATACTGGTGAGGTACCTTGATGATCCTTGTATGTCGTTGTCCCTAGTGGAGTTGCACTTGGAGATGATTCCGGTAGATATAGGTTTATTGGCAGTATGGCCGCGGGTGTTTGGGGAGTACCCATTCACCAATATATGTATACAATTATTTATTTTCGATATCTGGTTGTTTTTCAGAAGTATAAGTAACTCCAAGTTTAGGATCAGAGATCTATGATTCTAAATTGTATTGTTTTGTAGGCTTAATGAAGATAATAATCATGTTGTTTGCATTTGGTTAGTTGCACGTATATGTGTGTATATATATGTTGTTTGTGCATTTGCATATTGTTTGTTGACTGGTGTACTTGGCGTTTTCGCTCATTCCTTTCTTTTTCATGTACAGGTGTTGGAGATATTGTTTATGACTTGTCTGGTTATGACTTGGATTTTGATCATGGGGATATCGATAGTGGACCTAACTACCCTGCAGAGGAATAGGATGTTATAGAAGACATATGAAAAAGGATTTCTTGAGTTTTTGAAGATTTTTAAAATAATATTTTGATTATTTATCTTTTTGAGGATTTGAAGTATCGGTTCTTATGTAATAGTTTATTAAACAGGATTATAAGATTTAATTTGGAAGTTAAATCTTTTTCTGGATTATTGTTGGCTTTGGTTTTGCCGAGTCAGATTTAGCTTATATTACAGGAGATACTTGAAAGTTATAAATTATAGGTTTTACAGGTTTTGTACCTTCTGGAGTACCTTTAATTGTGGGTTCATAGAGATTTTTATATGTTTATATTTTGTGGAATTTAGATTTAGAGCCTTTGCATGTCTTTTTTAAGAGAAGGACACATGGCGGGTTGTGATGTCCTAGTTTAGGGCGTTACAGATAGATGAAGAAAAATGCCCTGTATACATCTAGGGTATGAAAAGGCTGGAGAGAAAGGATGTAATACCCTCCTTAAATATAAATAGTGGAACTCTAATCACAGAGGCACCTTTTGATGTAATGGTTTGGAACTCGTTGGAACTCTAAAATCACATACCCATACCCATACTCACACACATATACTATTCGTAACAAATATATTATATATAAATATATAAACATATAATTTATATATGATATATATATATAATACATACACATACACAAATATATATATAGATTATTTGTTAGTCTATATGTTTTACATGCACATATATAACACATAACTTATAAAATGTAATATATATGTATATATAACTTATACATACAACTTATATATTTTATCAATGTCAAATTTATTTGCCATTTATACAATATTTATAATCTCTAGATTATTAACTTATATATATATTTATATTTGTATGTATATGTATATACATAATAACTTATATATAAAGATGATATATTATATAACTTATGTAACGCCCTAAGCTGAAGGCATTATTATTCCGCGTGTCCTCGCTAAGTATGGACACGCTAAGACTATTATTCCACCAATCCACAAATTTATTTATATCATATAATATCAATATCTTACATATGGGGGCACTTTTAAAACTTCATGTAATAATAAAACTTTTGAATAACTTAGTTGGTATAAACCAAAAGCCAACTTAGATCAAACTTAAAACATCATAAGAAATGGTCTCATAAAAATTTCAGAATCACAAGAACCATTTAAAATTGAATACAGTCTTCAACTCTAGTTTTCTCCGAGCCAAAATATCTAAAAATCAGCTGGAAAGTCGACTCCTCTATCGCCCTCTTCATAGTCTACATATATATTAGCCAGATAGATAAAAACCTACTGGATCATTACCTGTACTTCAAAAGCAAAAGGAGTGAGCACAAAGGCCTAGTGTGCCATACCATAAACACATGCGTATGAATAAGCATCGTATAAATTTCACATGCAACCTAATAACTTATGCAACAAACATAAGTTATTATCTTTGATTTGTCAGCAAACAACACGGTTTAGAACCATTTGCAACTAATCCTAACCTGGAGTAACTCATGACTCCATGAACACAAGTTTGTATACAAAATCTTATATATATATATATATATATATCGCAGTGTTGGGTACTCCACATACACCCGGGTACCTTAATCGTACCACTCCTAAACTACCAGAATCATCTTTGTGCATAACTCCACTTGGGAAAATGCCCCACACAGATCTTCAGAGCGCCATCCGAGTAACACGGTACTCCTGATCTACTTGACCCAGCCAAATACAAGTAGCAAACGATTAAAGCCATATAACGTTAAGCTCTTTTACAGATGCTAATCTTACAATCACATACAACAACCAAGGTAAGGACGTACCTGAAACAACTCTTGGAACAAAAAACCTAACTTTGCCAAAAACACTTGAATACCATCAAATGCTCACTCAAAACTTGTTTTCACAAGGTACACATGCTCCCAATATCATCTAAACCCTTAAACTAAAAAGAATTACAACTATCCTAAGTTCATACACACTTTCCTTCTTTTGATTGTAAAATCATAGAATCTCCAACCACTAAAATTAGTGTTTCTCCAAAATTTCTTCAAAAACTTGATTCCCTTCAATACCAACCAGAATACCTTAGGAAAGATAACACCTTTAGACCACAAAAGGATTGAAAAGGATCAACTTACCTATTACTTGATTCTTGGTCTTTCTTGAAGCAAGATCGCAGCTTGTTAGATGTCTTTGCGTTTTCTAAAATATTATGAGAGGTTTTGAGAAAAAGGAATAAGGGTAGGGCTATTTATAGAACATGGTAATCCTTAAAGATCCATGCATGAATGCTAACACAGAAGGCTAGCGATGTAGGAACATAAGCTGACGGCCTAAAATTTACGCTGGCAGCTTAAAACTCAAAAGATGAAACTAAGGTAAACATGGCTGGTACCCAATGCAGGTGATATAAGATTCTAGACCGGTAGCGTAAGTGCTAAGGTTGGCGACCTAATGGGCGGCGTACAGCTATCCTCTAGTCCTTTGTGGATGACTCACTCTTGATCAACTACATCTGCTATTTATCCATGAATCATTATTCTAATTAGGGTAGACCATAAAACCATCTTATAATCAATATATGACACTTATGCCCTTCATTATAATTTATTTATTTTTATATATAACTTATATATATGTATAGCTTATATATAAAACATAATACATATATAACATATATACATAAAACATAACTTATAAAATATAATTTATAACTTGTGTATGTAACTTACATATTTTGTCGATATTCTATTTACTTGTTATATATATTGCATGTATAATACATAACATTTATATTTAATATCTCTACGTTATATATTTATATTTTTTATATATATTATAACTTATGTATATGATCGATATATCATGTAACTTATATATAACCTATTACTTATAAGTTTTATCTTAACTATTACTTATAACTTATACTTATGAAGTATAGCTTATATATATAACTTGTAACTTACATAACATAAAAAATATATATAACTTTTAACTTATATATACATGTTATAAGCTATAACTTATAAATATTGATAAATATAATCTAACTTATAAAATACAACTTACATGTGTAACTTATAATTTATATACAACCTATGTGTTTTATTAATATACTATTCATTTGTTCTATATATAACATATATACATAGCCAATATTTTCATAATATCTAGATTATTTATTTATATTTTTTAGATCGAGTAATATATATAACTAATCACTTACACGTATAATTAATATATTATATAACATATAGATATAACTTATAACTTATAACTCAAAACTTATATCGTAACGAAAATTATATATATATATATATATATAATATTACTTATAACTTATATGCATGAAATATAGCTTAATATATATAACTTTTATATATTACATATATGCAAGTTATAAATTATAACTTATATCTATTGCTCATAAATTACTTAGCCAATTTAATTCTTTGAAATTATAGTAAGTTCACCTAAAAGGTCCTTTCTTTTTCTAATAATTATTAATATCCCTTTTCTCCTGTCTAAAATGGCTCTGATACCATTAATGTTCCCAAGACAAACAACAAGTCAACACACATGTTCAAAGTTAGACAACAAGTTAACACACATGTTCAAAGTTATATCAATGTTCAAAACTTACCATATAATTGAAAGTCTAGCTAAAAGCTACAACTAGGTTGTTATAATTTATACACCTAATGTTTGTCAATAGTTGAAAGACTATCTAAAAGCTACAAGTAGCTTCTTTTTACACAAAAGTCATTTTGGTTTTCTTGCTCCTAACATTGAAAGTGTAGAAATCACTTGAAGAAATGAGAAATAATCGGCACCATTTTGCCTTCAAGAATAAACAGCTACAATAATGATTGATCAATTTTATAAGCAAACTTTTATTATATTATGTTTATGATATAATATTTGTCTATTAATTTGATTAAGATATTTTTGTTTTGATTCTATTAATTTATACGTAAAAAGCAATAGTTAGGGAGTAGCATACCTATTTTGAGTTGTTCCTTATAAATAATTTATTTCAAATTCTAAATTTTCTTTTACTTCTTTTAACCTTTTAATTAAGTATTTTTTATTATTAAGATACGATAATATATTACTCATTTGATCTATTATTTCTGAAATAATTCCAATAGGTAAGGAAGGATGCATAGATCTTAACCAATTTAATTGACTTCTAAAAATTGATGATAATAATAATCTATAAAAATGATCTCTTGCAACAAATTCTTCGACGTAATTGCTTATAATTCATCTTCTTCTATTAATTCATGTAAAGTCCTTAGATTAGCTATAATTTTATTTTATAAACTTATTATATATCTTTCTACTAGATGTATTGAGTATAATTGTAAATCTTTTTCAATTATTTGAAAAAGGCGGTTTATATGATCCATATAAAATAAAGTAATAAACAAGTAAAGTGATAATTAAAAATAACAATAAACAAGCAAAGTAATAATTTTTGAAAGACTTGAAAATGTCACATAAAAAGACTTATATTAAACTTTGAGAAAGACTTCCAAATAGTCAGACGTGAGTTCTTCGAAACGGGGAAAATAACTAAAAGATATTGCCGGAGAAATACAATATTTTGGAGAGAAGTAGAAAGAAGTAGAAAAGAGTGTTGAATTGGTCGTGTCCTCCTTTTGTTAAGCAATCTTCATTTTATAATTGAAGCAAAGTGACATTTATTATTTTGTAGAGTGACCTTTAATGTTTTGTCTCCTTGTCTTATTCTTCTTTTGATAAAGTATATGCCTCTTTAATAGTAAAAATTGAACAATAAGAGCAGACTCCGTGTTCATTTGTTTTGAAGTGTCAATGATACTGTGGTACTTTTTGAAAAAGTATGAAAAGTAAAGTTTGATAATTTTGAATAGATTTTGCTAGAACAATTTTGAATAAATTCCTTTTATGTCCCTCTGTATTCACTTTGAGCAAAATCAAGGAAAAAGCAATTACTTTCAGAACATTCCACCTCTTTATCTTCTTCAGACATTTTTGAAGTAAGTTCAAGGATTTTTCTTTTATAAGTTGTTGGATCTGAAGTTCTTGCTAATTCAGATTGAATTTTGCTTTTTTCTCTTAAGAATTCACAATTTTGATTAATAGCTATTTTCTCCTTTTCTTTAGATTGAGATTGATTAAAATAAGCTTGAACAATTTGATCATTTGCAAAATAGGTTTTAAATTTGTCCCACTATTTTACCCTAAAAACTCTTTTGATAAAAGGATGACCCCATTCATCATTTTCTTGTATACATGACCAAGTAACTATCCATTCTATCTTAAATTCTGAGCAATATTGCATTAATTTTATTGGATCAAAACTCTTGTCATTTTTTATAAAAATTTGATATCCTTATTAAATTTCTTCTAGAAATATTTTTTCAGATGGACTAAAGAATTCAAACCATTTGAGCAAACCATGTAGAAAAATGAGTTTAAATAGTTTTAAATTGAAAAAACCACGAATGGGAATAATTAATAAGATAAAATACATATTCTCATGCACTCATATAATCATAATAATTGAACATTTGAGGGATGAATGGTTGAGTAAAGTTTTAGGGGCATATGTAAGGGTGAGTGAGTAACCTTGTTGTATAGGGTATCCACCCGGATCCTGCTTGACTAGGTAGGGTTCGGATGGGTATTAAAGGCTATAGGGTAGGGTCCGAGTGTAGATTTTATGGAATTTGTGTTCACAGGATAGGGTATGGATATGAGGTTTTCATATCCTGTGCCCACTTTGGAACCTGTAATAGTACATATTTTAGAGTATATTATATCTATCTTATTAAATATTATAAAACAATGTTAATATATACAAAATAAATAACAATACTCCATTTTTTATTTGATGACCACTTTTTATTCAAGATTATTATTTTGCAAATTATCTTCCAAAAATTTTTACTATAGAAGAATTTGTACTATTTTATTTTAGAAACACTTATTATTTTTATTTTAGAACGCCCATAATTGTATGTATATACTTGAGCTCCAAAATTATATAGATATGCTATATATTTTCTAAGACTAGTTAATATGAAAATTGCCCAAAGTTTTTTATTTTAGAATATGCTACAATTTCTATAATTTTATTTAATATCATATAAACGCGTTTGATAGATTTTTTATAAATTTCAACTTCCCCACATAAATAGATTCTATATATTGCAGAATTTGTGATATCAACAAATTACTTTTAAAATTCCTTTCCATATGCTATTTATAGTGAATGTATGAAATTAAGGTAGTTAAACATACTATAGGATATAAAATACTATAAACTTGAAATTTATGAAAATACAAAAAAAAAAGATATTTCATAAGTAAATCAACAAGTTCCATAGGGTACCCTGTACACTGTAAGTTTTATAAGGTACAGGGTACAGGATGAGTAAAAGATACCGCAAGATAAGTTTCAGGTACTAAATCTAATACCATGTAGCATACAGGATACGGTACGGGTAGCACTTCATATGCTACCCATCCTATACCTGCTTATCCCTAGACACATGGGTGTTGTCCCCATTGTTTTTGAGTATGGACTCTAAAAATTTTGATTTTTGAATAATTTGTATCTCCTTTATCATTTGGAACATGAGTGATTTTTGTACTTTCTATTTCTATTAAAAGGTACTCATAAAAATTATGAGTTTTTTTCTGGATCGACTGGCATAAAATGTCAATTTTCGGAAAAAGTATTGAATAAGAAAATAAGGTTTTTTTTTTTTCAGTGAATCCTTTAGAGCTTTTTGGTTCAACTACATAAAGGTTCTTTGAGCAATGTTCTATATAATAATCTTTGATTTGAATATAGGTTAGTTTATTGATCATGGAGCTTAATACTTGATATCTATTTTGGTCAGTGATTGATTGATTCACCAAAGTGGTCGAAATACCCAAAACCTATACCTAAGTTAGAAACTGGAATTAGATAGTTTAAATAGTTCAAGTGAAACAAACAATTTGAGATTTAAGATATTCCTTGAAACCATCCATTCATCTCAATGACTTTTCTTTACGAATCAAACTTTTCAATTACTTCAAATTTTTAATTGAGACTCATTTTTCTTCAATCTCAATTCCTAAATCTTAAAACAAACATTTTAAATATTTTGCAAACTCCTAAACCCTTGAATCTTAGTTAACTTTCATTTTCTTAAATCCGTATAATTTTTTAAATCAACCACTTGTTTAAAAATATCAGATTTTAAGTTAAACCTAAACTAAATGTCAATTTTCTACAAATTGGATTCTTAAACTAGATTTGCAAATCAAGACATAAATTATTGTTATATAAATTCTCAAATTATTTTCTAACTAGTTTTGATACTTAACATAGTTATTAGAAATGTTTAAATCCAATACTCTATTATAAAAATATCTTTAATTTCTTAATCCTTATCTTTTTCTCTCCTTTTTCCTTTGCTATTTTCTGCTGCTTCTTTTTCTTTACCATTTCTTTCCATTCCTTTTCTTTTATCCTTCTTCTCTCTTTTCTTTCTTTAAAGATTTAACACCAAATCTCATATTTCAAAGAGATCATAGGGTAAATTAATGTTAGGAAAGAAGATAGAAGATAGAATATGCATATAGAAGCTTCATCAAATGAAAAGGATGAGGAGTAGAGAAGATCAAGTTAGTTAAATTAACCAAACGTGTAAGTTTTGTTATTTTCTTTATTTTGATGGTTGTGTATTCTTATATATGATGCATTTGAATTAGATATAAATGAGGTTTGTAATAAAATTGATAAATGAGTGAGTTGATGAAGTTTATGAAATGTTCAAATGTTGGATATGAAGTTATGAGAGTTGTATGATGTTGGGGATGTAGAGTTTATGTGTATTTGGTATTATAAAATGAGTGTGATAAGTTGTATGTTGCTTTCACAATGTTTTAATCGATGTAGGATGAGTAAAAATTTGATAAAACGAAATTTGAAAAATAAGGGAGTTCATAACTAGGGGTGTTCATGGACCGGTTAACCGGTCCGTGGCCTTATTTTTTGAACCTAACCGTAATTATCGGTTTTTAAATATCCCGATCCTTAACCGGTCCATTATAAATGGTTAACCGCCTTAACGGTTAACCGTTTTATTCGGTTAATTTATTCGGTTTTCGGTTTTTAACCATTTAACGTAATGGTTTCAACAAATCAAATTGATAATTTCAAATAACCTTTTTTTAGCCTTTATCAAATGTTTTTCTTTAAACTATTATATATATTACTAGAGCTAAAAAAAGAAATGAAATTAAGGAAAAAGGGGAAAAATGAACCTTTGAATGTATCATTATCAATAAAATCAAACTAAATCAATTACCAAATTAACTCCATTAATCATAAGATAATAGTATTTTAATCGAAATTCAAGGAATATTAACATAGGTAAATTATATGTATATGAAAATCATATGTAATATATAAAAATAATTATTTATATATGTAAATTATATAATATATTTATAAATACTGAAACGGTTAACCGTTAACCATCGGTTTTTTATGGTTACAAACCGAAACCGAAACCGAAAACCGAAAAAAATAAAAACCATAATTCTAAACCGAAACCAATGAACCGGTTAACCATATTTTTCGGATTGGTTTTACGGTTTCGGTTCGGTTTCTCGGTTTCATCGATTTTTTTGTACACCCCTATTCATAACCCTTTAAAATCTATCGTGTGCAGGCATGCAAAGGCCCTTACAGGCCTCTCACAAAGGCCTTTACTTGCCTTCGGTTGCAACAACACTATTTTGTAATTTGACCATAACTTTTTTTATCTAAACTCGAACTGAGGTGATTTAAAATGCTACGAAAAGCTTAAAAAGAGCTCTACAACTTTTATGTTTTAAGTTTTTGGAAATTATAAAATTATTAAGGCTTAAATTTTATTTGTTTTTAACTGCTACTTATCCAAAAAAAATTGAAAACTTGTGTTTACTAGTTAAGTGTATATATATAAAATGAACTTAGTTAGTAAACCTAAGTTTAACTTAACTAAATGGACTTGAATGAGTTAAAATGAATTAGATTGATTAAGTTCAATCAACTTGGTTAAAAATTAAGATAATATAGTTTTAACTTAGAATTGGCTTAGCCTGATATGTTAAGTTAACCCATGAGTTATATGGGGAATATATTGTTTCAGATATATGCTTGCTTGGAAAATGAGTATTTTTAATATGAATGATTGTTGATGCTTTTGTGATAAATGACCATAAATAAAGAGAAAAGAAATAATTTGACAAATAATTGAGAACTGTCTGTATCTTGGAAGAACGACAATCGCAGATATGGTAAGATTCCTAATTAATGTCTGATCAAATAGGATGTTAATAAAAATTTGAGATAAGTGGATAATTAATTTAAATTCTTATATGAGTTTTAATTGAATTACAGACATGGATATCCGATTTATCTTTTGAGATGGCTTCTGATCTACCCTCTGTCCCTGTTAAGATTTCAAATATGAAAAGTACGTAGTAAATCGCGTGATGATTGTTAGGATAGGCATTTTAAAATGGATTAAAACTTAAAGACAACATTTATAATTGAGTGTTTGCTTGTGTATGTGCCGTTGAATCCAGTCTAGGGAGTGGCAACCTTGTCTCAAGTGAGGCAGGTAGTTTAGGCGTTTTGACTAATCCTGTCATGATGCAATGACATTTATAAGTAGCTCAACGCATAGCTGATGAGGCAAACTGCATCACATCGGCATAACATTTGCTTAAGCTTAAGGTAAAGTAACGTAATTTAGTTTACGTTTATGGACCGATTGAACTAAGTGATGTTATGGACTGAGATAAGTAAAGAGCGAGCAACGGCTATGAACCCTAAATGAGGCTATTTTCCTATTTTTCGGTTAGATATAGGAGATATAGATATTCAGGTTGCCCATATCAACCCCTTGAGCAACTATTGTTACTTAATACCCCCAGATTCTAAAGGCTTGTTCTGAAGTGTAAGTGCTCCCATGTTGCTTGCTTTATTAAAATAAAAGTTAATAGCTTGTTGCTTGTTACATTGCATTTAGGTAGGCTTGTGTGCCATTCTGTTTGTGTTATTGTATAATGAGCTTTGGCTCATGGTTATTGTTATTGTCATTTTTCCAAGTGTTCTACTGAATGATTGATGATGATGTCGGTGATGATTTACTTGGTGAAGGGCGATCCTAGAGATATAAGATGAGTTAGGATCATCGGATTATACTTTGTTTTTATTGTAAAAACTGGATTTATATTTTAAGTTTGTAATATTCTTTTAAGGGGTCGGTGGAGCCCAATATAAGTGTTTTTTTTTTATAAGTTTTGTTTACCATAATTAAAGGTATGTGAGATACCTGATGGTATGGATTTGTTTTTATGATGAATGATCTACTCATGTGAATATACTTAAGAAATGTTTTTATGAGATTTGTAATTAATCTACTTATAACAGTGGATTAGGAAGGTTTTTATGAAAGGTTTATTTTATCATTATTGAATCCAGTTATGTCGAGAATCTAACTAAATGATTTCATAATTAATAAAATAGAGTAGCAAATGTTCACAATAAACATATCGTTTAAGGAAACTTATGCATGTAATACTTAAGTATTATACATGGCATTATAGGGGTGTTCTCAATGCATTTGTCTCATTCTTCCAAGAAAAGTTTAGATGATTTAACCAACCAGGATTACAAGTGTTGGAATATATTAGCCTTTAGGAAATTGTTAACAAATAATCATACCGAGGACCTTAACGTAATGATTATGAGACAAATTAGTTTCCAGTTAAGCACTCATTAGTTGCATGTGGTCTTGCATACAATTTGCAACAAATACCGATATTAACATCAAAAGAACTAGATGCAGTGAGTTTACTTACCTAACTTAAGAGTGCTAAAATTTGAGTTGCTAAATAAGAAATTGTGTTAATCTCATTAACTACTACAAGTCTAGCTCTTGCCTCTTATTTTACCAGTTGTAAGCATTAGTAGTCATATCTTCTATTAACTCATAAGCTTGCTCATATGACTTACTCATTAGCATACCTCCAGCTGCAACATCCATGATAGATCTTGATGTTGCTCCCAAACCATTATAGAATGTCTGAAAATAAGCCAAATGGGTAGCTTGTGGTGTTAGTGTGGACACTTAACATCATAAAGCAATTCCCTTTCTATTTGAAAAAAATTAATGATGTCATTTTGGAGCTTTGTAAGCCACGTAAGTGGAAAGAACCTAAAGAGAAACTTTTCTAAGAGCAGGGTCTAGGTAATTATCGACTCTTGCGACATGGAATTCATCAAGCTTTTTGCATTGTCTCTTAGTGAGAATGGAAAAAATTCAATTTGATGGCATCTTTAGATAATCTATTACTCTTGAATGTATCATAAATTTGGAGAAACAGTGCGTTGTGCTCATTAAGATCCTCCTGTAGAAGTCCTAAGTTGATTCACTTGTACCATCTAAATCAGAACCAGTTTGAGGCCAAAACTATTGGCTCAAAGTATTATAATCTGTTCGCTTGACATGAATGGCTATTCATTCCTTCCTCGTTGGACGTAAAGCTGATATTACAGTATTCACTTGAAATGAATGACAATTCATAGTGAATTACTATTACTTAAAAATAACTCATATACAATTATTCTCTCTCTATAATAAATATAAGGAGCATTATAGATATTTTACCTTTTACTCTATTAATTACTTGTTTTACTTTTTCAACCAAATGAACATTATAATAGTCATTACAATCTTATTACAATCCTTTTGAATTGGAATTCACAATGAAGTGAACAAGCTAGTCTTCTAACCATAGGACTTATAACTATAGGTACTGCACATTCTCATGACACTCCAGCAATTTTTTGTATCTGATTATTATCCTCGGCTATCATAGTAGCTTCCAGCTTGACTTGATTTATGTTCTCTCTTAATAATCGATCAAAGATTCTATTTGAGGATCAAATGGTAGAAGCCCCAAACTTTTACTTCTTCACTTAAACCACCTATAGAGGAGACGAAAACAAACTCATTAAAATTGAAATAATATATTATCTCTATATATATATGTTTTTGTTTTCTTAGACTAATAATATAATCAAAGTGGACTAATATTAATTAAAATTCTCAATAACGATGCCAAAAACTTGATTAAAAAATTTTTTAATGAACGTATTTCCAACAAGTGTACTGGTTGATCAGGCAATATAAAATGATTGAGATTGTCGTTTCCATAAGGATTAATTTAAGTACTAGAACGATATCAATTTTAATATTATCTAAGTAATCGATATTCTAATAAGAAGTGGGAAAAATGAAAACACCATAAATTACCAATCATACTCTTAGCTAGATTACAATTATGTTTAGCTAATTGTTTATTTTTGTGATTTTGCTATAAAGTTTGTATTTTCCTTCTGAGTCCTAAAGTATTTTTAATAAACAATATCAATTGTTAGATTTCTTTAAATCAAATTAAAATGAATTGAAAATGACAAGTCCATATCTCAATCTATAATTACCTAGTGTTTTAATTAATTTTTCCTAAATTCCTTTAGCCGATAATCAATAAGAACATTGCATTAAGTCATATGTGCAAATTTAATTTAATCAATAATAGCAGATTTTTTAATTTCGCTAATTCAACCTACAGTCTCTTATAATTCATTAATATATCCTACAAGATTATATTTGAAACATAAAAACACAAAGTTATAGTATTGAGATTCAAATAAGAATAATCTAATAATCTAAATATACTATAATAAAGCAATAATAACAATTAACAAATTAAGCTTCATCAATTTCCCCACACAAAAAGATTTAGAAACATAATTAATTTTAAAAGACATACGTATAAAAACAATTCATTAAATAATCCATTAATACCAAGAATATTAGAAGAACAATTGTTTTCAAATTTTAGTTTAAGGAATCACTCAAAAAGAATTAAAAGTCAAATTTCACTGTGTCTCATGAATGATGTGGATCTCATCAATATTAAGCCACTTTGTCTCAATCAATTTATATATATCTGTGAAATCTCACATGGCTCTTGAATGTGAGATCAAAAATTTGTTAATCTCTGTTTCATCTTTTTAGTAGCTAAAATAAAAAATCTCTTGTGGCTACCTCCTACCCACCTTTTTCTCTTTACTTACCAATTACTTAGAGAATTATTTTACTTTTATGTGAATGAACAAATTATAATATATTTTGACATCAAACTTATGATTTTTTTTTTTCTGTTTCTTTATTTTTATCGTTTACAAAGTAGACAAATTTAGAAATAAGTTATCATGAAATTAGGAGGCAAGTTATACCTAACAATCAAGGATAGGCTTATGCAAGACATCGATTCATATGGTTTACTCAATCATTGTAATATTCTGTTTTTGTTCTTCTTTTATTCATTTCATATTTTTAGACCATTAATGCATTATTTGTTCATCTATTATTATGTTAAGTTACCGACTAAGATAAAATCTATTTTATATGGCTTTATTTCATTTTTGCACATTTAACACAAGCACACCACTGCTAATATGTGCGTATGTGTGTGTTTTGGTCTCTCTAATGTAATGACTTGAATTAATCTAGGAATGTGACCATGCATTGCTCATAACCAAGATAAGCTTTTGTGGAATGGACTGAGATGGCGCTATTAGCATGCATGTAGATTTAGTATTTGCAGCACTTCAACACTTGGACCTTCTTAGGCATATCACCATGCATGTCATGTAATTATGAATGAGAGCAAGGCCTTGAAATCATGAGTTAAATCATATAAAATTATAATTTTTTTCCTTTGGTTGGCGGCTCACCAAAGCCTGGTTACTTTGGATAAAATGGTGCAATGGCAAATACTAAATCATAGCTGTTATCTTTACAATAGTGATAATGGTTGTTATATCTACAATAGAGAGGAAGAACCCATCTAAGAGAAATCGAAAGATACAATCCTAACAAGAGGTTCTTTTCCTTTTCACAAATGTCATGTGAAGTGCCATACATCATTGTTTCCTTTCTTTTCCTTTTCGATTTTCGATAGCAGTCTAACTTTGTAATTACAAGATCTCGATCTTAATACCCTCTTTTCTATTTTGCTTGAGGCTTTGGATCTCTTGTGAATCTTATTTATATTAACTTTTGAGCTTCTTATGATAGTAATTCCTCTTAGTAATTTCTTTTCTAGTTAAATTCTATTTCTCTTCCATTAAAATAGAAAAAAAGTGAAAAAATGAGGTACAGAACCTGGAAAAAAAGAAAAATAAATTTCAACTTAACAAAGTGACAAACATAAGAAAATTAGCTACAGGAAAAAGACTTCTGAGAACAATCAATTCAAGAAAAGAGCATTACAATAAGTTTATACACTAGACCCTAAATCGATGTTTGCTCCTCTTTCTTGGTACATGAGACTCTAGATTTGAGCTTTCGAGAGCCGGGTCGCAATTTGTAATTTCTCATCCTATACAAGTGAAGAAAAGAAAGAAAAAGAGAAATGACATTTCATCAAATAAAACAAATAGATAAAAAAATAAATTATGGAACACAAGATACCTCAATGATGCCACTAATCCACTACCGAACCAGAGAATGATTGCAACAATAGCCCATGGAGGAGGCATCCAGTTATTGTTGCGCTTATATGCCTCCTGACAACAAACATAGCAGAAAGATCAGCTATCTATAAATAGATTGTTTGACTAGAAACTGTATCTAAAATAAGTAATTAGTATAACACATCAACCACAACATCAATGGTTTTATATTACTCATTTTCAAATCACAAAAATTTGTAAGCCTCGAGAATAAATTAAGAATAAGGGATCCTTGTAGAATCCATGATGCATCCTGAACCATTTTACTTGGTTTAAAAGTTGAAAAATATTCTGAAATATGGTCCATTTCCATATAACTCTATCAATTCTCTCTCTATACACACTTTTCAATCTTTAACAAATGATTTTTCTCAACTGAAGAGTAAGGCTAGAATTTATTACCAAACAAATTAATGATAGAAATCACCATCAGTGATTGGTAACATCCATAAACATTTTATGAACATTGAACCTAAAAAAAGATAAGAAAAAAAGGTAAGTAAAGAGGGACATGCTTGAGCAAAAATGGCCTAATTAACTATGTACCCAAACTCTGTCTTAAACTGTCTCTATAATGATATGCATCGGAAAGGAGTGATCAAGGTTTTTGATGATGGAACCTACGATACATGATGAAAAACGAGCATTAGAAAGAGAACTTAGTAATGAAACTCAAGCAAACCAGCTTTAGGCTAAACTAGGAATGCTTATTTGCAAAATTCCACATAATAGTTTACTACTAGATAAGTTTGTGTAAATAGTTACAACTTATTCTTTATTGGAATGCAAAATCAAACCATGCAATAGCAGTTTCTATAGCGTGAAATCAATTATATATGTAATTTTTATTTCCACGCGAGAAAAAGAGATTAGTGTTGACTACAATGGATATCTCAAAAGACAATTTCAGTATAAATAGAAAAACAACCTCTTCCTAAGTGCTTGAAGGCAGTAAAATAACTATTGTAGTGCTCCAGTTAGTTACCAGACCACTACTCTGGGGTTCTAGTAATGTAGTAAACAATGCACTCTCAATCTTGTCTGGCTCATCATCTAGGCAAATTGTCGCCATTACAGACAACAACTTTAGGGACTGCCAATATTTAAACAAAAAAAAAAAAAGAAAAAGAAGAAATGCACAATCACAGGTTGACCCCAAAAAGAGGTATAAATAAAGACAATTAAGTATGTCATACAAATGAGAGAGCTGTCTCGGTGATTGCTTGAATATCTTCTTTTATAGTCCATGATTTTGGCATGGACTTAATAGCATGACTAAACACCACTAAAAACCTGCAAATAAAGAATTTAAAGTCCTTTTAGTTGAAGTTACAATGGCACAAAAATCAAAGCACATCCAATTGTTTGCATACCGTTTTTTCATGAGCATTAGGACACTTCCGGCCACTTCCTTAGCCTTAGCTTCTACCACACCTCTTGCATGATCTTGTAAACCAACAAGCATTGTTTCTTTAGACTGTTCATCCAAGTCAAAACCCAAAAGTGCTATGGAGATCCTAGATATAGCTTTTTCAATCTCATGACTAAGTAGATTTCGAATAGATGGCCAAGTTTCATCACTGGCTTCATCTAAAAGAGCCTCTATTGGTCCTGATAATGCCTTCATAAGTTTTGCCTGAAAATGTACCATAGCAACTGAGGAGCTTTATTGAAAGACCTAATGATTTTAAGAGAGGGTTGCATAACTATGATGGGAAGATAGACAAAGAGGAAAGACAAGCCTCAAAATTATAGTACCTCATATTCTTTGGTAAGGACCTTCGTAGCATGAATTGAAGCAATGTGTGCATCGATATCACTCCGAAGTATTCCTCTGGCTTTTGATGTGTCCTAACTTGCTTGCTTAATAACAACATCTGTCAAAGTATTGTGCCCATATAAATTTTACTTATATTAAATTATATGATAAAAAATTAAAAATAAAAAGGCTAAACGTAACCCATAAAATTAGTAGGACAATTGTCTAAACTGCACCAAACTCTAAAGATTTTGTTTAGGTAATATAATGCATGCATTTGATCTTTCTTTCTACCTTTAACTTTTTTCTACTATCCATATAAGGCCATGTACCTGCACAACTCTCCTCAAACATAACCACAAATGATTTAGACAAACTTCGAGCAATTGATGAAAATGCTTCTCTTCCATTCAAAGCCTTCTCAAAGGCTTCCTTGAATTTATTCAATGTTCTAGACCTCAAATGTCCCAAAACGGAATGGAAAGCAGGTTGTACAAGCTGATAACAAATTGTATAGTATGAGAAAGTAAAGAGTAATATGTAATCAAACTAAGTAAAAGGAGTGGGGGATTAAGTAGAGTTACACAATATAATTTTCTTACAAGCCTTAAAAGCCCAATTCCACAATGGTCTCCATAAAAAGATTTATTTCTACCCTCTATCCATATACAAGAAGAACATATAACACAAATTCAAGATTCTAAATTAAAATCTAGATATGACTGAAAATGTTTAGTTATTTTATATAACACAATATAATTTTCTTACTTGGAGCAGCTTTTCCTCAAGTTGCGCTCTCTTTGCTGATCTGACACCTTTTTTAAAATATGCAGCTTCAATATCATATCTTTATATTTAAATAAGAAATAAATAAAAGTAGTTAAACCACCATTCTCAGCTGTAGGAATCACAATTAGATTTGCCTAAATAATATAAATTATATAAATTATCAGGAATTCTACTTTTGCTATCCACTATGTGGCAAAGAAAAGCAAGGTAAATTCTTACTAATTTAATTTTTTTCGTAAGAGACCAGTTTTGCATGTATAGACAAACATATATGAATACATGTATATGAGCATTACAAAGTATTCATATTACCTTCGACCACAAGCATTTGTTATTTAATACAACTAAATAGTCATCATAAAACACACATAAAATTAAAAATTAAAAATAAAATAACTGTTGGGGATATCCCACATCAATTGTGGAAGGGGCAGGATGCTGCTTTGTAAGTGTGAGGGAAAGCCTCACCTCATGAGGATATCCCACGTCGATTGTGGAAAAGGGCTGGATGTTACATTATAAGTGTGAGGGAAAACTTCACCTCATGAGCTAGCTTTTGGGGTTGAGAAGGCCTAATAGCACCCAACAGTGGTATCAAAGCCTAGGTTTGCAACATCTCCAATTGAGCGGACATGGATGGTTAATCTTATGGTCCGATGTGTGATAGGGGGAGATGTTGGGGATATCCCACATCGGTTGTGGAAAGGGCATGGTGCTGCTTTATAAGTGTAAGAGAAAACCTCACCTCATGAGCTAGCTTTTGGGGTTGAGAAGGTCCAATAGCACTACCAATAACTAAAAAAATACAATATTAGTTCCTTTAACCAAAGAACTAGTCAATTTATTAGTGTATCGTCAATGTTACTCCTTACTTTTATAAATCTAGCATTCATCTATTTAGGTAAATATCAATCTTTCGCTAATGTTAAAGCAACAAATGCAATCTTTTCCTATATGTAACATCTAACTCCCTAGAGCCACAATCTTACACATGCAACATGTGCAATTTTATCAAGAATTTGAAAACTGACTGATAATCCAAGAAAGCATTAAATGGTGTGTAATGGTTCAATTAAGCTGTGATGATTTTAGTTGAGCTATCTCCCAAGGCACATTTTGATGCGTATCACACACTTTGTGACTCGAACAACTTTCGCAAAAACTAGAACTTCTTTACTTATGCCATGTAGTGCATTCAGATCACTTAGATATATAAACAATATTTTTTTTTGGCCATATATATAAACAAGATTGCATCAAAACATCCTATAACCAAATCATATTACCAACATTACATATTACATCACCATGTAAATAAAATAGTGACAAGCATTTATGTGAATTCTATTACTCTGAGAATAAATCGTATTACCGTGATAAACAAGCATCAATCATTGTGCTCAGTTTCCTTCCAAAACCAGGAACTAGTCCAAACTGAGCATTTCTTCCAGTAGCAACCACTCATAAAATGTTAGGTAGATTGTTTTCTATAAAAATTAATAGTGTGGGTATATATTATATATATATATATATATATATATATCCACAACACATAAATTTATATACAATAGGCAACACCTAATATAGAGACACAGACCTTATTCCAGCAAAACAGAATATATATATTTTTTTGCAATTTCTCTACAACAAATAGAAGCCACCATGACCTACATATTGATTAGACAAGAAAAATTAGAGTGAAGATAAGCACATATAAAGGAAACTCTTGCTTCGTGTTGATCTCACCCTACTATTCTCCTTAATTACTTTCCATATTGGCTGTGCATTGAAAAAAAAATCTAGAAGCAGGAACCACACCAATTATATCCCTACTAAGTCCACTAGGTGCAATGGAATGGAAAAATCTTTGTCTTATGTTGGACACCTTTTCACTATGTAAGTACAAATCTTTTTGAAAAAAAAAGCATCAATAGAATACAAGCAACAAGCATCACTCTAGCAATAAACATCATTCGACCCCTAGAAACAAGCATCATTAGAATAAAATAAAACAAGACCTAAATGGCACGTGCAAGAGAGAGAGAGAGAGAGAAGAGAGAGAGAGAGAGAGAGAGAGAGAGAGAGAAATAGTGCAAGAGGATGGAATTTCAAGATTTGAATGGTTAATTTATTTCCCTTTCTCCTTTCTCCCATTTAGTCTTTGGTAAATAAATAAATAATAAATGGGTAATTTATAACTGAGTTAAGTTTAACTCTTTGGGAAATAAAATTACTAAAATAGAATATGATGCAAATTAGTCACTAAAATCCAATATTCAAGATATAATTTCTATTTATGAAAATCAAATCTTGAATATGCCATTTTTATTTTTGAATTTTTTTTAATTTTTGGAAATGGCATCTTATACATGTCAAAATTAATTTTCTTATAAGCTATTTTTAGTAAATAACTTAAATTGATACCATTTCAAATATTTTAGAAAGTAATTTCAAGATGCACTTTCTATTTTGATGATGATGATAAATAAAGTTTAAGTTTCAATAAGAAAGTAAAAATTGATAAAATATGTGGGCATATAAATCAATAAAAAAATAGTTATTAATAAAAAGTGGAAAAGGAATGATTTTTTTATAGTTCCTTTTATGTTTTTTAATGGGTAATTATTGATAACAAACTTACAACCTGGTCATTTTGAGGAATGGAATAGATGTGAATAGAAAAATTATACATTGGGAATGATATTAACATTACTATACTAGGAATAATGTATTATAGCGTTTAAAGTCTTTTAAGTATTATGTTATAACATAAGAAATTATGTAAATACAAGTAATATATTACTATATTTTTCTAAAACACATTGGTTTGATTTATCCACTAAAACCAATCATAAATTTATAAATTGGTTTGGTAGAAAATTTCTAAACCAAATCCTTAAAATAAAAAAATATATTTTTGATTTGCTTTAATTTGGTTTATGAAATTTTTTGTTTCTTTTTTTTTGCCACTCCTAATATTAGGATGAGATCGAATTTTCAAGTGTGGATGGTTAAAAATAAAAGAACATTTTTTGCCCCGCTTTCTTCCATGATATAAAAAGATAATTTCTCCTTTAGCCAAAATTCTACGCATAATACAATAATAAATATATGCTAACAAAACAATTTAAAATACCTAAAGAAAGGTATTAGAAAGAATTTTAACTTGAGGAAAGAAAATTAAGATCTATTTTATTCATCTTATTTTTGTCTATTTATTTTTATTTTTTTGACACACATATTAAAACACAAGTACAAAAATATAAAAATAAAAAGTACGTATATGCCCCTCTTTCAAAATTAAATTTCCAATAATTTCCTATAGAAATGCATCTATTCATTCTTTATTTCATTCAATTCACAAAATATCAATTAAAATTATATTTTTAAATGTGTAAAGGATGAATTTAAAATTTTTTCTTAAAAATACGTAATTTTTCGTATTTCTTAATCATTCAATCACCATTTTTATTATAATTATAAAATAAAAATAAATTAAATAATTTTCACATTCAAGAGCCCATCCCGAATTGAGTCCACACACTCAAAGCCCAAAAAAGAGTTAACCCTAACCCTAATTCTCCCATCGCACACCACTATATAGTCTTCGTTCTCTTTTCTAGGTTTTGGAAGTACCTCAGTAGACGAAACCACCAGAGCCTGCAATCCATCGCCATCGCAAGCCATGGTCAGTTCTCTCTCTCTCTCACCATATCGATACTTAACTTATCACCAAGTTCTTGTTTTATCGTGATTTTGCGTAAACATGTTTCATTATTCAAAATCCATGCCTCACAGGAAGAATAACATTAGGGTTTTATTCCGAACTAAACGATAATGTGGAAAAATTGATTCGTTTCCTCTTGGGCGTTAGGGTTTTAGATATGATTAATGTAATGTTTAGCTTTGCGCTGGATTCATTTGATTAATACATGAAAAGTTAATGCTTTGCTTTGCTGGAATTAAGACTTAGCTCATTTTTCCTTGTTTACGTCTCGATTCAGTAAATTCGTGGTTTTATGGAACATTTCGTCAACGAGTGTTTAGAGTTCATTTCCAATATATGTGTATATGTGTATTGTAGCCCTTCCGTGTAACGGTGTATACATTGAGCATCTGCCAGAGTGGTCATTTTAGTATCTGTGTTTCAAATATGTTCATCGAATTTTGATGCTCTGTGATATTAATTTTGGATATTATTCACTTTAATTTTAGCTGAAGTTGATCCCTTTTTTATTTGACTATTGTTTGTCGGTTTAATTATCTGACGAATTTTTTTGATCACTTGAAGGCTCCTAAAAAAGGTGGAAAGGCTGTCGTAGCCAAAAAGAAGGCGGTAAGAAACCTTCTGTGACGGCTCAGTAAATTTGATGTTTTTGTAGTTTTAAGTGTGTATAGATGGATTTAATGATTTTTTTTGTCATGTTGTACAGGAGAAAGTGACTAATCCTTTGTTTGAGAAAAGGCCAAAACAATTTGGAATTGGAGGTGCTCTTCCTCCAAAGAGAGATTTGACACGATTCGTCAAGTTTCCCAAAACTGTTCAAATTCAGAGGAAGAGGAGGATTCTCAAGCAGAGGTTGAAGGTTCCACCAGCTTTAAATCAATTCACCAAGACTCTTGACAAGAATTTGGGTATGTATGCTGCGTCTGTGTTGTTACATTCTCCTATAGCATTGGACCATTGTTCCTCGAGTATGGTCTGCTAACATTCATTGGCACTTGTTGTAAATTGAGATTTGAAAAATTATCATCTTGAAATGGAACTACTTTAAGTAAGTGGTCAATGCCAGAAGACCTTCAAAATCATGATCCTATAAACCTAGCTACTTTATATTGCAAGGGGGGACTTGAAGTGGTTTGTGGGTGTAGAAAGTAGTTCTTTGCTGCTCAGGTGACGTTTTTGTTAATTGTGGTCGTGTTTTTTCAGCTATGCCTCAACTGGTTTACACTGAGTTTTTAGGGATTGGTTTGTTGCCATTGATGTATGCAGGAGGACTTGCAGTTAGTCTATGTGGTAGTTCTTATTATTCAGTTAGATTTATTGTCATAGATAATTATTGCATTTGTGTTATTATTTATTTAAGTGGTAAGCTTTTATCAGTACCTTAGTACATCAATTCTTTTCCATCTGTTCTGTGTCTACTATCCTTGTTTTATTTATATTTTGGTTTTATTTTACAACACTATGCATTTATATCACCTTAATTTTAAAGAAAACTGTAAGATCTCTTGTCAATTTGATTGCAGCAACAAACTTGTTCAAGATGCTCTTGAAGTACAGGCCTGAAGACAAAGCTGCAAAAAAGGAGAGGCTCTTGAAGGAGGCTCAATCAAGGGCAGAGGGGAAACCCTCTGAGGCCAAGAAGCCCATAGTTGTGAAGTATGGACTCAATCATGTTACTTACCTCATTGAGCAGGTACTTTTTGTTTGTTGGTAATCTAAATGTAAAATCATCTTTTTGAAATGACTTGTTAGCGGCCAAGATAGGGAAAAAAAACTGACTTGTTAATTTTTGATTCTCAAATGAACGTGCTTTTGGCCCATTTAATTGACTAGGAATTGTTTCATTGCAGAACAAGGCACAATTGGTGGTGATTGCCCATGATGTGGACCCAATTGAGCTTGTTGTATGGCTTCCTGCATTGTGTCGGAAGATGGAAATCCCTTACTGCATTGTTAAGGGCAAGGCACGACTGGGAACGGTAAAAAGGCCATCGTCTGCAAACTAGGTTCTCATTTATAGATGAAGGAATACTTAACTTCTTTTGATTTTTGACAGATTGTCCACAAGAAGACAGCATCTGTCTTGTGCTTGACCACTGTGAAAAATGAAGACAAAATGGAATTTAGCAGAGTCTTGGAGGCTATCAAGGTAATCTGGCATTTGGAGTTAGTGTAAAGACTTGCTTTTTTTTGTTCTTTTTTGTTTTTGTTTTTGATTTCCTTCTCTACTACCTTCCTTTCCCTGATCGTTAAACTGTGTTTGGCTCATTATTCTTTGGAAACACAGGCCAATTTCAATGACAAGTATGATGAGTACAGGAGGAAATGGGGAGGTGGCATCATGGGTTCGAAATCTCAGGCCAAGACCAAGGCAAAAGAAAGACTTCTTGCCAAAGAAGCTGCTCAGAGAATGTCTTAGAAGTCATATCATGTACTTCTGTTTTGATTATGTTTTGGAATTGACAGCATTAGCCCTATTTGTTGAGTGCTCTTTTAAGTTACCGAGATCAATTTATGAACCTCTTTGTTTTACTCTTGTGGGATTTTATTAAAATACATTAGGCATTCTGGGAGTATGAATGTGAAGCTGCTATACATTTACTGAGGTGCAGGTATGAAGTTTATTCCTCAGGTTGCATAATCCTTGTATAGGACATTTTGCATCAGTTTCCCTTTATCGTCTCCACAAATATATACAGCAGTTCAATACACTCGAGATGGGGAGTCCCAGGACAGCCTCTCATAGTTTGATTAGGAATTTTGCTATATGGAAGCATGCCATGAGCCTTTAGGGATCTTATGAATTCAGTACCACGGAAAATTGTGTGGAAGATAAATTTGATGTGGAAGTGAAATCGGTCATTGTTAAATTTGGCAAAAGTTTTGGGGGTTTAATCATGCATGGTGGAGCATGTGTAATTTGGCCGATCCTTTTCTTAATTATCATCATATATGGTGTGGTAGTGTGTTTTTGTCACCCACGGACTATGGGCAACTAGTGTACCATCTAGGTAAGCAAATATATGATTCGCACTCTAAAATCGATGTATCGTCGGACAGAATTGCTGCTTCCTTTGCGCTGTATGAATACCTTTTGTTGGCTTAGCAAATTGTGTTACGCGAAATGTGATCTCATTCCCTTAATTCTAATTGGAAGCGTAAACGTGCCCCATTGTCGTTGGACGTCCTACGTAGGTCCTAACACATTTAACAGTTCAAAGTGTGACATATATATAGTTATGCAAGTTGTGAACATGCAACTCTAGCGAATCCTTCTGTTCTGGTAATGAGTCTAATCTAGTTGAGTCTTAAGGTAGATCTGGAACCACTTCCAACTTTCGCGCTAGCTCAAACACCTATGGGAAGCATTTTCAGTCCGGTTCTCTCTCTCTGGAGCCCAGCTGCTGCGAAGCGAGCAACTAACTTGTTTGGTCTTGTGTGCATTCACTCCCGATTCCCGTTACGAGAATGAAATCAGGTCCCAGCTCGACTCGAGACCAGCATTCCTTACAACTTACATCAATAGTGGCACTGAGCGGCCCCAGATTGATTGAAAAGGCGGCTCCTACCCCCACCTACTTACTGGTACTCATAGCTTGATTGGAGGTCAAGAGAGTGGTTTGATGGAAAAATAGAAGTAGTCTGTATTAAAAGATACGTGAATTGCTTGGTAGTGCTGTGCCACTACCGTAGCTAGTGGGAACAACTTAATGGTAGAGCATAGCCTTGCAAAGGCTGAGTTGAGGGCTCAAATCCCTCCTCCCATTCCTGGCTTCTTCGTTTAGTGATAACAAAGGGAGTGCATAAGCCCCTTTGATATAGGAGAGTAAGATTATTTGAAAATTTATCAAGTCAAAATGACAATACCCCTTAAAATCTTCTCACCCACTTGAAAACATCTCATGCCACGACCTTGTTAGGCACATAAGAAATTTCCCTACAACATGCTTCCATATGAGAGTTACACAACGAAACATCGAAGCTCAGTCTTCCCTTCTTTGTACCTTGGAGATCTCTAAAAGCTTCTTTTTGTTTTCCATCCTTGCATAAGGATGAAACATCAACATTACGTTTTCGATTTGGTCTCCCGTTGGGAGCGGGAGCTTGCATTATGGACTTGAAGCACAAGAGTTTCTTAAGACATTAGCTATTTAAGCATCCATTAAATACTCGAGTAGATTTATAATTTATTTATATGGCACGTATTTTCAATTAATATTTTGTGCAAGTGATCTACGGTATTAATCTAGCTGAAATCTTTTTTAAGATCAAATTAAGTTCTAGGATTAAGCTTGATGTCCAACTCAATTTGAAAGATTATGGGGCAACTTTTATGGATAAGGGGTTAACAAATCAAGCATGTCTGCATGTGGACTAGGTAGAAGGCAAAACTAGTACGTGCTGAACTATCGAACCCTCTTACATCTCTCGGAGTCACCCTTCTACTGAAACATACACATGACTACACATTAAAACAGAATGGAGAGGCTCTCTTTTTCGGTTGGCCAGTAAAGAAAATGGAGAGTTGAAGGGGAGATAGAATTTAGAAGTCTGACCTATGCAAGTTCAAGTAGTTAATGCAACCAAAGTTATATTTAATGGCCATGGTGGCTGACCTACATCAACCACATAGTCATTGTGATAACCTTGAGTTGAAATTATAAGGATGTAGGGCAACCCTTGTAGTATTTGAACTTAAATTCCTACTAAGAAAATACAAGTCTCACTTTCTTTTCTTAATGAAAACAAAAAGGAAGATAACATAGGTTATATTAGAAGAAGATTATGCTTTGATGATAAATTTTATGTGGATCTCATTGGTTTATTGGAAGGATTGGTGGAAGTTAGGTGTTACAGTAGAGATTCTTCAAGTTAACCAAAATATTAGTGACACTAAGGACATTGGCAGTTGAGAATGCTTGCAAGTTTCATGGTACTATACCAATCTTGATTGTCCCAATATGTCAAAACTTTGGAATAAGTTTTGCTCTAATAGTACCAATATAGAGCAACCTTAGTTGTAGGTGATTTGGATGAGATAGCAAGTAGAGAAGAGAAGCAAAGGGAAGAGACAAACCTCAAAGTCAAATGATAAAACTTCTAATGTAATTTTATACTATCATAAAATTTAATGGATGCTTGTTGCCAAGACTAAACTTTCAGTAAACGGAAGAGGGAGTGAGGATATTGTGAGGGTGAGAACAGATAGAGGGTTGATCAACTGTCAACAATTTAATTTGTCTACAAGGATTCCAATTAGTAATCTTTCTACCAATGACTAATGGTCTTGTAGTCTAATGATATATCTCCTAATCTTTTAATGAGAGGTACCCTTCGATTTCCTCCTCCCATTATTATGAAAAAAAAAAGAAAAAAAATCTTTCTACTAATGGATCGTATCATTTATCATTAATAGTTGGAACAAAAAAAAAAAAAAAAAGAAAGAAAAAAGGGCAAAGAGTCCTAAATTCTTTAGATTTGAGCAAGTGTAGTTAAATGAGAGTAATTGTAGGGAATTAATTTAATCGAGTAAAGATGGTTGATATAGAAAATTTGATCAATGTGCTAGGATTAATGAGAAAGTTAAGGGAGTTTTTATAGTCCCGTTGGTGGATCGTTCAGTTACTGGACCGGTCTCGTCATATTTAATGATGGGACCATAGAATTTCTCTCAAACTAAGACAACTTTGCAAAGAATAGTGGAAAATTGGTAGAGGATCTCTTGCTAATCCTATAAGACCTTAAGACCAATGGACAAAAAGTATAGAAAAGAATTGAAAACTCTAGTTATAACAAACAAAACAACAAGAGGAGAAATATTGACCCAAGAGACCTAGAGTAGATCAGCTTCAAATTGGTAATAACAATACTAAGGTTCTATTTGTTTTGGGAAAAAAAAAACATTTCCCTTATTTTCAATTATTTGTTAGACTAAAAACGTTTATTTAAATAGAAAACATTGTTTCTTGTAAAAGAAAACCTTAATAATTTTTAGGAAAACATCTTACCTTTCATGAATTACTCTTGACAACAAATAATACTTTATTTACACACTACATTATATCATACATAAATTTTGAGTACCCAAAAAAGTTTTCACATATTTTTATAAATTACAACCAAACACATAAAATATTATAAAAACATGCTATTTTCGAGAAAATACTTTCAATGAAAGCCAATTTTATTTGATAAGAGTTTTTCCCTATTAAAAAAAATGGGAATTAAGATACTTCTGTCAAATCACTTTGAATAAGAAGCACAATAAAAATTGTTTTATTGTATCTTAAGTGTGGTCAAATCGATTACAACATTTGCTATCTGTATTATTGTCCCCTTTAGATTGCCTTTTATTTTATGTTGGTTGAACAAAAATGATGTGATAATAGCTTGTGGGATCATTCATTTTTCAAAATCTAAAATAAATAAAAGAATGATTTTTGTGCATTAAATATTAACAAGTCTAACGCGTACATGGATGTAATATTTTCAAATACAAAGCGACGAAATTCTTATTTATTTTTTTATTTTCGACGAAAATGAAATTTTTATTACTAATTTTTAATAGTCCGAAGTTCATTGAAATTCTAACTTGCATAGTATTTCTATGATATCTAACCTTTTATAAAATAACTGACACCAAAGACAAAATTATATGGCATATCACATAATTACACTAAAGTTTTACAATATATTAGTATGTAATATTTTGAGTTATTACAATTAGTATTAGCAGTTCACCAGCTAAAAGTTCGAAAACATAGTGCCATGTGGGGTAAAGTGTTATAGCATGTGGGTACCTCTTAAGTTTGTAAGGGAATGCCTCTAAAGAACTAATGTGGATTAAGACATATGTAACAAAATTGATGAAGACTTTAATTTATAAATAAGGAAGATCATGATATCCTTAGTTAGAGATTGATGGAACTTAGTCATTGAGACCTTTTATGATGTAATTGGGATTTGTGTTGCAAGTAAGTTGTTACTTGCGAGCTACTTAGGATCAATTCAGCTTGAACTTAAAATAAAACTCGTTTAGTTAAACAAATCAAGTTTGAGCTCTAATTTAGGCTTGTAAATTGATTCGTAAATAAGCTCTTTTATGCTCAAGAACAAGCTCGTAAATAAGCATGTTAGTAAATTTATGAGTTTTAAAGTTACAATATATTATTTATGAATACATAATTAAAAAAAATCTAATTTCTATATATAATATTTGTATAGATATTTGGTGATCCTTATATATTATTTTAGGTTAAAAAAATGAAAAAAAAAACCATCTAAGCAACTTAGGCTTAAGCTTGAATTTCAAGTTTCATAAAAGCTTGGATCGAGCTCGAAATAAAGCTCTTTAAGCTAAACAAGTTTAGCCTAAGCCTGAATTTCAAGCTCAATAAAAGCCTTAACTCATCCACTAAGCCACCAAGGATGGCTTGATCGTTTAACTACCGTGTTGGCGACGTGTAGTAAGGTTATTGCTCATCGGACTAGATTAAATGGACACAAGCATAAGCAGCAATCAATTATTAGTTGTCTTTGAGTTTTAGTTAAGTTAGGATGCTTAACCTAGACAAGCAACATGCAAGTCATTGTGTACCTGGTATTAAATATGCAGTTTGGCATAAGTCAGCAGGTAGACCAGAAGATAAGTTAGAAGGTATGTTAAAAGGTAGGTTAGAAGCAACAACATTTGTCCAAAAGAATATTTTATCAGTATTAAGTATATAAATTATTATTAATTATAAAAATTTTATTTAATTATTCTCTAAGATAAGGTTGTATATATATTTGTTTATATAGGGTTTGGATTTCTTATTTTGAAGTATAGGCCTTTAGAGGTTCGAAATTAGACCAAATAAGAATTTAATTATCATGTAATATTTAAGGTAATGAGTTTTAAGAAATTTATAATTTAGCGCATTAAAGAATATAAATTATAATGCAGGTGGATTTGGACTTAAATATTAGGTTAGACCCAATTTTAGTACAATAGGATAGTGGACCTAACAGTTGGATGTAAACAAAAAATAATAGAATTTATTTTAGTTTATAGCTACTGGGCCTTCTAAATTTCTAATTAGACCCAGTAATTGTATTTTAGGGCTTATGAGCTCAAGAACTAGGGCTGCAAATGAGTTGAGTCGAGTTTTTAAAGGCTCAGGCTCGGTTCGTTTAAAATTTAGTGAACTCGAGCTCAAGACGAGCTTTTTATTAAGCCTGAAATTTGAGGCTCGAGCTCGACTCGTTTATGAAACAAACTTGAGCTCAATCGAGTTTTTTATCAAGCCTAGTGAGTTTTTATCGAACCTAAAATTTAAGTTCGAGCTCAACTGATTTAGATAGCCTCTTTTTCATTATTTAAAACCTAAAATAAAATATAAAAGTATTGCTATAATACACACACACACACACACACACACACACACACACACACACACACACAATTATCAAAATAGAAATTAGTTTTTATTGTTTTTTATTATGTAGTTATAGATATATATAATGCTAAAAAAAATTCACAAATTTGCTAACGAGCCTGTTAACGAGCCTAGTCGCGAGCTTGTTCATGAGCTTCAATGAGTTTGTTAATGAGTTGGTTCACGAGTTGGTTCACAAGCCTATATCAAAACTCGAGCTCTGCTTGTTTAGATAAACAAGCTTTACTTTAGACTCATGTTCGGCTCGTTTACTATTCTAGCTCGAGTTAAGTTGAGCCTAAAGCCAGTCGAGCTCGAGGAGCTCACGAATAGCTCAGCTCATTTGCAGCCCTATCAAGAAATTATCCTAATAGTTATTTCAATATCTGTAAATGAGTAATGAATTTAAATAATTTGAATTTAGACTCAATTGGAGTAGTCGTGGGTTATTAGGCCCATATTTGGTGATTGAAACCATAATCGTAAATTTGGTAGGTGACTTCCTAAAGCTCTAAAGAAAACCCATATGAGTAGAAGGGGGCCATTAATGTTGTTATAGGCTAAATTAGCTAAGGAATAGGTTATAGGACTTAAAGAAGTTAACTAGGCCCATTTTAATTAATTAAGTCACTTTTTAGTCTTTTAGTCAAGGTGAACCTATAGTCAACTAAGTCCAATTTAAGTTATTGAAGCCCATTTTAGCTTTAAAATGCCAAGTTGATATTAGATTTATTAACTAAGTTCATTTTTATTCATTTAGCCTAAATTTATTAACTAGGCTAATTTTTTTATTTAAAAGCCCATATAAGTCCAAATTAGTTAATAAAGCCCATTTTAAATTATTAAAGTTCAATCTAAGTCTAATTAACCATTTAGGCCTAGATAAATCTATAACTATTTATTTAAGTCCAGTTTGGACCATAAGACCTTTTTAAGTCATATTAGTTTTGTTTAGGGCTGGAATAAGCTAATGAACCTAAGTTTTTATGTTCAAGCCCATATTAATTAATTTAGCCAAAATCATTTCTAAGTAATATTTCACATTTTCAATATTCTAAGTATTTATATTTGTAATTTGTTAAATAAAATTATTTATTCAATATACAATCAAAATTATCATAATTCTTAATGAATTAATATATACTACTTGTACATCCATGTATATGACTCCGCGTCAGCAGGCATCTCAACGTCAAATGGTTTGTTATCATTATTTCATACAATACAACCCCTGCACATGTGATTATTAGGCATATCAAAGTGTAATTTATATATTATATTAATTAATCCTAATTAATCAAATAAAATTAAACCTGGTTCGTAAACACATTTATATAAGGTTCCGGCACAACCTTAGGTCCTAATAACAAATTCATCATGATTTCGTTAAATTGAAGATCAAATTAATATATTTATAACTATATAATTTCGACATATATTTAACAACACATGCGTTTATTTAGCAAGGTTTCAATTCGAAACATCCCCATGTACAACATACACCAATTTCATATAAATATACCTTGATGCGTCCGACTTTCAATATATAATATATACATACACAAGCTTTATTAAAATCGATTTAATCAATGTTAATATTCATGCATCAAGGATCTTGGTTTTATGCCATTGTGTGGCAGAAGACAATTGATTTGCATCTATACTAAAAGATTTAAACAATTAACTAATTAATTAATACTATTATTATATTTTATAGGGTGAATTTTCAATCAATTTTAAGCAATTAATGACCTACAAAAGAATCTGTCATTTTCATAGGATTAAATAAAACTTTACTTGATTGTATTTGACTAGTTTATTTTTCTTTCAAATCTGTTATTTAACTAGTCATTTCTTTTTTTATCTTCTTTTTTTTTTTTTTTTTTTTACATGGTCATAATTATCAAGCGAAGTTCCACATATTTAATTGGAGAAAAGAAAAAGAAAGGTAGAAAACTGTACCAAGCTAAAAAGAATATGGAAGTAATACTAAAATATTTGATATCTCCATATAATTAAATATTTAAGATAGTCCACGACATGTGTAAACTAAACACTTGCTTTTGTGTTAGGTTTATGTTATTAATTTAACCTTTGTCATGCCAAACTATCAAATTAAAACGTATTAAAAAGAGGAAAAATAAAAATAGTAATATTCCTTGTTCTCATTTCTATTGGGGGCAGGCATAGTGATAGACATTTAGTGGTTACACTTATAAATTTCCCAAGAGATAAAGCAACTTGTTAAAATCATGGCACATTTATGCCAACACACCTCATTATCAACAAAACAATGCTCATCCAATGACTTCGTGTCGAGCATCAACCCAAACAACCAGCAGTATTTTATGGGGACAACCAAACTTAGCAATTTCCACACCTTTGATTTCGACCATGCATGGTTCCATTTTTTTTTTTTTTGGTCTCGACCTAAAAGAAAATTATTATTCATATTGTTTTATCAAAATTAAATTTAATGTTAAATATACTATCAAATCAACATTTAACATGCAACTTAACATCAATATCACAATCAACACTCATACGCATTAATTTAATTGCTAGAATTGCAAAAATTTAGCTAGGTAATTTCTTCAATCTCCACCACTACCACAATGGTGTTGTGGAAGCTTCTAACTCACTTCCAAATCAATTTTCAAATTTATCTTCAACTTCACCTAAGAATCAATTAAAATTAGAGATTTGTTTAGGTAATTGAATTGGTAATTGAGATCAGGCAATACTAATTTGTATTAATTGAGATGAATTTTTGAAGCAAAGTTGAAGATGTTTTTGTTTAATTTTTCAGCTGAACAAATGCATTCAAAAGTGGTTTATGGAGTGAGTTCTCGTGTGATTTGTTGTTGAGAATTTGAGGGGAAAAACAATGTAATTTGTAGGGAATACTCTAGTCATATGAGGTGTCATATGGAGATTATAATGTGTAGTGGTCTCATGTGCACATTTAGATATTTTTAAAGTGGATAATCACATGTTTTAGGTGTATTTTAGCAAAGTAAGCTTATGTCAAGACATGGACTTAGGCTGATAATATGGACTAGGCTTTAGGTAATGGGTTGGGTAATTTATATTTAAGTCCTTAAGACATTATAATTAAGTAGTTGGAATAGAATAGGAATTTGGAGAAATTGAATTAGGAATTTGATTTAGCTAATTGGTTTGTTGAATTAGGTATATAGCACAGATTTGATGGAATGAGATTTGGAATATTGAAATTTAGGATAATTGGCTCAATTGAGAAATTGATAAATTGAATAAATGAATTTCAAGGACATTAGGGAGTTTGATATTTGGATATGATTTAGGTAATTTGGTAAATTGGAAAGAAATTTGATGTGGTTGGATCTCTAATTTCAATTTAATTCAATTACTAGTTCGATTATCTCAAAGCACCTAATTACATACTGTAGTTCACTTAAATTAATTATCTAAATTATCTAAGTTCAATTACTAATCCAATTTTAATATAAGGTTCAAAATTACTTGTACATTTATACAATATAATTAACATTTTTCTAAATTAGCTTGGTAAAATTTGAGATATTTAATGTATCTAGTTATACAAGTATTTTATGATTAATATTTAAACATGTAATAATTTTAAATATGCACCTAAATTAAAGGTCCCACATTCGCTAGTATATAGCATGCACAAATATAGGTAATTATTTAAAAAACTATCATTTAGTTGCTACATATATTAAAATTTTATTAATGTCCACTCATCATGTGTTTGTATACTTGACATGTGATATGTTATGAATCAACTTTTGTCTTTCTATCCACCGTGGAAATGGATAGAGAAAGATGAAAAAAATAGAGTGAAAGGATGATCAAACAAAGATTCAAATTTAGAAACAAGAATCTACTCTACGATACCATTGAATTATTTTTGAAGCCTATACCTCGCAGAACTTACGTGGGATAGACAATACTATGACGAACCTGGGAACTTTTCTTTTACATCCTTATATTAGTAAACTTCTAAGATAAATTTTGAATAAAACCTACTTATATTTGCGTCATATCTCAAAAGAGAAAATCTAATACAAAATTTAATAAGTTTTTTTATAAACGCACACGGTTTCTCCAATGAAGGATAATTATTTATATTTTAACTTCACATTTGTAGTGCTTGTTGGTAGGTTATTTTGGACATGAGTCCCTAACCCTAGCCCGACTCCTTTGGATCTTGGTCCAACCTGGTAAGTCCACTTTTGATCTATGAAGGATCCTAGAGAAGAACCAAGTGGGTAAATCATGCTATCCTCCCTTTATAAACGCGAGGAATGGTAATTATCATCAGCTCAAAATCCGAGATAGTAAGTGGGAAAATAAACATAGCAAAAATGAGCAAGCTATATTTTGAATGTTTTGAGTTGACCTTATTTATTCTACTCAAAACTATATCTTAAATAGACAATTTTATAGGTATTAAACTGTTGATAACATCAATAGGGTACAAAAGATGGAAGAGAAATAGGCAAACAAGGCAATTAAACATTTAAGTTGTATACTTATATTGTCGTTTTGGCATCGTTTTCAAACTGAATATATTATACAGATATAAATATGATATTGATAAAAAACTGATAATTTTACTTATAAATTAACTAAACCGAACCGACATCGAACTGATACTAAACTGATACAGATCCAATACAGATAAAAATCTAACAACTTAAACATAATATGCAACAAAATGCAACCAATTGATATCTCGGTAAATTAAGAAAAAAAAAAAAGTGACAAGATGATCCGATTAGGAGCGGAGGGCAGGGGGTGTGTGGTGTGGTGTTCTTGCTGTAAAATGCAACACTAGGACCCTTTAGGACAACCTTGTCACCCAACATGCACAAAGGTTCCCAGAGAGATATTGCCGGAGCAGGAATGGTGAGGATTTTCACCCAAGATTCTTTTACTCGAAACTCCTCCATCACCCATATATCAATATGGGTAGTTAATTTGTACATGGCACACATCTCCATGTAACTCGCCAAGCTTATAATTCCTCCTTTTAGTATCTCTGTGCTCGGGAAGTGGATGTTCTTGAAATGACTCCTTAACTAAATCAAAAGAGAGAAATTTCTTCCAACCCTTTGGCTTAAAGCAGTACATCCTCCAAATAAGGGCATTGACACAACAAGCACAGCGACGAATCCATCCATAAGGTAAGTCTGCGAGCCTTCTCCAACAATTCGCACGTAAAGAATATAGACTCGCCCCTTTTTAGAGATCTCAACCACTTTATAGTCATTTGATAGACTATCATAACCAAAACCAACGTCATTATTCATCCTGCGACGTCTATATAGTCCTCCATCTGGTAATACCTTAGTCTCCCGAGTTGATGGATTCATTAATGAGAGCGTACCTCAATCACGGTCAAGCAAGAGGATCAACCCATTACATGAATCCAATGGCTCCAAGTTGCCGGACGGAATCTCATCGAATTGTAGAACAGTCCTCGTGGGAATTATGATGGACTCCAATCTTTTGAACCCAATATAGAGTCTATTAAATGGATTCTGAATGAGTGAAACTTTTATCAGCAAACAAAAGGTGGCGGTACGCGGGATAACATGTTGATGATGACACACGAACCAAGTGCTTTTTCTCGTGAAATAGGCATTGGATATCAAGGATTTCCATGACTTGCAGACACACTTAAAGTCGCAGTAAATCGTTCACTGGCAGCCTTGAAAGAATTTCAATAACGATTTCTTCTGGAATCCAAGCTGTTGACAAAGCAAACTAAAATATTATTAAGATTTCATAATAAATATATATGTATATCGATATAGATATTGATATATGCTCGAAGTCAATTTGTAAATAATAATAATAATAACCTGAATCTGAAACCCCTGATTTTTTATTGTTCGACAAATCAAATCCATTGATTGAATAAGAAAAAGAGCAATCCTCTGCAAATTCCAAAAGATTTACATTAATGAAACAACAGTGGTCCCAGAGAAGACATATACTGATGAAACAAGGACGAATCATTGTTCTGGCTAGTTATGTTTACAAGGAGAGATATAGCGCAGGTCTACAAAACAGAGAGAAGAAGAGAGAGATACCGAATGGATGACGTTGCCGTTGAGACAGCGGCAGCCGTAGGGGTGTAGTAGCAAGGGTGAGACAAGGTCTAGAAGCGTAGAAGGGCAAGGTATGGTGGGTGGAGACCTGAGGGAAGAAGATTGATGGATTTTATTTAACTGTTAAAAACGAGGATTTGATATTTTATATGACCGACATAAATCTTTATCATGTTTTTTTTTTTTTTTTTCTAACATATATTATAACTTTTTTATATCTTTTATCATATCAGTTCTATTTATCTCTATCAGTTTATATATATATATATATGTATATATGATATTACTATTATGATTTTCGTGTCTATCTATTCAATACAAGCAATAAAAAGCATCCAAGCCCAACAAATTGAAATCAATCATTATATTAAACCAAACCAAAAATATAATTATAAAAGAATTTTAAAACAGAACTAAACCTGGTCAAAAATAGTAGTAACATTTTACCTTAACTAAAAATTTCTTCATGCTATAACATAGTGCTTAGAAGATTATTTAGTTTACATTTGCTAAAATGTATGATTCTTGTTTTAAAATTTTTATATCTATAATTTATGAATCATGTAAAAAGGTCATCTCAATATATATATATTATATATATATTTACATATTAACCTTATGAATAAAATTAGTTTAAATGAACATTTGAAGCTTTTTTTTTATTGACTTGATTTATCTAATGCTTGTTTTTAATAAATGAGTTTAGCATATTTCATAATAAAATGCATGTTATATAAATATGCTATTCTTAAATTATAAAATATGATTCAATCTATAACATGAGTTAAACCGAATCAAGCAGTTAGATTTGGAAAAAATTTTAATTGAAACTATACCGTTTTGAGTCCAAATGAAAAAAAAAAAAAAAAAGAAGATAATAATGTAAATGGCATAATGGTGCTTGATACAATAATACAACTATCTTCTTGCTTAAAAAAAATAAATCCCTTGAGTCGCAAGGATACCTCTCTTCCCTTCTTTACTCTTGAGACGTTGAGTCTTCCTTTTTTCCTCTTATTGTGACTAGTGCTTGCACAATAAACACAACAATCAAAATATAAATGGCTTGTTATATTTTTAAGAAGGTAAATTTTGCTACATAAATGGATACAATTAAAATTTTTCAAATTTTCACAAATAACAAATTTTATTCGTACCATATAATTTTTACTCAACCTCTTTATAAACTTTACAAATATAAAGTTAAATAATCATACATATCAATAAATATAAACTAAAAAATCTTTTAAGTATTATGCTATAGTATAAGAACTTTTTTAGTTGGAAGAAAAATATTACTATTATTTTCTAAATGAGTTTGCCGATTTGAATTTTTTAATCATTTTTTGATATAATTTAATTTACGGATTGATTAGATTTAGTTAATATTTTTTACCTACCTTTAAAAGGATTTGATCTTAGTCCATTTGAAGGGAAGCCAATGTTTATAGCACTAAACTTTAGACAACCTTGCAGTTTCTTTTGTTTTTTTTTTTTTAACCCCCTAAATAAATATTGCATCCTCATATAAGTAGATAGGTACGGTTTGGTGTAAATATATATATATATATATATTTTTTTTTTTATTTTAAGGATTTGGTATAGAAGTTTTCTAACCGAACTAATTTATAAATTTATAGTTGGTTTTGATGAATAAATCAAATCAAAGTATTTTAGAAAAATATAATAATATTTTACTTGTATTTGCATAATTGCTTATGTCATAACATAATGCCTAAAATTTAAGCAAAAAAAAAAAAAAAATTAATGCTTAAAAGACTTTTAAAGTTTACATTTATTAAAATGTGTGGTCATTTAAAGTTTTTATCCATAATCTGTAAATTACATATAATCTTTTTATCCATAATCTATAAATTACATAAAAGGTTGAAATAAAATTAGTTGTTAAACATTTGAACTTTTTTTCAGCCAAAAAAAAAAAAAAAACATTTGAACATTTTTAATTGTATTAATACTGACCTAATTGACCTCATATATAATTTAAAACTTTTTATAATGACATGAATTTATTTTTTTTTATATGAGATTACATGTATAAAGATGTTATTCCTAGATTACAAAATATGGTTCAACTTATAATTCGAATGAAATCAAACCAAGCCATTATTTAATAATTAAAAAAAATAATCCATGATTTAGTTTGAATGAAAACAAAAATTGAATTATAAGTTATTGTTTGGTTTTGTTTTCAATAAAAATCAAGTCAATCTTGATGTATGCTGACCTATACAATTAACTTGCAATTAATCTTGTACACTTATTTTAAGTAATTAAGGAGGCACAAAACACTAACGGCATTCACTTGGAGGTAATAGAGATGGAATATAATAATCATTCTTAAGAATCAATATGTTAACCTTATCTATTTACACAAATGAACTTGATATAATTATTACCAGTAATATTTCTATTCCCTATGTAGGAGAATTGAAAAAAAAAAAAAAAAAAACACCTACCACATGGTTTCTTTTTATTGCATCTCTATTCCCTCTCAAATAAGAATAAAACTTCAAAAGATGTTACTATTTTGCTCCTAGTAAATTTAGTGATTGAAAAATATGCTATAACAATACACAAAAACCTCCTTTTTTTTTTTTTTTAATACAACTATGTAATTCTTTATTTATTTTCTTATTAAGATTTAGCAAATCATGTACAAATCTATCATGTAGATTATATTAACATAATTTATATTATATAAGTTACATATAAGTTATAACTTGTATATATAAGCAATACGTGAGGATTATATATGTTATATAATCTATATATGAATTATAGAATTATATATATACGAAAAATAAGTGCATTAATAAAATATATAAGTTGTATATGTAAGTTATAAATTACACATATAGGTTATATTTTATAAGTTATATAATATATATGTTGTAATTTGTATATATAATTTGTAATTTATATATATTAAGCCATATTTCATTTAGATAAATTACAAGTAATATTATATATATGCTTTATATAAATATATAACTTATGAATTATATAAATTAATTATATATATATAAGTGGTGAGTTATATATACAACTTCGTCTAGAAAATATAAATACATAGTCTGGAGATTATGAATATATCAGCTATATATTATATATGTTATACATATGACAAAAAAATACTGTGTCGATAAAATACATTAGTTGTATATATAAATTATAAGTTATACATGTAAGTTATATTTTATAAGTTAGATTATATATAAGTTATAACTTGTATATTATAAGTTATACATGTTTTATGTTTTATAAGTTACAAATTATATATATAAGCTATATTTCATAAGTAATAGTTAATACATATAAATTATATAATATATCAATTATATATATAGGTTATAAAAATATATAAAATATATAAATATACAGTCTATAGATTTTAAACATAAATTATATGTATTATATATGTTATACATGTATTGATAAAATATTTAAGTTGTATATATGTCTAAAAAAAATATAAGTACGTAATCTAGAGATTATAAATTTTATATAAATGGCAAATAAATAGGACATTGATAAAATATATAAGTTGTATATATAAGTTTTACATATATGTTATATTTGTATATGTGTTATATATATCATATAAATTATATGTTTATATATATATATGTATTTGTTATAAATAGCATATGTATACATATGTGTATGTGTAAAGGTATGGGTGTACGAATATAACTTCTTACTCTTCTATAATATCCAAATAAAGAGATAATGATAATTTTAATTTTATTCCCAATACCGCAACTAATACATTAAAGTAAATGTTGGAATATATATCTTGATAATAAAACTTTAGAGGATGTAAACATCATAATACATCATTTCTAATATATTACTAGTATTACTATTTCAAAGACATAACTATTCTATTCCCCCTCTATTCCATTCCATCCATTCCACCAAGTAATGGGCTGTAAATGAAATAAACGCTATAATACATCATTCCTAGTCTATTAATGGTAATATCCTTCCCAAGGCATAATTTTTCTATTCACATCTATTCCATTCCTTAAAGTAAACAGGTTGTAAGTTTGCTATCAATAATTACCCATTAAAAAACATAAAATGAACTTTAAAAAATAATTCCTTTTCCACTTTTTATTAATAACTATTTTTTATTGATTTATATGCTCACATACTTTATCAATTTTTGCTTTCTTATTGAAACTTAAACTTTATTTATCATCATCATCATCAAAATAGAAAGTGCATCTCGAAATTACTTTCTAAAATATTTGAAATGGTATCAATTTAAGTTAGTTACTAAAAATAGCTTGCGACAAAATTAATTATGACATGTATAAGATGCCATTTCCAAAAAAATAAAATAAAATAAAATATAAAAATGGCAAATTCAAGATTTGATTTTCATAAATAGAAATCATATCTTGAATATTGGATTTTAGTAGATTATTTTAGTGACTAATTTGCATCATATTCTATTTTAGCAATTTTATTTCCCAAAGAGTTAAACTTAACTCAGCTATAAATTACCCCTTTTTTTTACTAAAGACTATAGGGGAGAAGGGGGAAAGGGGAAATAAATTAACCATTCGAATCTTGAAATTCCATCCTCTTACACTATTTCTCCCTCTCTCTCCCTCTCTCTCTCATGCGTGCCATTTAGGTCTTGTTTTATTTTATTCTAATGATGTTTGTTTCTAGGGGTCGAATGATGCTTGTTGCAGGAGTGATGGTTGTTGCTTGTATTCTACTGACGCTTTTTTTTTTTTTTTTAAAAGATTTGTACTTACATAGTGAAAAGCTGTCCAACCTAAGGCAAAGATTTTCCCATTCCATCACACCTGGTGGACTTAGTGGGGATAGAATTGGTGCGGTTCCTACTTCTGTTTTTTTTTTTTTTTGCACAACAAATATGGAAAGTAATTAAGGTGAATAGTTAGGTAAGATCAATGCGAAAAAGGAGTTTTCTTCATATGTGCGTATCTTCACTCTGATTTTTCTTATCTAGTCAATCTGTAGGTCATGGTGGCTACTATTCGTTGTAGAGAAATTGTAAAAGAAAAGTATTCTGCTTTTATTGACAATAAGGTTGGTGTCTTTATATTAGGTGTTGCTTATTGTATATAAATTCATGTTTTGTAGATATCCACACACACACACACTATTATATTTGATGGAAAATAATCTACCTAACGTTTTAGAAGTGGCTGCTATTGGAAGAAAATGCCTAATCTGGACTAGTTCTTAGTTTTGGAAGGAAGCTGAGCACAATGCTTGATGCTTGTTTATCACGATAATATAATTTATTCTTAGAGTAATAGAATTCGCATAAATGGTTGTCATTATTTTATTTGCATGGTGATGTGATATGTAATGTTGGTAATATGATTTGGTTATGGGATGTTTTGATGCAATCTTGTTTATATATCCTAATGGTCTAAATCCAACACACGGCATAAGTAAAGAAGTTCTAGCTTTTGCGAAAGTTGTTTGAGTCACAAAGTGTGTGATATGCATAAAAATATGCCATGGAAGATAGCTTAACTAAAATCATTATAGCTTAATTGAACCATTGCACACCATTTAATGCTTTCTTGGATCGTCAATCAGTTTTCAAATTCTTGATATAATTACACATGTTGCATGTGTAAGATTGTGGCTCTAGGGAGTAAGATGTTACATGTAGGAAAAGATTGCATTTGTTGCTTTAACGTTGGCGAATGATTGATATTTACCTAGCTAGATGAATGCTAGATTTATAAAAGTAAGGAGTAACATTGACAATACACTAATAAATTGACTAGTTCTTTGGTCAAAGGAACTAATATTGTATTTTTTTAGTTATTTTATTTTTAATTTTTAATTTTCTATGTATCTTTTGATGACTGTTTAGTTGTATTAAATAGCAAATGCTTGTGATAAGAGGTAATATGAATACCTTGTAATGAATACTTTGTAATGCTTATATACATGTATTCATATATGTATGTCTATACATGCAAAATTGGTCTCTTGGGAAAGAAATGAAATTAGTAAAAATTTACCTTGCTTTTCTTTGCCACATAATGGATAACAAAAGTAGAGTTCCTCATAACTTACATAATTTGTATTGTTTGGGAAAGTCTAATTGTGACTCCTATAGCTGAGAATGGTGGTTTAACTACTTTTATTTATTTCCTATTTAAATGTACAGATATGATATAAAAGCTGCATATTTTGATAAAGGTGTCAGATTAGCAAAGAGAGTGCAATTGAGGAAAAGCTGCTCCAAGTAAGAAAATTATATTGTGTTATATAATATCACTAAACATTTTCAATCATATCTAGATTTTGATTTAGAATCTTGAATTTGTGTTATATGTTCTTCTTGTGTATGGATGGAGGGTACAAATAATATTTTTTTTTTATTTTTTTTATTTTTTATTTTTATGGAGACCATTGTGGAACTGGGCTTTTAAGGCTTGTAAGAAAATTATATTGTGTAACTCTACTTAATCTTCCACTTCTTTTACTTGGTTTAATCACATATTACTCTTTACTTTCTCATACTATACAATTTGTTATCAGCTTGTGCAACTTGCTTTCCATTCTATTTTGGGACATTTGAGGTCTAATACATTAGATAAATTCAAGGAAGCCTTTAAGAAGGCTTTGAATGGAAGAGAAGCATTTTCATTAATTGTTTGGAGTCTGTCTAAATCATTTGTGGTTATGTTTGAGGAGAGTTGTGCAGGTATATGAACTTATATGGATAGTAGAAAAAAGTTAGAGGTAGAAAGAAAGATCAAATGCATGCATTATATTACGTAAACAAAATCTTTAGAGTTTGGTGTAGTTTATACAATTGTCTTACAAATTTTATGGGTTACGTTTGGCCTTTTTATTTTTAATTTTTTAATCATAGAATTTAATATAAGTAAAATTCATATAGGCATAATACTTTGATAGATGTTGTTATTAAGCAAGCAAGTTGGGACACATCAAAAGCTAGAGAAATACTTTGGAGTGATATTGATGTGCACGTTGCTTCAGTTCATGCTACTAAGCTCCTTACCAAATAATGAGGTAATATAATTTTAAGGCTTCTCTTCCCTCTTCGTCTATGTTCCCATTGTAGTTATGCAACCCTCTCTTAAAATCATTCGGTCTTTTAGTAAAGCTACTCAGTTGCTATGGTACATTTTCAGGCAAAACTTAGGGAGGCATTATCAGGACCGATAGAGGCTCTTTTGGATGAAGCTAGTGATGAAACTTGGCCATCAATTCGGAAACTACTTAGTCATGAGTCTGAAAAAGCTATGTCTAGGATCTCCATAGCACTTTTGGTTTTGACTTGGATGAACAATCTAAAGAAAAATTGCTTGTTGGATTACAAGATTATGCAAGAGGTATGGTAGAAGCTAAGGCTACGGAAGTGGCTGGAAATATCCTGATGCTCATGAGAAAACAGTATGTAGACAATTTGGATGTGGTTTGGTTTTTGTATCATTGTAACTTCAACCAAAAGCACTTTAAATTCTTTATTTGTAGGTTTTTAGTGGTGTTTAGTCATGCTATTAAGTCCATGCCAAAATCATGGACTGTAAAAGAAGATATTCAAGCAATCATCGAGACAGCTCTCTTATTTGTATGACATACTTAATTGTCTTTATTTATACCTTTTTTTGGGGTCAACCTGTGATTGTGAATTTCTTCATCTTTCCTTTTTTTTTTTGTTTAAATATTGACAGTCCCTAAAGTTACTGTCTGTAATGGCGGCAATTCGCTTAGATGATGAGCCAGACAAGATTGAGAGTACATTATTTGCTGCATTGCTAGAACCCTAGAGTAGTGGTCTAGTAACTGACTGGAGCACTATAACAGTTATTTTACTGCCTTCAAGCACTTGGGAAGAGGTTGCTTTTCTATTTATATTGAAATTGTCTTTTGAGATATCCGTTGTAGTCAACACTAATGTCTTTTTCTCATGTGGAAATAAAAATTACATATATAATTGACTTCATGCTATAAAAAACTGCTATTGCATGGTTTGATTTTGCATTCTTATAAAGAATAAGTTGTAAATAGTTACACAAACTTATATGGTAGTAGACTATTATGTGGAATTTTGCAAATAAGCATTCCTAGTTTGGCCTAAAGCTAGTTTGCTTAAGTTTCATTACTAAGCTCTCTTTCTGATGCTCATTTTTCATCATGTATCACAGATTCCATTATCAAAAACCTTGATCACTCCTTTCCAATGCATATCATTGTGGAGACAGTTTAAGACAGAGTCTGAGTAGATAGTTAATCGAGCCATTTTTGCTCAGGCGTGTCCTTCTTTGCTTACCTTTTTTCTTATCTTTTTTAGGTACAATATTCATAAAATGTTTATGGATGTTACCAATCACTGATGGTGATTTATTTACTAATCTGTTTGGCAATAAATTCTAGCCTTACTCTTCAGTTGAGAAAAATCATTTGTTAAAGATTGAAAAGTGTGTACAGAGAGAGAAATGATAGAGTTATATGGAAATGAACCATGTGTTAGAATATTTTTCAGCTTTTAAACCAAGTAAAATGGTTCAAGATGCATCATGGTTCTATAAGGATCCCTTATTCTTAATTGGTTCTTGAGGCTTACAAATTTTTGTGATTTGGCAAGATGAGTAATATAAAACCATCGATATTGTGGTTGATGTGTTATACTAATTACTTATTTTAGATACAGTTTTTGGTCAAGCAATCTATTTATAGATAGCTGATCTTTCTGCTATGTCGTTTTTAGGAGGCTTACAAGCACAACAACAACTGGATGCCTCCTCCATGGGCTATTGTTGCAATCATTCTTTGGTTCAGTGGTGGATTAGTGGCATCATTGAGGTATCTTTTGTTCTGAAATTTTTTTTTTATCTATTTATTTTATTTGATGAAATGTCATTTCTCTTTTTGTTTTCTTCATTTGTATAGGATGAGAAATTACAAATTTCGACCCAACTCTTGAAAGATCAAATCTAGAGTCTCATGTGCTAAAAAGGAAGAGCAGACATCGATTTAGGGCCTAGTGTATAAACTTATTGTAATGCTCTTTTCTTGCATTGATTGCGCTCAGGAGTCTTTTTCCTCTAGCTAATTTTCTTATGTTTGTTACAGTGTTAAGTTGAATTTTATTTGTCTTTTTTCTTTTTCCATGTTCTGTACCTCAATTTTTTTTTTTTACTTTTTCTATTTTAAAGGAGAAATAGAATTTACCTAGAAAAGAAATTACTATCATAAGAAGCTCAAAAGTTAATATAAATAAGATTCACAAGAGATTCAAAGCCTCAAGCTAAAAAAAAAAAAAAAGAGTATTAAGATCGAGATCTTGTAATTACAAAGTTAGACTGCTATCGAAAACCAAAAAGGAAAAAAAAATGAAACAATGATGTATGGCACTTCACATGACATCTGTGAAAGGAAAAGGATCTCTTGTTAGGATTGTTTCTTTCGATTTCTCTTAGATGGGTTCCTCTTCACTATTGTAGATATAACAACCATTATCATTATTGCACAGATAACAACAGCTATGATTTAGTATTTGCCATTGCACCATTTTATCCAAAGTAACAAGCCTTTGGTGAGCTGCCAATCAAAGAAAAAAAATATAATTTTATATGATTTAACTCACGATTTCAAGGCCTCACTCTCATTCATAATTATGTGACATGCATAGTGATATGCCTAAGAAGGTCCAAGTGTTGAAGTGCTGCAAATACTAAATCTACGTGCATGCTAATAACACCATCCTAGTCCATTCCACAAAAGTTTATCTTGGTTATGAGCAATCCATGGTCACATTCCTAGATTAATTCAAGTCATTACGTCAAAGAGACCAAAACACACACACACACACACACACACACACACACCACACTAGCAGTGTTGCACTTGTGTTAAATGTGCAAAAATTAAATAAAGCCATATAAAATAGATTTTATCTTAGTTAGTAACTTAAGCAAACAATATACAATAATAGATGAACAAATAGTGCATTGATGGTCTAAAAATACAAAATGAATAAAAGAAGAACAAAAACAGAATGTTACAATGATTAAGTAAACCATATGAATCGATGTCTTGCATAAGCCTATCCTTGATTGTTAGGTATAACTTGCCTCCTAGCTTCATGCTAACTTATTTCTAAATTTGTCTACTTTGTAGACGATAAAAATAAAGAAACAAAAAAAAAAAAAATCATAAGTTTGATGTCAAAATATATTGTTCATTCACATAAAACTAAAATAATTCTCTAAGTAATTGGTAAGTAAAGAGAAAAAGGTGGGTGGGGGGCAGCCGCCAGAGAAATTTCATTTTAGCTAATAAAAAGTTGAAGCAGAGATGAACAAAATTTTAATCTCACATTCAAGAGCCATGTCTGATTTCACACACACACACACACACACACACACACATATATAAATTGATTGAGACAAAGCGACTTAATATTGATGAGATCCACATCGTTCATGAGACATAGTGAAATTCAACCTTTTAATTCTTTTTGAGTGATTTCTTAAACTAAACTTTGGAAACAATTGTTCTTCTAATATTCTTGATATTAATGGATTATTTAATGAATTGTTTTTATACGTATGTCTTTTTAAATTAATTATGTTTTTAAATCTTTTTGTGTAGGGAAATTGATGAAGCCTAATTTTTTAATTGTTATCATTGCTTGATTATAATATATGTAGATTATCAAATTATTATTATTTGAATATTGATACTATAACTTTGTGTTTTTATGTTTCAAAATATTATCTTGTTGGATATATTAATGAATTAGAAGATGATGTTGGATTTATCAAGATTCATGTTTAATTGAATTAGCAAAATTAAAAAATTTTTGCTATTATTGATTACATTGAATTTGCACATGTGACTTAATGCAATGTTCTTATTGATTATCATCTAAAGGAATTTAGGAAAAATTAATTAAGACACTAGGCAATTATAGATTGAGATATGGACTTGTCATTTTCAATTCATTTTAATTTGATTTAAAGAAATCTAAAAATTGATATTATTTATTAAAAATACTTTAGGACTCAAAAGGAAAATACAGACTTTATAACAAAATCACAAAAGTAAACAATTATCTAGACATAATTATAATCTAGCTAAGAATATGATTGGTAATTTATGGTGTTTTCATTTTCCCCACTTCTTATTAGAATATCGATCGCTTGGATAATATTAAAATTGATATCATTCTAGTACTTAAATTAATCCTTTTGGAAACGATAAACTCAATCACTTTATATTGTCTAATCGACCAGTACACTTGTTGGAAATCCGTTCATTACAAATTGTTTGAATAAATTTTTTTGGCATCGTTATTGAGAATTTTAATTAATATTAGTCCACTTTGATTATATTATTAGTCTAAGAAAACAAAAACATATATAAATTATTTCAATATTAGTGGGTTTGTTTTCATTCTCCTTTGTAGGTGGTTCAAGTGAAGAAGTAGAAGTTTAGGGCTTCTCCCATTTGATCCTCAGATAGAATCTTTGATTGATCATTAAGGAAGAACATAAATAAAGTCGAGTTGGAAGCTACTAGGATAGTCGAGGATAATAATCAGATACAAAAAATTGCTAGTGTCATGAGAATGTGCAATACCTATAGTTACAAGTCGTGTAATTAGAAGATTGGCTCGTTCGCTTCGTTGTGAATTCCAATTCAAAGGGATTGTAATAGAATTGCAATAGCTATTACAATGTTCACTTAGTTAAAAAAGTAAAATAAGTAATTATTAGAGTAAAAGGTAAAATATCTATAATGCCCCCTATATTTATTACAGAGAGAGAATAACTGTATAAGAATTTTTTTCAAAACAGGGTATTTATGAAAAATTTGAAAAATAGATCACAATTCATGGGATGAAGACATGAATTGCTTTTCATCATTTTAAGTAATAGTAATTCACTATGAATTGTTATTTCTTTTAAGTGAATACCGTAATATTAGCTTTACATCGAACAAGGAAGGAATGAGTAACCATTCATATCAAGAAAGCAGACTATAATAGTTTGAGCCAATAGTTTTGGCCTTAAATTGTCTCCAATTTAGATGCTATGGGCGAATCAACTTAGTGGACTTCCACAGGAGGATCTTAATGAGCACATCGCATTGTTTCTCCAAATTTATGATACATTCAAGAGTAATAGATTATCTAAGGATGCCATTAGATTGAACTTTTTTCATTCTCACTAAGAGACAATGCAAAAAGCTTGATGAATTCCATGTCACACGAGTCGATAATTACCTAGACCCTACTCCTAGAAAAGTTTCTCTTAGGCTTTTTTCCACTTGCATGGCTTATAAAGCTCCAAAATGACATCATTAATTTTTCAAATAGAAGGGGAATTGCTTTGTGATGCCAAATGTCCACACTAACACCTCAAGTTACCCATTTGGCTGATTTTGAAACATTCTATAATGGCCTAGGAGCAACATCAAGATCTATCATGGATGTTGTAGCTGGAGGTATACTAATGAGTAAGTCATATGAGCAAACTTATGAGTTAATAGAAGATGTGAACACTAATGCATACGGCTGGTAGAATAAGAGGCAAGAACTAGACTTGTAGTAGTTAATGAGATTGACACAATTTCTTAGTTAGTAACTCAAATTTTAGCACTCTTAAATTAGGTAAGTAAACTCACTGCATCTAGTTCTTTTGATGTTAATATCAGTATTTGTTGCAAATTGTATGCAAGACCACATGCTACTAATGAGTGTTTAACTAGAAACTAATTTATCTCATAATCAGTAAGTTAAGGTCCTCGGTAAGATAATTTGTTAACAATATCCTAAGGGCTAATTAAGGACCCTATTCCAACACTTGTAATCCTGGTTGGTTAAATCATCTAAACTTTTCATGGAAGAATGAGACAAATGCACTGAGAACACCACTGTAATGCCATGTATAATCCTTAAGTATTACACGCACAGGCTTCCTTAAACGGTATGTTTATTATGAACATTTGCTACTCAATTTTATTAATTGTGAAATCATTTAATTAGATTCTCAACATAATTAGATTCAATAGTGATAAAATAAACCTTTGATAAAAACCTTTATAATCTACTCTTATAAGTAGATTAATTATAAATCTCATAAAAACATTTCTTAAGTCTACTCACATAAGTAGATCATTCATCATAAAAACAAATCTATACTATTAGGTATCTCACATATCTTTTAATAATGATGAACAAAACTTAAAACAAAAATACCTTATATTACAAAACATCAGTAGCCCCTTAAAAGAATGTTACGAACTTAAAATATAAATCTAGTTTTTAAAATAAAAACAAAGTATAATCCGACGATCTTAACTCATCTTATATCTCTAGGATCGCCCTTCACCAAGTAAATCATTATCAATCATCAAACAACCTGGAAAAATGACGACGAAAACAACAACCATGAGCCAAAGCTCAGTACAAAGTAACGCAGACATACACGAAATGGCCCACAAGCCTAGTTAAATGCAATGCAAAAAAAAAAAAGCTATTACCTTTTTTTTTTTTTTTTTAATAAAGCAAGCAACATGGGAGCATTTACACTTTGAAACAAGCCTTTAGGAATCTGGGGATCTTGAGTAACAATACTTGCTAAAGGAGTTGATATAGGCAGCCTGAGTACCTATATCTCCTATATCTAACCGAAAAAGAGGAAAATAGCCTCATTTAGGGTTCACAGTTATTGCTCGCTCTTTACTTATCTCAGTCCATAGCATCACTTAGTTCAGCCGGTCCCATAAACATGAATTAAATTATGTTACTTCACCCCAACCTCAAGCAAATGTTATGCCGATGCCATTTGCCCCATCAGCTACCCGTTGAGTTACTTATAAATGTCATTGCATCCTGATAGGGATAGGCTAAGCACCTAAATTACTAGCCCCATTCGGGACAATGTTACCACTTTCCGAACCGGATTCAACGGCACAAACACAAGCAACTCTCAATTATAAAGGTTGTCTTTAAGTTTTAATCCATTTTAAAATGCCTATCCTAACAATTATCATGCAAGTTACTATGTACTTTTCATATTTGAAATCCAAAAGAGGGATAGAAGGTAGATCAAAAGCCATCTCAAAAGATAAATCGGATATCCATATCTGTAAATTCAAGAATTAAACTCATACAAGAAATTAAATTAATTATCCACTTTTTTCAAACTTTTATTAAAATCCTATTGGATCAGACATTAATTAGGAATCCTACCATGGCTGCAAATATCGCCATGCCAAGATACAGACAGTTCTTAATTATTTGTCAAATTACTTTTTTTCTCTTTGTTTATGGTCATTTATTACAAAAGCATCATCACATCATTCATATTAAAAAATACTCATTTTCGAAGCAAGCATACATTTGAAACAACATATTCCCCATATAACTCATAGGTTAACCTAACATATCATGCTAAGCCAATTCTAAATTAAAACTATATTATCTTAATTTTTAACCAAGTTGATTAAACTCAATCAATCTAATTCATTTTAACTCGTTTAAGTCCATTTAGTCAAGTTAAACTTAGGATTATTAGCTGAGTTCATTTTATATACATACACTTAACTAGTAAATACAAGTTTTAAACTTTTTTGAATAGGTAGAAGCTGGAAATAAATAAAATTTAGGCCTTAATAATTTTAGAATTTCCAAAAACTTAAAACATAAAAGTTGTAGAGCTCTTTTTAAGCTTTTTGTAGCATTTTGAATCACCTCATTCAAGTTCAAATAAAAAAGTTATGGTCAAATTACAAAATAGGGTTGTTGCGACCTGAGGCTAGTAAGGGCCCTTGTACGCCCATACAAATGAAAAACGTCACAACCAGAGGCTTTTAGGGCCTTTGCACGCTCGCACATGATTGATTTTAAGGGGTTATAAACTCCCCTATTTTTCAAATTTCATTTTATCAAATTTTTACACATCCTACATCAATTAAAACATTGTGAAAGCAACATACAACTCATTACACTCATTTTACAACATCAAATACGCATAAACTCTACATCCCCAATGCCATAATTCTCCTATAACTTCATATCCAACATTTGAACATTTCATAAATTTCATCATCTCATTCATCTATCAATTTTATTACAAATGCCATTTATATCTAATTCAAATACATCATATACAAGCCTACACAACCATCAAAATAAAGAAAATAGAAAAAGTTACATGTTTGGTTAATTTAACTAACTTGATCTTCTCTACTACTCCTCCTTTCCATTTGATGAAGCTTCTATATGCATATATTCTATCTTCTATCTACTTTCCTAACATTAATTTACCCTATGATCTCTTTGAAATATGATATTTCGGGTTGAATCTTTAAAGAAAGAGAAGAGAGAAGAAGGAGAAAAGAAAAGGAAAGGAAAGAAACAGTAAAGGAAAAAGAAGAAGCAAAAAATAGCAAAGGAAAAAGGAGAGAAAAAGATAAGGATTAGGAAATTAAAGATATTTTTTATAATAGGGTACTGGAAGGTCACAATGTTAGGGTAAAGTTTATTTGAGGTTATAATATTTAAAGAAGTAGGTCAATTTAAGTTACACATGTCATAATGTGATAAATCTTATGAGTTTTAATTAAATTTTTCTTATGTTGACATGTGTCAATGGTGACCTCAATTAACTTACTTATCTAAATGTTGTGATATTAAATGAACTTACAAAGACTATCAAATTCACACTCATTATTTTGGGATTTTTTTCCTTGTGTTGTGTGTGTGTGTGGTGTGTGTGTTGGGGGGGTGAGGGAGGAGAGGGGTGAGGGGTGGTTGGTTGAGGATGGAGGTGTTTGAAACGTGGGGTTGAAACATAGTCTAGACCTCCTAAAAACAATAACTACCATTTATAGCAAATTAATTATTAAAATAGACTACTAAAATTATACCTTGAAAGGATAAGGTAGGCAGAGCTGTAACTGAGTCGAGATATTTTACGAGCTACTCGAGTTTGACTCGACGAATACTTGAATTCGACTCGTTTCTAATCGAGTTGATCTCGAGTTCAAGTTACTCGAGTAGTTATCAAGCTCGAGTTTAAGCATTAAGTTGCTTGGTTTAGTAAGCTCGCGACCTTAATCAAGCTTAAATGAGTATTAAATTAAGGCAAGTCGAGTTCGAGCTTATCAAATATTAAATATTATTTATAGTTAAATCGATATTTACAAGGTGGCTCATATTTACAAGGTGTGATTTGCCAAATCGCACAGCTAAACTGTGAGTCTCCTAACAAACATGCAGCAAAAACTAGATTTGCACTTGGTAAGTCTCAAGCCATCAACCTTATATAAGATGAGGCTGCATTTTAGACCCTATTTGGAACTACAAAAAGACTTTAGTTGGACTTCATTTTTCAATCAGCTTGAAAACTTGTGTTTGGTAGCAAACACAAAATTTCAGCTCGAAAACTAACCATTAGGAAATTACAAACAAAACCTTATAAATTTTTCGAAATTCCTATTTTGCTCCTATCACTTTTTCCACTCTCATGTTACAATCAAACCCTATTTCAAACAACATTGAGTAGGAATCTTGGTAGAAAATATTCTCACACTTGCGTCATCAGAGAATCAACATCTCACTAGTACTCTCACTATCATATCATCATGGTCAAATAGGAAGTCTGATTTCGTATAAGGAAATTGGATCCAAGTGAGGAATTTGCCCTTTAGCACAAATTTGTCACCCAACACGCATAATGGTTTCCAGTGCATTAATGCTGGAGCATAAATGGTGAGCATTTTCACCCAAGATTCTTTCACTCCAAACTCCTTCATCACCCATATATCAATATGCAAAGATAAATCGTACATGGCACACGCATCTTCATGTAATTCGCCAAGCTTATAATTCCTCCTTTTAGTATCTTTGTGCTCGGGAAGTGGATGTTCTTGAAATGACTCCTTAACTAAATCAAAAGAGAGATTTTTCTTCCAACCCCCTGGCTTCAAGCAGATTATCCTCCAAATAAGGACATTGCCACGGCAAGCACAGCCGCAAACCCATCTATAAGGTAAGTCTGGGAGCCTTCTCCTAGAATTTTCACGTAAAGAATACACGCTCTCTTTTTAGAGAACTCAACCACCTTATAGTCATTTGATAGACTATCATAACCGAAACCAAAGTCATTATTCATCCCGTAACGTCTATGCAGCCCTCCATCTGGTAATTCCTTAGTTTCCCGGATCGATGGATTCCATAAGGAGAGTGTACCTTTATCACGGTCAAGCAGAGGATCAACCCGTTACATGAATATAATGGGTGCAGGTTGCCTGACGGAATCCCATCCAATGGTAAAATAGTCTTTGTGAGATTTGCAATGGACTCGAAATCTTTCGAACCCGGTAAACCCGTGTCCAAAATATAAAATATTTATGAATATGTTTTTTTTTTTAGTACGAGTTTTTGTCGGTAAAAAAAAAAATCAACTGTATTCAAAATGTATTTAAGTGGTTTTCTATGGAACGTATTTAATAAGCTAGACCCATGCTTCGAGTTGTTTCATGCCATAAATAAACCCGAACGCTCAAAAAGAGTCCAGTGAAATGGATTCTAAACGGGTGAAATTTTTATCGGCAAACAAAAGGTGGTCGTACGAGGGATAGCATGCTGACATACGAGCCAAGTGCTTTCTCGTGAAATAGGCATTGGATTATTTAGTCTACATTTACTAAAATGAATGATTTTTGTTTTTAAATTTTTATATCTATAATTTATAAATCATGTAAAAAGGTCATCTCAATATATATATATAGATTACATATTAACCTTATGAATAAAATTAGTTATAAATGAACATTTGAAGCTTTTTTTATCGACTTGATTTATCTCTTGCTTCTTTTTAATAAATGGGTTTAGCATCTTTCGTATTAAAATGCATGTTATATAAACATGCTATTCTTAAATTATAAAATATGGTTCAATTTATAATATGAATTAAACCGAATAAAGTAGTTACACAATGATTTGGAAAAAAATTATAATTGAAACTATATCGTTTGAGTCTAAATGAAAAAAAAAAATAATAATGTAAGTGGCATTTACATCAATTTCCCTTGTGCTTCATATTCAACAAGTCTATTCTCCAAAGCGCATGCACAATATTCTACACGACCATAGCTACAAATTGGATAGGGATTTAAAGATTGCAATTCTTCCCAGCGGCATTTCAAATTATTATAATATGCTGTTACAGATGAATTTTCTTATTTTATATTTGAAATCTCACATTATAACTGAAAAATTAAAGGTCCATTTGCTTGACCAAATTATTCACAAATTTCTTTCCAAAGTTTGAAAGAGGTTTGCACATAAAGAAAGCTTTACCACAAATCATTCACCATTGAATTTAAAATCTAGTAACGTACCATACGATCACACCTACTCCATCCAAGGAAATCAACATAATTCACTTTAGGCTTAGACAAAGTTCCATTATTGAACCCTAATTTCAATTTAGCACCTAAAGCCATACACACAGATCTACTCCAGCTTAAGAAATTAGTTCCATTAAAGATTACATTTCCTAACACCATTCCAAGATAATCCGATCTAGAGACATGCAAAGGATCAACGTTATTTCGTTCGAACATATATTCGATTCTAATCAGGAAAAGCATTGAAGAAAGAAATTTTCAAAAAATGAGAAAGCAGAGGAATTGTTACCGGTCTGATACCATGTGAAAAGAGAGTTCATTCATTCAAGCAAAATAACGAACTTGAACAAAGAGAATACTCCAAGAGCATAAAAGTAAATGTCTTTAACGAGTTCAAGAAAGAATATCAATATGAAGATATGTACTATCTATCTAGGTTCAAGTAGTTGCTAGCTATTTATACTACTGTTCTAAACATAACAAAAGTAACTAACTTGTACACATGTTACACATATAAACTATACATGCGTCGTCTAAAATAAATACATATAAAATACTTCATAATGTTGTAGTACAAGAATTTTTTTAGTTAGAAGAAAAATATTACTATTATTTTCTAAACGAGTTTACTTGTTTATTTTTTTTTAATTATATTTTCAATTTAGTTTGATTTACAGATTGATTGGATTTGGTTAATATTTTTATCTACCTTTAAAAGGACTCTAAGCCAGTCTATTATAAGGAAAGCCGATGCTTATAACACTAAAATTTGGACTACCTTTGCAGATTCTTTTGTATTTCTTTTTAAACCCACTGAATAAATATTATAACCTCATTGTAGGTGCTTAAATAGAAAAAAATTAAATAATTAAATCACTTATTAGATTATTTCAAAAAAATTCCATTATGCTAATTATAACTTTCGTATCTTTTTTACCTTCTCGATTATAAAGATAATTATATAGTACTTTTCATACATCTAATGATATGCCCTGAAACAGGGTCTAAGTATGTTCAGTGCCACGTATAATACCTTATATATTACATGTACAAGCTAGTTTAGAGGACTTATTTATTGCGAGTATTTGCTAAACAATTTTAAGTTTTGAAATTATATGATTAAATTCTAAAAATAACTAGATTTAGCAACGATAAAACTAAACTTTACAAAAGTATTTCATTTTCTACTCTCATGAGTAGAACCACTTTCACAAAAAAATCCATACCATTAGATGTCTCATCATAATACCTCTATAATCAGGCCCTTAAAGAATTACAAACTTCAAAAGATAAATCTAATTCTAATACAAAATAAAATAAAATAGATCTTAACTCGCTTCACTCTTCAACAATATCTTCTAGTGTCGCCCAAAAACCTGAGGCAATCATCAACATCCAACTCATCACTTGGAAAAAAGAAAACACTAAGCCAAAGTCCTGTACAATGGTGACACAAGCGCACACAAGATGGGCACACATGCTTAATCTAATGCAATGCAACATTCAACAGATTATATCTTTAAATTAAAGTGAAGCAAATCAACACTGGAATACTCATACTCCAAGATCATGCTATTGGAAACCTAGGGCTCATGAGTAGTAGCAATTACTCAAGAGTTTGATATAAGAAGCCCAATTACTAATACCTCCCATAAGATCATTTACAAAAAATAACTTTATCAAAGGTTCACAACTGTTACACATCTCTACTTATCTCAGTCCATAATATAATGTAGCTCAATGGGCCTCATAAGTTATGAACCATACTATATTACTTTTCTCTAAGCCTAAGTAGATGTTCTCTTAATACCATTTTCCCAATTAGCTACTCGTTGAGCTACCTCAATATACCATGCATGGGTAGGGATTGCCTAAATGCCTAACTATCGTACAGGCATCACCTAGTAAGGTTGTTGCTCCCCCGACTGAATTCAATGACCACACATAAGTAACAAACATTATTAAGGCCGTCTTTAAGTTTTAATTCATTTTAGATATCTATCCTAGCACGTAACATATAAGCCACCGTGTACCTTATATGAAGCTTGTAGCTAGGGGATAAGTCAGAAGACATCTCAGAAGATAAGCCTAGAGGTAAACAAACATCTATTTCATGAAATTAATTCATATAAGTATTTAACTATCTTATCAACTTACATCAAACTTATATTAAAAACCTATTTGATTAGACTCTTAGTAGGAACCCTATCATAGCTATGAAAATTGCCACGCCAAGATACAAATGGTACTCCTTTGTTTGTCAATTCATTTCTTTTCCTTTGTTTATAAACATTTATTATAAAAACATCATTGTTCCCTATCATTCATATAAGGACTTTGAAAAATTATTAACTTATGGAAAATACGCATTTTTCCAGCAAAAATACATTTGAAACAACATACTTCTCTTATTGATCTAGGTCTAGTCAGACATATTACATCTACATTACTTCTAATTCATTTACAAGTTAAGTCCATATTGATTAACCTATTCAAGTTGATTAGACTTAATTAATCTAATTCATTTTAGCTTATTAAGGTTCATTAAGCCATGTTAAACTTAGGTTTATTAACTAAGTTCATTTTATACTTAAAATCTATGTTACGTTTAATTAGTTATTGTACCTATTAATTTGCTTAACTCATTTATATTAATATATCATATTATCTATCGTTTGTTTATTTCATTTCATTTTTCTTTCTTTCCTTTTTCGTATTTTTCTTTTCATGCAGGGGACTGATCACACCTATGATGGAGAGCGTGATGGTCATCATGCCTATGATCAAGGAAAAATTATTAATTAGTGGCGATCATAGGTTGCATCACGACCATGATCATCCAAAAATTTTAAATTCGAGTTTATCACGGGCCATGTCATGCTTGTGATGGACAGGGCGTCCAAAGTTATGTTTTCCTTTGTATTTTTACTTTAATCTTAACTACTTGTTTACAATATGCTTCAAATAAAACATCATAAAATTAACATACACACCCATATGGCCATAACCATAACTTATAACACTTATATACCATTATTACTTCAAATAACATATATCATAACATTAAATTTCTAGCCTTATACTTGCATAAACATAAACCTAAGTTTTGATATAATATCATATATCACATGCTTATTAATTTTATCACAAACCCTACATATTTCTAGCTCTTATTCATCATTCTTATGCATAATCAACAATCAAAACAAAGAAACAACTTAACTTACTTGTTTGGCAAGCATAGGCTACTTGATCTTTACTACAACTCCTCCTCTTAAGTTGATGCAGCTTCTTCTAATTTGATTCCCAACCTTTATCTTGATTTTGTAATTTCAATTTCTCCTATATTCTTCTTGAATTTGAGATTTTGATTTGATTTGATTTTAGAGAGAGAAAGAAAGAAATGTAGAAGAGGAAGAGAAGAGAAGAGGAAGATGAGAGAAAAAGAAGAAAGAAGAAAAGAAAAGGAAGGCAAGGGAAAATGAAGAGAAAAGTCAAAGTCAAAGTCAAAGAAATGATTATCATAAAAAGATATTTAAGGAATATTTATGGGTAGGAGATTTTATTTAAGCTTTTTAGATGATTATCTTAAGTATTGAAAATAATTAGAAAGAAATATGGGAATTTATATAATAGAAATTAATGACTTGAATCAAAAGTCTAGCTTAGGAGTTTAATTTATAAGATATTGATATTTAGTTTGAGTTCAAGCTTAAAAATTAATATTTATAAATAAGCAAAATAATGGGGATTAAGGAAATGAGATATAGGTTAAAATGGCTAAATAGGGCCTTTTAAAAATTTAAGCTTGAGAAATTTTGGTTCATTTCAAAACTAGGAAGAAAAGGAGTTCAAATTTGATGGTTGGAAAGATTTGAATAATTTAACTCATAAAACTGATAATTGGAGCAAATAGATAATTTGAAATCCTAAACTTCAATTAAATCTATTTATTAATTGATCATGTCAAATTGTCTAATTATATCCTATAATTCACTTTACTTGTTTTAATTAAATTATCTAAGTTTAATTTCTAAATTAAATTCTAATTCAAGTTCAAAATTACCCACCTATTTCACTATTTAATTAAACCATTTCTAATTTAGTTTAGCAAAATTTTTAGGGTGTCTCATCTAGATACCAAAATCCCCCATAAATAATATAGGTAAATTGTTAAATTGAAGAAGAGATATCACCAAGTGGAAATCACCCTATTGGCTTGGATGCTTTTCGTTGAAATTGATAGATACCAAAATTACAATGGTAATATTGTTAAAGTAAAGCATTGGCTTTAGTGGGGAATAAAAGTACTGGCTTAAAATATAGGATTTAGGAAGACTATGGAATATATACTTAATATGGGGTGAAACATAGTCTAGACCTCCTTAATATATATATATATATATTATCATTTTTAGTAAATTAATTACTAAAATAAACTACTAAATTTGAATATTGAAAGTGTAAGTTAGGTGGAAAAAAATTACATATAACAGTTGCAATTTACAAGGTGCGATTCCCAAATCACACATCTAAAATGCAATGCTCCTAGCAAACAAGTGACAAAAAATTAGACTTGCACTTGATAAGTTTCAAACTATCAAACTTATATAAGATGAGACTACATTTTAACAAGATGAATTGAATCGAATTTCAATCGTTTCAATCCATAAAAAATGCATTTAAATTATCATAACATGTCTTGCATTTCACATATGCAAGTTATGTCTAAATTGAAATGCCAAGACATGCAATTTCAGAAAGTTATTTTGGTAATTAGGTTTAATGATGGTTTATTTTATTTTAGTAATTAAATTAAAAAAAATATAAACCAACAAAAGAATCACTTATTAAGTATGTGCAATTTTTTTTTTTTTTGCTAGTAAGATGAATTTCATTTAATGTGAAAAAATTACATCAATCAAACTCATCAATACAAAACTATCCATAGAAAAAGAATAAAAAAATGAAGGATTAGGGGTATCAAAACCCAATCGAACAAATCGACACAGCCCTTCAAACATTTAATTGTCCCACTTAGGAGATAAAATACCCATATGAACAAGACTCACCCTACTAAAGAGTAGAAAAAAAATCCCATGATAGGGATAATATAATCCCACATAAGAGATGGTAATAAAAAGAAAAGAAAAAAAAAGATAAATACATAAAATTGAAATTAAAAATAAACTGCTTATTCAAGAAGCTGTTGATAATTCAAAATCCAGATTGTTACGTGTAATAGGGCTTTAAAATATAAACATTATTATTTATATTTATTTAGGCTTGACTCACGGACTAGGTGATAGATCCTAGTGAGTCTAGTTCAATTATTGTGATGGCTCAAGGGGATTTGGCTTGGTGGGCCTAGAATAGGGATCATTGGACTGGTTTGTCACATCCAACATTTCTTAGTAGGATCATGTACACAGGAGATGACTATTGACCTTGATCTATGAGGAGCTCATTCAGGATAACCAATGAATTAAGTGTACTTTATTTCATTTGTCAATTACTATGGTGATCTGATGGTCGTCATACATGCCAAGTGCCTGTAAATAATTAGTCGCTCTACCTCATTTCCAACTTTTGAAGAGAAAAGACAAACATCATTCTATAGAGGAGACTCTTTTTAGAAAGATCAAACAAGGTGACTCAAGTGATTTCTACCTTAATTGCTCAAGAAATATAAGGTTTATGTGTGAGGCTTACTCAAGCTCCCTTATCTATTACTTGTGCATTCAAGATACTGAGATTGCTTGTCCCTTCACCCAGTCATACTTTTCAAGCCATCCCGCCATCAAATATCATCTCCTTAGTATTATTTCGAAGTCACATGCTAGGTGCAAGATCTACACGACGCATGCGTGATCACTATCAGCAAGAACTCTACATCTATATTATGATCCCTCCATATTCACCAGATTGTTGAATTGGGCATATTGGTAAATTGTGATGAATCGGTAATGGTGGAAACGATTAAAAAAAAAAAACAGATTTGAAAAATTTCTATTCATTGAAAAGATAGGAATCCATAGATATTGAACCACAAAAGAAAAAAAAAGATTTTCGGTTTTTGGTAAAAGGGAAATTAAAGATTGGAGAGGAGGGACGACCACCTCAAAAGCCAAGGATTAGTGAGATTTTTTTTTTTTTTTTTTACCTTAGAGAGAGAGAGAGAGACGCGCAAAAATTTAATATAACAGTAGAATCATAACGTAAGATTCACAAAACTATATGAAATTAATTTTTTACCAAAAAGGTGCAAAGATGGAGAGAGACAGAGACATGCAAAAATTTAATATAACGGTAGATTCATAATGTAAAATTCACAAAATTGTATGGATTTAAATTTTTACCGAAAAGGTGTAAAGATGGAGAGAAAAAATAATAATACCTGATAGCAATGATAGGATAAAAAGAATAAATAATTAATTGATAAAAAGAATACGGGGCAGGGAGAGGAGAAGCATAAGAGAAAATGATGGTAAAAGAAAGGGTAGATGCCATATTTAATATTTGAACTTTATAAACTTGTTCAATTAATTATTGAAGTTCAAAAGTATCAAATTATTGTTTGTGAACTTTTTAAGTTCATTTAGTACCTAAATGAGAAGGTGAATTGCAAAAATTAGTAAAATTCTGGTAGCTGATTGTAAAATTTAATGAAGTTCAAATAATTAATTTCTAACTTTAACAAAGTTTGTAATTTGATACTTTTAAACTTTTGGTAGTTAATTGCATAAAAGGTAAAGTTTAGATACCAAACATGACAAAGGTGATATTAACCCTAAAAGAAAAATCATTTATAAGAGATATCAAGTATATTGTAAAGAGAGCTCTGAAACGTGGAGGTGGTATCAAATAAAGAAAAGGGGGAAAAATGTATTTTTTTTCCTTTTTGATAAATGGCTCAGCATTTAAAAGCATATAATAAAACAAACAGTTTTTTATTTAATTAAAAATTTTATGATGCCTTGATATTGTTAGATAGTATTTACTTAATATAATAGAATAGATAGATAGAGAAAGAACATAAAAGATATAAGATATTAGATATAAGAATAAAATGTATGATAAGATTATGTTGCTGATAATGATAAGGTATGATAAGATTATTTAAATATACTGCACCATACTTAGCCTAACCCCTACTGCTACCGCGATTGCCCTTGCCCCAGTCGGTATCTATTTAATTCTATCTATTATATGTCTATCTATACATAATATTACTATTATGATTTTGGTGTCTACTTATTCAATACAAGCAATAAAAAGCATCCAAGCCCAACAAACCCAATCAATCATTAGGCTCGGAATACCCTAAACCTACACCTAATTAATCTAGAAATAGTATAATGGAATAATGTAATATGTAGTTGCGTTTAGACTAGAATTAGAGTTAATATAGAAATTGAACTTAGATAGTTTAGTTAAATCAAATAAAGAAATAATTAGACAACTAACATAATCAGATTAGTATGTAGATTTAATTGAATTTGAGATTTCAAATATCTCTTTATTTATTATCTAAATATTTTATCTATGTATTTTTACAAATTGAAATTCATAATCTCTTCCAATCTTCAATTCGAATCCTTTTTTCTTAAATCTTAATCCCCTAAAACCTTAAACAAACCATTTTAAAAGTATAGTAGAACTCCTAAACCTTTAAACTTTAGTTGACTTTCAGATATTAAAATCCCAATAATTTTTTAAATCAACTACCTATTTAAAATCATTAGTTTTTAAGCCAAATTGAAACTTAGTATCAAGTTCGTACAAATTGAATTCCTAAATTAGATTTGTGATTCAAGATATAAATTTCTAATTATAGCTTCTCAAATTACTTTCTAATTATCTTCAATACTTAAAATTATCAAAAAGGTTTTAACCCAATATTTCTACCTTAAAAATATATTTAATTTCTTTCTTTTTCCGTTTCCCTTTCCTATTGTGCCATATGCCTCTTCCTTTCTCTTTCTTTTTCTTTCTTCCCTTGCTTTTCTACGTGCTCTTCTTCTTCTTCTTCTTCTTCTTCTTCTTTTTCTTTCCTTTCTCAATTTTCAAATACAAGATCTCAAATTCAACAAGAACATAAGAAGAAATTAAAGATAAAAAACAAGATAGAACATGGGAGTTATGCATGAAGAAGCTACAACAACTAAGGAGTATAGTAGTAGAGAAGATCAACCTCCTTGGACTTACTAAAAAAATAAGTTTAGTTGTTTCCTTATTTCAATTGTTGCTCATGCATAAAAATATTGAATTAGAGTTAGATAGATATGGAACTTGTGATAATATTGATAAGTTAATAATATATGAACATATATGTTAAAACTTGGATGTGTATATGCATGTGAAGATTATATGTTTGATGAAATAATTTAAGGAAATATGATATAGAAATATATATAGAAGTATTTATAAGTTAAGATTATGCATGGGTATACTAATAATAAGATGTTTTTGTTGATGTATGTTGAAAATAAGTAGTTAAAATTAGAGTAAAATAAAGAAAGAACGTAACTTGATCTCTATGTGCATCACGAGAGTGATATGCTTGTGATACAAGTAGAAAGAAAAATCAAATACGATCACGGCGAAACAAGGACTGTGATTTCCTTTGATCAAAATAAAGGATGATAACAAGTGTGATATTACCCGTGATCTGGCCTAGACCACAATCGTGATCGAGGTGTAATCCTTCATCACGGGCGTGATGAGGCCAGTGATTTAGATCATGGCCCCCATCACGGGCGTTACCTGTCTCCTTGTGTGTGAGAGAGAGAGAGAAGAAATAGATGAATAATAGTTTATATTATATAATTAAGTGAGTTAAAAGAATTTATAGATTAATAATTAATTAGATTAGATAAATAAGTTAAAATATAAATGAGTTTGATAACTAATCTAGGTTTAATACATGTTTTAAATATGAAGTGAACAAGCTAACAAACTTAAGTTTAAATATGAATCTTAGATACAAAATGAACTTGATTAGTAAACACATGATCAACATGACTTAACGTGTTAAAATGGATTAGATTCGTTAAGTCTATTCAACTTAGTTAAGATTAAGTTAATAAGCTTAATAATTTATAATTGGCTTATATTAATATGTAGGCTTAAATTATAAATAACATAGGTAACATGTAGTTTCAAATGTTGGTTTGTTAAGAAATGTGAGTGTTTTGAAAATGAATAATGTGATAATGTTTTTATAATAAATGATTATAAATAAAGAGAAAAGAAATAATTTGACAAACAATGGAAAACTATCTATATCTTAGCGTTGCAACTTTGCAACTGTAATATATAAATAAATAGATCATAGTGAAGGGTGGTATTGTAATATATGATTGTTTAAGAGGTTAATTTTGTCATGTAACAATTGAGATTGAACCCGAGGAAGTTGTTCGAGAAGGATCGAAAACAGAAGGAGAAGGCTGGATCTAAGCTGCCAGCCTAGGAAGGGAAGGCCGCCAGCCTTGGTTGGAAAGCCGTCGGTGTTGAAGCATACATGGAGTTTCGATCAAACAATTCAAAATTCGTGTATAAGTTGCCAATGTATAATGAACGCTGGCATAAGTATCTAGGCCTTGGCATTTATAGTGAAAACCGCCGGCTTTCTGTCAGCTTATGTGGTTCTGTTGCTTGATTTGAGTTTAAGTTGCCCCTGAGCCGCCAGCTTGTGTCCAGCCTATATTTCCACGAAAAATAATCATCCATCTTTGTGCTAGGGTTTCCTATTTCTTATATAAATGCCCCAAAGTCTTTCGTTCCCTCCTTATATTTTTTTCCCAAGGTAAATTCTAGGTAAGACTTCCTCCCAAATCTCTTTTGGTTGAGTTTTTTACTATTTTTTGGTTTCTAAAAGTAGTTTCTTCGGTTTTAAGGAATCAAACGGTGAAGACGGTTTCGTTGGAGAATAGAACCTTAAGTTGTGATTGGTGATTTGGTGTTATAGTCAAGAAGGTGTGAGATCTAAAGCCTTGAGTAAGTATTGAATACGTTCAATCTTTATGATTCTAAAAGAAGAAATCTTTTCTGATAGTTGAATGGTTGTTGATTGAGAATTTTAACGTTTTGAGGAGTTTTGGATAAATCTGCGTTTTAGGGTTTTGTTGTCTGGTGATCTTAGAAGACAGGTATGTAGATCTAATATTGTAAATCTTATGTTTTGAGATTGTGGATTTTAGAGTTAGGGTTTAATTATAAATGAGAAATTGAATTTTGATTTGATATATGTTGATGATCAGGTCTCTGGTGAAAATTAGGGTTTAGAATCTTTTAAGAGGATTTATGGATATTGGGGTTTTGAGAAAGAGCTGAATCAGGTATGACCTTACCTTGCTTGCTGTTTATGCTTGTAGGGTTAGAAAATAAATTGATTAAATCTTATTTGGCTTATAATTGAAAATTGTGCTGCTTGCGTTTGGCTTTGATTAGTAAAGACCACGTAGAGTGTAATACTAATGAGATGCCTTAATGATCTATGTGTGAGGATATCCCGAGTGGACTCGTGATTCCGGTAGATTAGGAGTCGTGCAAAGCCTTACAGTGGTTCGTAGCGATGTTTCAGGAGTACTCAACATCAATATATGTATAGTAAGTATTTTATGTAAAGGCTTGCTATCGGGGTAATGAGTTACTTCACGTTTAGGACTAGATGCATATGGTTCTAAACTGTGCTGTTTGCTTGTCTAATAAAAGATAATAACTTGTGTTTGCTACATTAGTTTAGGATTGTATGTGATATTTGTATGTTGCATGATCATGCGTATTTGTTTATGGTATGGCATATTGGGCGTTTTCACTCATTCTTTTATTTTCAGGTACATGTAAAGATGATATTGTCTATGATTGTCTGGGTATGATTTGTATGTTGATCACATGGATGTCGATGGTAGACTTGACTATCTAGCTGAGGACCAGTAAATCTTGAGTATTGGAAATAGGAGAGAGATATGGAAGACTTTTTGAAGTTTTATTTTTACGCTATCAGTTATTGGAGACTTTATGTAGACTAGTTTGCTAGGTTTTATTTAGTGTGATGATATGTAGTTTTGGATTTTTAATAGTTCATATTTTCTAGAAGGACTATTTGATGTGATGTTTTAAAGTATCCATTGGTGAGTTTTGGTGATTATCTTTAGTATAATTTGTGGTTTAGTGTTTTATAACATTGGCGTGTTCTTATAAAGAAAAGGACATGTGGGGAGTTGTAATGCCTTTAATTTAGGGCGTTACCGCAGCCATGGCAAAATTCCTACTTAGTATCTGATCAAATATGATTATAATTAATATAGATGGATAAATAATTTAAATGCTTGTATGAGTTATTTCTTGAAAAGATATGGATATATGATTTCTCTTTTGAGATAGCCCCTAGCCTATCTTCTGTTTTTTATTGGATTTAAGATATGAAAGATATGTAGTAACTTACGTGTTGATTATTAGAATATGCATTTAAAATGAATTAAAACTTAAAGACGACTATAATGATTGAGTGTTGATTGTGCTTGTGTCGTTTAATTTGGTTCGAGAAGTGGCAACCTTATTTGGAGCCAAGCATGGTAATTTAGGTGCTTAGGACACCTCTATCATAATGCAATATGATTTATAAGTGGGCTGACGAGTAGCCAATGGGTAACGATATCAGAATAATGTCTACTTAGGCTTGAGACGAAGTAACATGTTTTAATTCACGTTTATGGGACCAGTTTAAATAACTGATGTTATGGGCTGAGATGAGTAAAGGTGCGTATGGTTGTGAACCCTAGATGAAGTTATTTTCTCTTTTTCAGTTAGATATGAGGGATATAGATATTTGAGCTGCCTATATCAACCCCTAAGTAGCTGCTATTACTCAGGACCCCGTTGGATCCCAGAGATTATTCCGGGAGTGTGAGTGCTCTATTGTTGGTTTGTTTACTTTAATTTAAAGATGATAACTTGTTATTACTGTATTGCACTAGTTTACGCTTGTATGTCATCTCGTGTGTGCTTGTGTTGCTGTGTATTGGGCTTCGGCTTATTATTCTTTCTTTCAGTGTTGATTGGTGATGATGATGATGATTTGATGTTGATGATGATGTTGAATCAGGTGTATGGGATGACTCGGAGAGAATTTGTTGAAGATTAAAGTGAGTTAGGACCTTGGATTTTATTTTGTTTTGTTTTTGTAATAAAAGATGGATTTATCTTTTGAAATTGTATATTCTAAAAGAGGACTAGTTATAGAGCCCATGTTATGTAATTAGTTTTGAAAACTTTGTTGTACCATCATGAAAGGTATATAAGATACCTCATGGTATGGTTTTAGTTTTACAAAAGTTGATTTATTCTTGTATGAGTGGAAGCTGGAAATGTTTTTATAAAATTTGTTTTCCTGTCACAAATCCAGTTATCTTTATAATCTAACTAAAAGATTTAAGAATTAAAAACTAGCTAGCAATATTTGATATAAACAAATTCTTTAAGAAAGCTAGTGCGTATAATACACAAGGTATTATACGTGGCTATTGTATGCGTCTTGATTCAATTTAAGAAGTTACAATACTATACTAAACAAAAAAAATATCATTATATAAAAATTTTAAAATAGAACTAAGACTGTTCAGAAAATAGTAGTAATTGAAAAGTTCTTTATGCTAGATTTTTCTTTTAAAAAATTATATCTATAATTTATGAATCATATAAAAAGTTTGTTTCAGTATATATATTACATGCTAAACTTATGAATTGTAAATGAATATTTGAATTTTTTTTTTTATTGACTTAACTTATCTCGTACTTGTTATTAATAAATGAGTTTAGCATATTTCATATTAGGGATAATGCCATTTGTGGTACCTGAACTTTTAAAAAGATCAATTTCATACCCAATTAAACTTTTCGTGGCCCCAAACATTATCTCACTTATGGTTGCATGACACGTGTCCAATTAATTCAATAAATAATATTAAAGTTGGTAGTGAAAAGGGTCATGAAAAGATTAATTGAATATGAAATTAAGCATTTTAAAAGTTCAGGTACCAAAAAGAGTCAAGAAAAGTTCCGTTAGGTATGAAATTAGTTTTTTTAAAAATTTAGATATTTAATTGTCCATTTCGCCAAAGTTCAAGTACCAAAAGTGGCTTTTTCCCTTCATATTAAAATGCATGTTATATAAATATGCTATTCTTAAATAATAAATTCAATCTAACGGAATCAAGGAGTTTCATAATGATTTGGAAAATTTTTTAATTCGAGCTAACTGTTTAACTCTGATGATGATGCTACTACTGCTGCTTGGTGGTGGTGTTTTCTTTTTTTATGGGTAAGAAACAAGAACAATATAGTGGCTTGGACGCCTCTAATTATTTATGATAAAATAGATAGTGATCAAGGTAATAGAAATATTTTTGAAGTAATTTAAAATCATTCGGAGTTACTTCAAAATAAAAGTCAATCTTAACATTAGATAATAAATAAAAAATTTATGCAAAACATATTAGTTGTTTGAAAGAACGCTATTCTTTTTATTGTAGCTTTTATTCCACTATTCTAATTATAATTTCTATATTTTTTTTCTTCAATTAGATAGATTCCTGTAGTATTTTTAAATAGATATGACATTGAAGACCCCATTTGTTTTGATAATAAAGTAAAATAGCTAGATACAGTGGTGAGAAATGAGTTCATCAAATCCACATGACATGGGGATCAATATAGTGGCTTGGTCACTTCTAATTATTTATGCACTACTACTGGTTGGGTGACACGGTGGTTGAAACGGCGCAAGGACGCCGACCAAAGATTTTTTTTTTTTTCCTTTTTTCTTTGTTGTTTGTACAACAAGAGATGAGGAACCAAACATGGCACATTCACGTGGAAGATGCTATTAAGCTATAATAACTTTATAAAGAACAAAGGTTGTTTGGTGATAGGGTAAAATGCATGATAATAAGCCTATTAAATTAGCAATTATTAGGTCATTCCATAATTCTTTCGTATATTTAATATAAGACGTCTGAGATTGGCTCATATGAGCATGGATGATATGTTTTGGGCCTAACAAATTTGGAGACTAAAAGTGGGGAATTCGATTATATTTTTGTAACTAAGTCATTATCTATCCATCTACTAATTTAGCACAACTGTATCAAATTATGGGAGTTGGATCCGTTTGGAGGAATGGGTAAGAATTGATCAGGCCATGGTTTGACCGATTGGTCCTTAAAAACTCCTTAATATAAATTTGGGTAAATGTCGCAAATTATAGTTGAATTTTGGTAAAAATATGCAATTAAGTACTTAAACTTTAAGATTGTTCAATTTAATACTAAAAGAAATTTTCGTGTACACCAACAATACGTTCATCATATAAGTTAAAAATGCTACGTAAGATGATGATGTTAGCTAAATTGGTAAGGGTACTATTGACGTACATAAAAAAAATTTTAGATATTAAATTGACCACTTTTAAAAATTCAGGCATTTAATTGCATATTTCATCAAAATTAAACTACCACTCACGGGACTAACCCTCCAATTTTTTTTATCTTCCATTTAGTAAAATTCCCCGTTTTGCCCAACATTTCTTGTTTCGTTGATCATCACAAAACAATCCTCAAGGCTAGTTGTTTGCGTCTGTGATAATTTATGGCCAAATTGATTTGTATTTTTTTTAAAGAAGAAATTTTGCCCTTCCAAATTGATTTGTATAATTTTTTTTTTAAAAAAAGGAATTTGGCCCTCTTTTGCATTAATTGAACCTCGAATGACGATTTGACCAATGTCCAGTCATTTGGATAATTTCACTAGAACTCCTCATACTTTTGAGTTATTGATAAAAATTCAAATAAATGAAGAATTTCCATCTACAAAAGTCCTATTGCACATTTACCAATTCTACCATACAAAACTCTCACACTTCATTACTTAAACACACTAAATCCCATATTAAGTCACAATTTCGAAGTTAACAGCAAATTTTCAAGTCCTATGATTTTACGCCACAAACACACATCATGTTGGATAATTCACATCAATTTTATAAATCCAGCCAACATCTACTCTAAAGCCCAAACTCATGTCAACTAATCCTCCAAGAATTCGTTTATATATCACTCCCTGACATTATTTTCATTATCTACACAAAATTACCAAGACAAAACCAAGTGTAAATATGGTTCAGTGACTAATTAGGGCTAATTTCAAGTTAATCCAACTTTTTAAGCACTAAAAAAAAGTCATCAGGTTTTGGATTTTATGCATACTTACATTATACTTTTGAGAGAGTTTTAAAAGCAGGGCAGGATTATATTGTTATGTTTTATTCTTATTTAATGTTTTGCGCTTTTGATAATTTCAACTGGAATATTATAATTAACTATACACTTAATTGCTTTTACTGTTAGATGCGTCATTAGGCTCAATGTTTATTTGGAGTAAGCCATGCCTACATGCGAGGCCCATCGTAGGTCTTGTTTTATAACAATGTTTTATGAACGTTACTGTTCTCGAAAAATAGATAGCACTTTGTTGAGATTTCTATAAATAAAGTAATAATTCCATAATTAAAAATTTAAAACTAGATAGAACCCACTTAGTAGTAAAGCGTTACAAATATTCCTTAATGTAACATATGTGACAAAAGTTATACATGCTGTGTGCTTAAGACGCTCTCATTGGTGATTGTTGTCCTATATTTTTTTAGTTTGTTAACTTTTAGACATTCTATCAACTAAAGAGCAAAATTGGAATTGGGTTGCTCTCTATTCCACATTAACTCCTAAAATAATATGTTTGAGTATCTTGGCCTTCCAACTATGCGAGGGTAGATCCAAATGTCAATTTTTGACTTTTATTGAACAAAAGATATTGTACAAACTCTAAGGTTAAGGAAGGAAGCTCCTATTATAGAGGTAAAGAAGTTATTTTATACCTAATTATTCTTGAGTGCCTTTAGTTTTCCTAAAAAATAGTATAAAGAAGTCACTAGTTTTATTTCAAACTTTTAGAAGGGAGAATTTAGAGAGAATAATAAGAGTTGGAAAGAATTGCAAAATCTAAGGCATGTGGAAGCCTTAGTTTAAGAGATAATCAATTTTTCAAATTAGCACTTCTTATGAGTTTAGCCAATTCTTCAAATGTTGAATATTCTCTCGACCAAGGTTTTAAAAAGTATATGTTACCTAAACTTTTTGTTTTGGCTATAATATATTAACTAAACTTGTATTGGTCTAAATTCTAGGGAAGAAAGTGAAAAATTTCGTGAGGATAGCATAGTATTCACTAAAGAACGAACCGAATGTTAAACATATATTGTCGTTGATAGGGAATGAAGTTAGGTTAAATATGTGCAGTGATCATGAATTATTCAATAACAGGGCATGCTCTTAATCCAAGACCCATAAATCCTTTCTTCAAGATACTAAAGTAAGTAATGTAGTAGGTTGGGATTGCTAGAAATGGGATTTAAGAAGTGTGGATCATTTATTGTCTGAGAAAGAAAAGCCTAGCCAAGGGAAAAAGGACTAATACATGAGTCTGGTCGAGGAAGAAGGACAGAAATGTACATCTAAAACGGGTATCACGGTGCATTTGAGAGTATAGAGTGTGGTGAGGAAAATAGAGCTTCATCTCTCATGAAATCAATTCAAAATTATGGAAATTAATTTGGCATTTCAATTGTATGCCATAGTAATATCAAAATTTGTCTTGTAATAAAAACAAACAAAACCGACTTTGCTGCTTTTGTGACGAAGTTGATTCCGTCGAACATTTCTTCTTTCAATGCCATATATGAAATACATTTGGCTGGTGTGTTGTAATTCGCACGTAATAATGAACTTTTAGATTAATAGAGTGGATGCATGGACTAAGTATCTAATGAATATAAAAAAATTAAATACATATATATGTATTTATATTATAAAAGTATAAATACTTCCTTTGGTGTCTTTATGTAGATAAGGTATATATATAATATAAATGAAAATCAAACAATCCTAATAGATATAACTTTCTTTGCACGCACACACACACTATCACGTTATAACTGTACAAAACAGATACTGATGAAAAACTAATAATTTTATTTATAAATAGATCAAACAAATATGATACGAATCAGTTACATATACAGATGCGATATAGATAAAAGTCTAACGATCCAAAGAAACCTATAATGAGACTTTTTTCTTTTTGGCCACCAGCCCTATAATGAGATTTGATTAAAAAAATGTATAAATTTATCTTGAATGTATGCTCATTGTTTATGTATTGTTTTTTGTTTCTACCTATTTCATTACTTAATCAAGCATATAATTATGACTATACTTAACTTTAAACTACTCAATTTTTCCTTTCATCCAAAAGTTTGTATCATAATTTATATTAAAAAAAGAAAAAAATTAGGTCATATATTAAATAATTTATATTGAACTAAAATGTAACTATTTTTTTTTTTACGCTAAGAACTTTTACTACATCATGATAAAAAAGATTCATGACTTTTCACTGACTTAATATTATTAAATTTACATATACAACGTGGGTGCAATATTCATTAGTATAATATTAAAGCCAAATGACCCACTTTTGGTGCCTCACTTTTTTTTCGCCTTTATTTCAATAAAATCCCCTTAAATATATACATGATAATCAATATGATAACCTCTGCCCACGTATTAGTATTGCAAGGATATCACGGCAAAGTTCTATTGAAACTACCTAATGACTCGATTTCTTTCGTTCCTTTTAAATTCAATTTCCCATCTCCCTCTCTCTTATATTCTCTCTCAATTTATGGTTAACCGTAATTTTTTTATTTTTTATTTTCCAAATTGTTATCCATAATTCATAGATTAAATATCCAATTTAGTACTTGAATTTTGCAAAAATATTTAATTTAGTATCCAAACTTTAAAATAATTAATTTAATACTTAATCAAAATTTTATTACTATTTTTACTATCTCCTTAACACAGGTTGCTTGATTTGCAAATCTAAAGAGATAACATATAATCAAATTTATATCAATGCTCCTAAAACTGCTAGTATTGATTGAATACTTCCACATCAGAAAAGAGAGTAAATATTGTTAGTGAGGTAGTAAAAATAGCTGCTAAAACTTTAATTGGATAGTAAATTAACCACTTTAAAATTTAAATACTAAATTTGATTTTGCGCAAAGTTGAATTACCATATGTTTGGTTTTTCCTAATTTATATATATAGTCAGCGAGTAGTTTGTCAAGATTAGCATTGCGTTTTCAAAAATTCCTAGCCAAAGTCCTCAAAGTGTCGTAGCTACGATGTTCAAAGAGATTTACAAGGTCTGCAAATCTTTTGTGAAAAACCGACCACAGGAAGAAGCTGAGGCTGTCAACAACCCCCATGTAAGCGTCGTTGATTTGGGATTGGTTTGTTTAAGATTCTTCAGGTAATCCTGCTAAAGCATCATCTTGTTTCTCGTTATATGTGAGCAATTAAGTTAATTACTTGTTTGTGATTAGTGATGGTTCGAATCAACAGCAGGAAAAACTTGGAAATAGATCTCAATAGAGGTCGATTCAAAAGCTGCATACGACATGATTTCCTTGAAAGCTGCTCTTTTATGGACAAGTTTTGGAACCATCTATGATGTTTTAGTTTCTAGAAACTCTTTTGAATGTTGTTTACAGTTTTAAGATCATGGAACTGCTATCCCAGCCCCCTAACTAGACTTCTTTCTTGAGCATTTAGGCCCTCGGACTCCTATTAATTAGTGCTTTCCCAAATAAGTGTATGATTTGCGAAGGAGAAAGGACCTCAATTAGTCTACTTAGAATTCAAATTATATTTGAATTTCTTAAATATCCCTTCGATCGTTTGTCGATGAAAATAAATTACCCATTTCAATAGAATCCTTTTTTTTTTAAACTAAATTCAATCCATATAATCAATCTTACTTTTTCTAATAAAATGATCATCGACTCTTTCTCCAAAATAATAATTGTATTTCATATTTATTCCTTTTGAATCATTAGATAGTTGATGGGGATCGAATCCAAATGAATTACATTTATGAAATTAAATTCCAAAGCTGAAAACTAAACAAGGCTACCATGAGCTTCCAATTAGGATTGAAAACAAGTTGAGACTACTCGTGAGCTACCCAAGCTCAACTTGATGATAATTTGAATTCGACTCAACTAAATTGAGTTAAACTCGAGTTCGAGCTACTCAATTAGTTATCGAGCTCGTGTTCGAGTTTTAAAATAATTGATTCAAGCAACCTGCAAGCCTAATCTAGCTTTTACACTTTTTATTAAAAAATAAAAAAATTATGTTTTTTCCTATTTTTAAAGCATATTTTCGTACATTGGTTTTTTCCTTTATATCCAATGGTCCACACTAGTTATATTTAAAATCAAATGGACTAAAAACTCAATCATATTCCCAAATCCTAATTTATTTTTTAGTTTAATTTATTTTTATAAGAATAATCGAACTTCATCAAGTTAAGCTCGAGTTTATCAAGTATCAATTCGAGTCAAGTTCGACAATTGAGTTCGAGTTGAGCTTTGAGCTTCGCGCTTCGATTTTTGCATTTAACTCGACTTCGAATTTGACACTGTATTGTCTCGACTTGACTTGTTTACAACTATACTTCTAGCATTTAGAATTGAATAGGGGCTGAATATCATATGTGGTATCTGGTTTTTGTTGATTTCTACAATTAATTATTTAAAGTTTAAAATGTCAACCATAGATTTTTTGAGTTCATTTATTATACTTAGACAAAATAATTGATTGAAAAAAGCGAATAAAATTCAGAGTAGCAGATTGTAAAATCTAGTAAATCCAAGTAGTTAATTGTAAAAATAGATAAAATTTATGTACTAAATTGACACTTTAAAACTTTAAATAGTTAATCCCGAAATAACAATCACCCTAGAATGTGTGGTGATCGATATGTTAATCTTCTGACAAGCTATTGACAATATCATATTATGAATATAGATGTGGTACGTTGGATTAACTCTGTAACAGCTATTATTTAACAATAGACTTACAACGGAATAACTATTCCACGGATTGTTTGTAAATCCTTTATGAAAATCAAGGAAATAGCAATTCTTGATTCCATTTAACATATTTCTATATCTACTCACGAGTCATCTAAAGAAGTACAAACAGTAGTTATTACTACTTTTCCATTTTTAGCAAAATATAATTCTAATCCTACCCAATTCTGCCAAGGAATTTCAATTACACCGCAAAAGAAAGTTTGTGCTAACTCCGTTGCTTTACGCCTCTTAAACTTTATGAATAAGGAAGTAGAAAACAAGAAGACAGGCGATTTCACAAAATCATCTGCTTTGGGTGTCATCTGAGCCTCTGAGGCAGTTGAATGAATGGCGACTCATTTGAATGGAACCGATTCTCAGGAACCACAAGTTCGGGGTCCAAGCCACTTGAATTAATGGACCTAACATTCTAATTTCCCTTTTTCACTTTTCTTGTTTCACCATCTGGATTATTGAACTGGCCAGTGAGGCGTTCCTGTCCAGTAGTAATGCCATGTATGGACATGCAGGGGCAACAGGCTCTGAATTTTCGCAATTTCTCACTGATGGAAGTTTAGAATTTCTGCAACGTATGAAGGACAAATAGAAACAGAGGGAAAAAGAAAAGATCATGAACTACAGACAAAGGAAATGGAATCATACACAATATTCACATCATCTTTCACTGAGCTTTGCAGTGTTTCCTAACTTTGTACAGACCCAGTTTAACTACACACTATAGACCTCGTACTTACAGAAACAAAAGATGTACAAAAAGCCATGTTTAGATTTATAAACAACTGTGGCTTTTGGGTATAGTTTCCTAAATACATTTGACTACAATAAGACCTGGACACATTATTGGGGTCGAGGCATATAACCATTTACAGCCTCCTTTATCTGCGTATGGTTTTCTGGAGGTAGATATATCTGACCTGTACACAGCTTCTACTTACAGAAATTAGCAAGGTCGACGATGTGCTTGTTAGGAGTGGGATCTGATCAACTTGAAATTCTGAAATTTGAAAAAATTGCTGAAAAGGTATCCAACAGTCGTCTCCTCAGGGGGTTTAGGCAAAAGGCTTGAGTTATGTTTGACCTGTAACGCCGTTGCTCCAATCTGTTGTCGGATAGAGTCAATGATCTTGAAATCAACTGGGTTGCCCATTACATCTGATACATAAAAGGTGTCTTTGGCTTTTCCATTTTCTGTTGAAATCTCAGCTCTTCTAATAGACAAACCGTTTTCCCGAAATACCGGGTTATATCCGAGAGAAGTCCAACACGATCCTCTGTGCACAACACCAATTCCATACCCTGCATAGCAGTTAATATTGATCAACACTTTTTATAATAACTATCATTAAAAAAATTTAAAAAAAGAAAAGAAAAGGTTCTTTTGGAGGAAGTCCTCCATACCTCATATACCCGCCTTTCAATGGCTGCTTCAAGACACTGCACAATACGGTCCCTCTCAGCTTCTGAGCCAATAGGGAGTCCATCAACATGTCGTATGTAAAATTCCTGCACACACAACATTTTGAATTAATAGTCAGTATACGTCAACAAATTTGCAAACAATTTCTTGAGTAAAACTGACAAGCAAGCAGTAGCAGTACATAAAACATAGTAAAAAAGGTAAGAGTAAAAAGTGCTCAGTACAAAAGGCAGATGTCCCAACATTCTAAACCTCGGATGTGGGCTCAGCTAGGTGAGCTCTGCTACATCACGCCCATTTTAATGCAATATCATCAAAGTTTTCTAGCCAGATCATTTAGGCTGGCATTTACTTTTGACATATTTTACTACCATAATCTTATACCATAGCCTTTCTAACTTGCCAAACACGAAAAAGAGATTCTGCAAAACTGCAAAACTGCCTACCCAAACGTCTTAGTCAAAAGAACGTTTCACACTGAGACATAAACCAAAGGAACAAAAATAACCCTCCTACCGAAACTTACCTGATAAGCCTCCTTTGTGCCAGTGTTTACCATCCCGTGGAATACTACATATTGCATGTCTGTCAGAGTGCAGACTATGTCAAACATTAGCTTTGGTCGATCTTTACATCTCATAGTAACAATCGTGTGTCTTTCTCATTACAATCCATGATTGTTATGCAGGGTTTGAGCTCTTCTCATCAACTTTCCTTAGCCCCATTCTTCTTTCATAGTCGATCAGCAAACATAATTTGATGCAACCTCCTATCCCGATTCATAACTCCAGGAGGTGAAAGTGTTGTCTTCGCTGTCCTTGGATCATCATCTCCCTTAAGAACATTGCTAAGCAACTCTTTAATAGTTGCAAGACGCTTTGGATCTTTGATTGCGGAGCCTGCAGAATCATCAGTGACATGAACTACGGCTGCAGCCCTCATGTTGTGTGTCCATATTTCCGCATTTACAACATTGCAGTGAAGGTCAGCAAGAACTGCACATACTTCAGATAATAAACCAGGCCTATCTGTGCCAGTGAGTTCAATTGGAGTATGCTCCTCGGATGGCATTACCCCCACAGACCTCCTCACAGATTGTGAAAAGCTTGCATTACATTCAAGTCTCTACAAAATAATAATTACCTTATATTGTGATGAAAGTTCATGAATGAAACACGAAGATGGTAAGTACTTTATGAACTCCCTTTAACTTTGAAAATAGTGAACTTAAAACTCATTGATGGGCATCCATTATTTACATTAGTTAAGAGCAGATATATGAAGGCAAGTCTAATTCAAGTCACTTCAATAAAAAAACTAATAGCTAAGAGAGACAAGGTGTAATTTTTCCTTTTGGCTTAAAACAATCATGTGTGGTTCGCATAGGTGGTTTGTAATTAAGGATTGCTAACACAGTTAATGGAAACACATTTTGGGAAGTCTAGGGAAATACGACCACATTACTTGAGTTACAGAGGTACAAGCAAATTTCTGAAATTAAGGGGGTTAGCTACAATTAATCCAAAAATTAAATCCTAGAAACAGGCCTTCACTAATTGTCTCCACAATTAAGAGGCATGCATGTAATGGAGTTACTTATTTTCCAGTAGAAAGTCAAGGAAAGAAGAATCCCTGTGTGTATTACTTATTCATCCAAAAGAAAAAAAGTTTCCTTGTGCATGAAGAATGCTGCTTTAAGAGTCAAACTGGTAATCCAATCATTTGAGATACATACCTTAAAAATATTATAGCATGGACATGCTATAATTGACAAATCTCAAAAGCAAAGACTATTTTAAAAGGCTGAACAGCATGAAACATGTGATAGTTGCTGAGCTGGAAGTAAATTGTGTTGGATATCTTGTAATGCATTACAAATTACCAAGAGAAAAGGAGGTCTCTTAAAAACCATAATGATCACATTTTGCTTTCTACTTATAAAAAAGGAAGAGTCATGGAACACACTAATATTACATCATAGAGTTTTCTACATTGAGGGATTTTTTTTCACCTTTTCCTTTTCTATTTTTGGTAAATTACATTGAAAGATTGACCAACAAGCACCAAGAAAGTTCCTTTTTCTACATGGAGAAGGTCAAGAAGGAAAGGGTGCATGAGGGATCAACTACAAGGATGCTGACTTCTGCTACCAAATGCAAATTCGGAAGTGAATAAAAAGAACTTGCTAATCTAATTTATTACAAGAGTACACTATTAAAAAAGGTACAGCAAGACTTTTACCCTCTTAATAAATCCAATGACTTCCTTATCTCTGATTTTCTTCCCCTCATGGTCGATCACATTAAACACTGAAATTTTTAAGAAAGAGAGTGGAGGAGCTAAGTGAATGGCTAAAAAATTGTTCCTCCGATCAACAACTAGAAATTAAAGCCTCACCATCCATGAACCATCCAGCATCTGATGATATGTATGCTTTAGTTATCACAAGGTTCATATCCATCAGCACTTCGACAACATCAAGAAGGATTCCATGTTTGTTCACACTGTCAACCTGAAGAGAACTCAAGATTAGTATCCATACAAAAAGTTGAATGAAACTGAACTTAATTACATCATTCGTTGTCAAATAATTGATTGCTCTCAAAACAGACAATAACTGCAAAACCTTACCTGAATAACAGTTGCATTCTCGGAAGACTTGTTGTCAATTACAACCCTGCAATACAATTGATGATGTTGAGTCAGCATCAGCAGAAACTTCATTACAGCAAATAAAAAGAAACCCGTATGATATAATTAATGCATGTTCAAATGGCATAGACAAGTAGACCGTGCACAGCAAAGCCTTCTCACAATATCAGGCAATAAGTACTAACATATAATCTGTGATAAAATGTTGCTAATTACAGATTTATCTTATCACCACAACCAACGTTTCATGTTGGATTTTATCACTGCGACCCTCTTCCAAATCAGGCAATGTTAGGAAATGCATTCCCCGGAAATCGGGAATCCATGCAATACAAAACACCCTTAATTCAACTCAAAAAATTGAAATAATTAACAACTAAAAAGATCAACCTGAGACTGGTTTCCTCTATCTATTTCGTTCCTCATTCAATAAAAAAATTTTAAGAAAAAATATTCACTCAACCCAATTGCTTTAACTCAATCCAAATCATGGACCAAATCTCCTTATCCTCAAATGGTATCACCATCCGTGTTCCCATCAATCCGTAACCCAGCCAATCAGATCAAATCATGTAAGAAAACTCTTTAATGGGGGAATCGGACACAACAACACAATTCCAACCTTAGAAAAACTTATCCCCAATTTACAATACAATTGGTTCACATCAATTAACAAGAATCACTACAACAGAATCAAACAAGAAATATAAAACCCTAATCGTAACTACGATTTGAACTCGTAGCAATTTCATAAAAACACACAACAAATGCACCAATTATCACTCATGAACACCCAAATGAGTTAAAAAAAAACATTAATTCACAACCCTAAAACAGACAGACAAATTCCGAAAAAGCACATCAAGAAGAACTGCTATTTCCGCAGCATTAAAAGCTCAAAATTAGAAAATTGACAACACCCAATACAAAACTGATAGAAAAGATGTAAACTTTATGTAAAACAAAGACGATGAATTTCCTTTTTTCTGTTCCATTCCTTATTCAACTGTTCTTTGTGGTCAATTACCTAGGAGGGTTCATTCTTCTGATAAGCTTAGCATACTCATCATCCATATCTTCAACAGAAACAAAACTCAACTCTCTTTTTCCTCTTATTTTTTTGGTTAATTCTTCCCTATTTTTCACACAGGAAAAACAGAATATTGTTTACAGAACAATGAAGTTGAAGTTGTATAATTGTAATGGGAAGGGTTGATGATTCTCTTTCTCCTTCTTCTTAATTCTTCCAATATCTAACGAAGAGAGAGAAAACGGTGTTGTATTGTTGTAGTGAGAGAAAAAAGGTAAAGTTGGAGGGGGATGGAATGGAATTGGGCGTTCGGGTTTACGGCATTCAAAGAGACTTTTAACGGTTTTTTAGTATCAAGTGGTAACAAGTGTCCATTTCCAGAATAGGGGATGATTTTTTGGGCCTAAAGTCACATGTGTGGAAATAAATTGGAACAGGACAGTCTCACTCATTATATATAGAATAATCATAATGTTGTTTTTATTTTTTTAAATTTTCCGCATAAAATTTAAAATTATTGAAATTACGTACCAGGGTTGAATTTTTATTTGTCAAAATTATTATATTTGGATATCTATCACACAATCTTTTTAAATAAAATAATGGTAGTATATTTAACTAAAAAAAGTTAAATTAGTAATATTTTGCAATCTTAAATTCAAGTACAAAACTTAAAAATTGAAAATTTAATTGAATATAGCACTTAATAGCTTCAATAGTAAAAAATAAAAAAAAAGTACGATACACATTTAAAAAATTCAAGTGGAGATAAAGCTTAAGATGCAAAGTAGCAAATTTATATGCGAGTAGGGCTAAAGGAGTGGAATTAGGTTGAGTTTTTAAATGATTTGGCTTGACTCATTTAAAAAATTATTGATTTTGAGCACAAGTTTTATTAGGTTTTTGTTGAGTATAACAGTTAAGCTCAAATTTGGCTCATTTAGATAGACAAAATTAATTTATAACTCAAGTTTAACTTACTTCTATTTAAGTTTCACATTTTGATTTTTCTTGAATCTAAAAGTAATAAATAAGAAATGTGAAATGTGTATACATAAATATATTAAATAGAAATTACTTATTTATTTTAATTATATATAATATATTTTAAATATAAAACTTACAAGCTACTAACTAGGCTCTTCATAAAGTTTGCTAAAAGGCCTACTAGTGAATTTGTTCGTGGGTGACTTACATGTCCAAACTTGTTTCATAGCTAAATAAGTTATTTGAGAGAGCTTGTAAGCCAAAAAAAGTTAGAGTTTAATTCGTTTTGATAATTGAGTTTTACTTTGAGATCAATCTGGATTCTTTTATTATATGAACTTGAGTAAGTCGAGCTCAAATATGTTACGAGCACTCAATCCATTTACAACATGTTAACTTAAAATTATATTGAAAAAAAAGAGTTCATGAATCGATAAAAGTTGAGAAATAAAATATATAAGATGTTAAGAAAAAAACACAGAAAATGGACAAATATGTTAAATTAATAATAGTACATCTTTTATAAAAACTTAATCATTTACCACTTTAAATGATTAACTTTTAATAACTATTTCATTAATATCCAATTGGAGTTGGACTAATCACGTTCTGCTCGTGATTGATAAATGTGCAAGTGTGTAATATTTATTGCGAGTTATTATACTTGTAAACTAGTGAACTGTAACTTCATTCAAGCTTGACTAATTAAAAAAGTGTGGGTTGTAAGTGGTCATCCAATCAGTGAGCAAGATCCTTGGATTACGATGTCATAGTATTGGATAGGCCAAGTCTTATTGTCATTTATCATGCACTAAAAATCTATAATGTCAATAATTTCACTATGTATAATACTCAAGCATTATTTATAAAGACTATTATTAACTAAGTGAGTTTCTAGTCAATTTTAGATTAAAAAGCTCTTGATTAGGTTTTGTAAACATTTGAATATAATAGAAAAATAAAGTTTTTATAAAAGATTTATATACAGTAAGTATTTGAAAAGTCTTTTAGCAAACAACTAATACTCTTTAAAGTAGAATAATATTTGCCAATACGTCTACAACTTGAACTTATCTAACCACTCCTCAACGTCGAACTCGCATCCCAAGTAATTACACTAATCAATATCAGAATCATCACCTCAAAAATGAGTTGAAGCCTAGTATAACAACAATACAAATACACACGATATGATCACATGCACTTAGTCTAAATGTAAATACAACAATCAACAATTTAGATTTTTAATTTAGGTGTGGCAAATCATGTTAGGATTAGAGACAAAAAATATAAATTATAAGATTTTTTAATTTGAATTATGAAAGTGAAACTTATCTTTAATTTGTTGAATTTGTGATTTAAGTAAAATGAAATTTGAAAGCAAATTGAGAGACAAAGGAAGAGGAAGTAGCAACATCAAGAGAAAGGGAGAGAGAAATTTGATGTTGAAAATGAAAAATTTTGGTTAATATAATGTGAGTTGGGACATTTGTACACATCAGAATACATGTGAGAGGTAAAAGACAAGAATACCCTTAGATGATTAAATAAGGAAGTTAGAGGCATGCAAGATAATTTAGGGATTTGGCTTAGGTAACAACTATTGGAAATTTTGTATTGATTCCAAGACTACTCCTATAAGACCAAATTAGAGAAAAGTGTGGGCTTTTGATAATTGAATAAGATAATATAGAAAGAGAAATTATTTTTTATTTCTAATGTCAAATTAATTCAATTACTAAATTAATCAATTTAACTTTATTTTTAACATCAACTTTGGTTCAAATTATATCCTATAGTTCTCATTTATTTAATTAAACTAGTTATCAAATTATTATTATTTAAGCAAGCTCAAATTAGTTTAAACCAACTGATGTTATTATATGGTATTAAATTACTTTCTTATTTTAACTTGTTGAAAAAATGGGGTAGTTCACACGAAGCTTAGTAAGTAATCGATATGATGGAATTGCGAGCTAGACAAATGGGCATTGGCTTGCAAGTTGACTCGTTTAACTCATTTTAAAAACGAGTTAAGGCCAATTTTTTAGCCCATTTAAAAGTAGGCTATTTTACCTAGTATGTTTAACCCATAGGCCAAAGTAGGCTGGCCGCAGGTTAAGTGACTTAGTTTACTTGCCCCTTAAAAAATTAAAAAAAAAAATTATAGAGAAAATATCTATTATTGTAGTATTATTCTTGAGACTTTTATACTTGAGATGGCCCTAGCCCCTAGCTCGTTAGCCCGGCTTTTATAAAAAATAAAAAAAAAATTATAGAGGAAATATCTATTAATGTAGCATTGTTCTTGAGACTTTTATACTTGAGATTAAACTTAAACTTATGTATTAATTAGAACAAATAATGACAAATTGATGCACATGCATTATAACATTTTTTTAAAGTATATTATTATTTTTTAAATGAAATATAATATCTAATAAGTTATTTTAGAAAAATTATTTTTATATAAAATGCAATTAAAATAATAATGAAATTAGTCATTAATATACATATATAACCCTATAAAACTCATTTATTGTTATATAAATCTTATTTAATTAGTATAAATAAGTTAAATGGATTAACTTGGCATATTTAACCCATAAAATATATAAGTGGGTTAAAAAGTCAAAAAGAGGGTTGGCTCGTTTAACTCACAAGCTAAAGTAAGCTGGGTTATGATTAAGAAATTTTGGCTTACTTTTAAAAGCGGGTCAAAATTTTTGTTGCCTATTTAACCGCAGGCCAAAGTAAGACGTGTCGAGTTAGCCCGTTTAACCCAGTTGCCCACTTCTAATTATGGTGGATGATATGAACATGATGAAGTTTGGGAAGATTTGTCCAGAGTTATGGGAGCTAACAGCTGATATCCTTCTTGAAGTTTTTCAGAATGTTTTGATAATAACAAACATGTGTTGTGTTTTATACATAAAGTTACTTAAGTGTATAGAGGATTTTGTTGAAAAGTTCCTGAGAAGCAAAACTAAAGAATAGAATGGAAACTCAAGTCATAAGCTCTTGAGCAAGAAAATAGAATTTAAGAATAAGCATCACATTGTATGTTTAGAAATTAAGCAAAAAGATTAAAACTAGAAGATAACAAATTCTAAAAAAAAATGTGTTTTATCAAAAGCAAGCAAATTTTCCAAATTTGCTAAGTTTGAAAACTAGAACATTATGAACAAAAGTGATGTAAATTTAGAAGATAATTAATAAAAGAAATGAAGAAATAGAACAAAAAATATCATAATCAAATATTTTAAGAAAGGACAAATAAAAGATGAAAAATATGAAAATCGAATAGCTTAGGTTAAACAAATTTAGATAATATAAATCATACCATCATTATAAGGATCCAATTCATCAAATGGTCGAATAATTCTTATTAAGAGAAGATATTTATTTGGAGAAAGTATAGCTTTAGGGGAGAGACAGACCAGGGCGTAATTACTCTATTGAGTGAAAAGGTCAATAATCCATTTTGTTGGAGAGAATTTGTGATGTAGAGAGAAACCTCATTGTTAATTTTTATGAGGAAGTCTTTTGTGTGAAAACTTAGTGTTACTAGTCAAAAGAAAAAAGGTAAACTTTATAGGTACTGTACTTTTGCTAAGAGTGATGAATGATAGAATTATGTATAGTTTATCGTATCTAAGTTCCATAATAGGAAATGTGATCATGCATTTATCATGTCTTTTATTATCTCTAATTGGTAATAACAATCAACATTGTTTGTTACCCTTTTATTTTAAATTTGAATTTTAAAATAAAATCTTTTTTTTAACAAAACACAATTATCCTATTCTATGCATGTGTATAATGATTAGTCTAGGGCACAATCACTAACAATCTCGCACTTGCATAAATCCAATCATACATGTATCCAAGAAGGATAACCTATTTGAGGCAGTAATTAATGAACTTTGACACTGTCAAAATTCATGCATCCATACTAATTCATTCTTTGTGTGCAACTCTGTAGGCTTAATTAACATTGGTAGTTGGCTTAAATCTTATTTCCAGCCCACAAGTCATAAGTGGTCTCTAGCAAGACATTAGAACTACCTAAGTTAAATGAAGGTCATCAATCCGACACAACCTAATCAATAATTTATGTCATAATCCTTTTGTCATATAATATCTAGATTGAACATAAGGTACAGTACATTGGGTAGTGTGGATAGACTATTTCCCACGTTACATGCTACAAAAGAGGATGACCTCACTAGAAGAGACCCATATATCGCTGAGCAATATTTTCCACTAGCCTACCTTTTGTTTTATGCAATTTACTTGGATACTTGTGTTGATTGATCGATTGCATTAAATTAATATTAATTAGAATTAAATTGAAAGTTAAAACATAATGCTAATCTTTGATTTGGATGTAGTGATTCCAATTCTTTGAATTTAACTATCAAATTTAGTAGCTATCAATTTTGAATAATCAAGAAGGATTTTATCAATTAATGCTAAAAGTTAAACTCTAAATTTTTACTTACCCTAAACTCTCTCTTGATTGTTCAACTACCTAACAACCTTATATGTGGACTACAATTGTTGTAGCTAATATATTGATGACCTTCTTACAATGATATTTATATTTTAGAGAGAGAGAGTAATTTGCATGCACAATTACTCTTTTGATCGAAAAAGTGAACAATCTATTTTTTCGGAGAGAATTTGTGCTACAAAAGGAACCTCATTGTTAATTTTTATGAGGAAGTCTTTTGTGTGAAAACTTAGTATTACTAGTCAAAAGAAAACAAGGTAAAATTTATAGGTAGTGTACTTTTGCTGAAAGTGATGGAAGGATAGAATCAGGTATAGTTTGCTATATCCACGTAATACATGGAGGATTGGTAGGTAGGGCAGATAGATGTTTATATCCTAAGTTAATTTATTTTCAATTAGTAGATTTGGTAGTGTGGATAGACTATTTCCCACGTTGCATGCTACAAAATAGGATGACCTCACAAGAAGAGACCCATATATCGCTAAGCAATATTTTTCACTACCCTACCTTTTGTTTATGCCATTTATTTAGATAATTGTTTGATTTATCGATTGCATTAAATTAATACAAATTAGAATTAAATTGAACGTTAAAACATAATGCTAATATTTGATTTGAATTTTTTTATTCCAATTCTTTGAAATTAATAGTCAAAACCGTAAAAGTTAAACTCTGAATTTTTACTTACACCTGGACTCTCTCTTCATTGTTTAACTACCTAACAACATTATATGTGGACTATAGTTGTTGGTTGCTAATATATTGATGACCTTCCTACAATGCTATTTATAGTTTAGATTGATGTGGTGATCTATCCATCCTCATCAACTTCCAATTACTTGCTGCAATGGGGTTGGACCCCCTCTTCCCCATTGTGTTGCATAAGTTTGAGTTATTCCAAATTTCGAAAATCCTAGAATATACTGTTCTTATTTGTGTGTAAAAAAAAAAAAGAATTTGCATAGCTTGTTTATAAGTAAAAAAAATATATTTTAATGATACCGATTGTTGTATTAGAATTAAACATGTATGTAAGTGATGCAGTATGTGCTTGTGTAACTATTGCATATTGAGTCCTGCAACTCACTATTTTGAGATGTAAGAGATTGGTATTCTTATGGTTTGGTTGGCCTCCATAGGATTGGGAATTTAAACATCTAATTATGAAGATCCACATACATAAAACAAATGTCAATCGATGTAAATTAATATTATAGATGGGGGGGTGCATTTGCAATTTATAATTCTTTAACTATCTTAAAATTATTAAATATTATGTTCATTAATCTAAGAGATGGTGCGAATGAATAATATAATTATCTCAATTTTTTTTAAAGATCAATTGCAAAGTAAAATTTAATCATACCATATGGAATTTTAATCTGAATAAACTCTCACAATATGAAATAATTTCATAATGACTATTAGGAAAGCACATATGTGGATAAGCTCAACTACCAATTTGGTGGGCTTATGGGGAGCATTTAATTGTTAAAGATTCGATCTCTTCCTGAAAAAGCTATGTCCATCGATGTCTTCCTTCAAACTTATTAACAATGTAAGTAGTAGATATCTCTCGACTCCTTTCCATTCCTAATTTTTAGGACAAATTAGAAATTAAGGGATAAAGTAAACATTTATGATCTCAAATGTTTGTGATGATAATATCATGAACTTTAATATTACTATGTAAATATATTGATGGTGTTGTTGTTGTTGTTTTTATGCTATGGAGAATAGGTAGATATCTAATTTGGTCCCCCTAAAAGAAAAGAGAAAAACAAATGAACGTATTGCAATTTCAAATATTAGCATTTGCATTTTTTCAAACGTCAACTATTCTATATTTCTATTATTTGTCTTGTAATATAGTGCTAAAGCAAATGTTTTCTGCAAAATTACTACATCGATTTTCAATCCTAATTTATCATTTATATTTGATATTTTATTAAGTAGTGTGACATTTTCCAAAACTTCATATGTATGAAAAAATTCATCCAATAAATAATTCAGCATATGTAGTGCATTTGGTAAGAAAATATGTATATGACATGAACATTAATTGTCAATATAATTAATACATCAAATCTCAAATTACATAATTAGTATTATTTTAAAAAACTTTATGCGATACAAATCAAAATGAATTGAAATATGGACAATATAATTATTATTTGTAGTAGACTATATAGAAAATTTTCATAATAATTTAGTTAGTTAAATATATAATTCTTTTTTATTATTTGATAAATGAAGAAAAGGTAAAAAAGAAAAAAAAGTGAATGCCTTATATTTTTTGAAAAAGTAAAAAGAAAAAAAGTACATTTATGAGATTTGAACTCATGACCTCATAGATATAAATCTAAATACCTAACCACTAAATCACATTTTCTTTCATGTCATTATTTGCTTTTTATAATATACATATAATATATATATATATTTTTTCTTTAAAAAAACTAAACTTTTCTAAGTCTTAGCCTCAGCCTCCCTCTAGACCCACCCATGTGAGTAATCCCAATTCTAAATAATGTGATATTTCATTTTTTGTTGTAAACTCTATTCTTTTTTTAGTGTTTCTCTAATCTTAGATTGCTAATATTTAACTCAAAGAGAATGTGTTAGTGTATAAATAATTAAATATTCTTGATAATTTTAAATGAAAATGGACTAAAGATTAGTATATTCTTAAGTACATTTTATATTTTAAGTCTAAAGTTTTATTTTAAATTAAAAAAATATTGTTTTTTAATTTTTATTTAAAAAAAAGATGTTAAACTGAATTATCTCATATGTGATTTTGATGAGAGGAAATGTTATGTAAAGACATTGTAAACACACTCTACTTTGATAAGACTAATAATTTGTTGTAAGGATACACACACACACACATATAGAAATCTGGGTTGCGTGTGATGTGCTTTTGTGCTTGCAGGGATAGCACCGGCAAGTCGATGCATATGGGACCGGTGAGCCGATCCAGCAAAACAAAGCATAGAGGTAATCAAGTCCAAAATCCAAGATGCAATGAGTAACAATTGAAGGCGTGACAAAGGAGTGATAAGGCACGAAGTGTGGACTGGTGAACCAGTAGGTTTTTAATTCAACCATTGCGCACATTTAATGCTACCATTTGATCTTTTAAAGACTATGAATATATGTTCCTTTGGAGTTTCAGATAACTTTGAAAAGGCTTTCATTTGCAAACAAATAAATCAATAATCCACATTTATTATTGTGCTCTCCTTCATTATTTTGTAAATTCTAAGTAAGAGAGAAAAAATCAATTTTAAGTATTCTATTTATATTTTGTAAATTCATAAGAGAGCACCACAAAAGTGAACGAAATATTTTATTTCCTGAGTGTTGTATCTAGTGTATTGCTCGGCTTGAGCTTGTGTGTTTGTGAAATTAATAAATTGCTTGAAGTCCTCGATTGAAGGTAATTAGTGATCGTGGAGAGTAGGAAGCAGGCAAACTCCACATTAAGACCATGGCTTAAATTTTTTCATCTCTATCTCTTTTATTTTTCATATTATAATCTGTTATTACTATATCTACTACGATTGAAGTTTAATTTAATCTAATTATATAAAAATTAATTATTTATGCATTTTAAGTCAAATACTTAATTCACCCCCTCTTTAATATTTTCTAATATATTTCTAAAAGAGTCTGAACCGTTTCATCCCACAAATATATGAGTTGGACCTTACCACCTGCAAGTACGATGTGGAGTCCTCGTTTTAGTGACTCTTGAGATGTCCATTTCTATTCATTAACAACGTTTCTTAGTTATTTGTCAAGGCTACAATTTATTTACATCAAGTGTAAAATATATGGTTATATGCTTTGGCTAGAACTGACATCCCTCGTATTGATGTCGTGATGGACTTACATCGACAACCTTTGAAGGTCGATGCATAAGGGTGAACTTTTCTGGACTATATTTAACGTTATTTATTTTTATCTTTTTTTCTGTCGGAACTTTCTGGGTTATTTAGCGTCAACATAATTTCTGCGAAAAGAAAAAGGCAGCACGTAAAACGTACATGAAGTCAATAAATTAAACTAGTTTAAAAACTATTTGAATTTAACTCGAATTTTCCTTAAATTTGATTCGAAATAGTTAAGTAGTACTCAAACTTGAGTCATGTGGATAGTTAATCGAATCAAGTTCGAATTTTATAATGTTTAGTTTGATTAGTTCATGAGTTTAATCGAACTTAAGTTGTATATAAATGTTCATTGAATTCAAATTAAGTTTGAATATTATTTTAATTAAAATTAATATATAATTTTTAATAAACCAAACATGAATGAGTTTAATTAAGTTGAGCTTATATTTATATACCTTCATTTTTAGTAGGGCTTGAGCTCAAAACTTTAAGTTCGGTCGACCTCAAGCCTACGAAATTTTAGGTCTAGCACTATTTTCATATCGTATTGTATCAATTTAACTTGATTATAGCTCCGATATTAATAAAGTAGAGACAGAGAATATAAATGAATTATGTTGATTTATAGGTTTTTTGAGCTCACACAAAGAAGAATGATTTTTCATGTCTTAAATTCCCTGTCTCAGTTTGCATTCTTTATAAATAGTGATTTTATGTGGCTTAATCAAATGTCGCGCCATGTTGCCATCTGTACTTGCATGTGGCTGCCACTAGAAAAGATTATGATTGTACCATAAATCTTGGATTGAGTGGTTTGAATAAGCATTATGTTTGCTGCAGTGATTCAATGGGTGGTCAATAAAAGAAAGTCATGTTTGATACAGTTAATTGAGTAAAAAGGAAGTTGTAACAAGGGATAATGTTGAATGAGCCACTAATCACTAATGGCTAAATCACAAGTGATGAACTCAATATACGAGGATTAGTGGATTTGGATTCAATAAATAATAATTAGATCGATCTTTGCATGATGATGTAGATTTAGAGAATCATTTTTGTGGATTTGTGGTTTGTGGATTCGTGTTTCATGGCTAATGATCTATAAGTCTAGTTTCAATTGACTTGTGGTTGATACAAAGTTGCGGTTTAGTTGTATTAAGAAGTTGAATCTTAGAATATATCGAACTATGAATTGTTATGATTTTATAGCATGTTAGATTAAATGCATTAGTGCTTTAATGAATTCCTTCATTGCCTTTAGTATTATGTAAGCCTATGAAAAAGGGTTGCTTATGAGTGTTCTTGCACAATAGCCTCGTTAACGTTTGAATTTTTAGGTATTTATATCTTGAACTTCTGGGTTTGGGGTGGGAGTGTTGTCATTACAGCTATTACATTATGATTGATTTAGATGAATCTAGGTTAACAAGTTTCCATAACTCTTATATATATATGGAGATGGTATTATTCTAATAAACAAAAGTAATTTAGACTTTTTTTTTAGAAAAAAAAGGTATTTTAGTTACAAATTGAAATATTTACTTACAATATTGTAAATTCGTAGCGGATTTTGAATCTGAATTGTTTCCGTTGAAATAAGAATATGTCGTGGGATAATCATGATCTGCAGTTCTAGGGTATGATATCAATAAAATCATTTATATATATACAGTATTTTCATGTGATCAAATTATGATAGGTTAGATAAGGCATCATTGGATTGGATCCACATCCACAAAACATATATAATTTTTTCTTTTCTTTATTATTATTATTATTATTTTTAATCCAGCCACATGTTAAGCAAAAATAAGTTTGTTTACATAGCATAATACATTGGGACAATTTCAATATTAAAATTTTGTAAACTGTATACTAAATCTAGATTCTGCGGTATATTAATAAAATAGACTTAACAATACGGGAAACCCAATGTTATAATATGATAAGAACATTTGAGATATAAGATGTCTTAAACAAAGGTTGTGTTTGGATGGTGTGTTTTTCATCTGTATTTGTATTTTTTTAAAATGATATGTGTACATATGTCCGATTTGCATCTATATTTTATCAATATTTGATCTATTTAATTTTTTTATGAGAACTGCCAATCTTTTTTTTTTTTTTATTTATATCTATTTTTTTATAAATAATTTGTTAGAAAAAAGTTTAAAAAAATGTTTGTATTTGCCCAAAAAACCCAAACAAATAGACCCAAAATCTACACATTGTGTCTACTTGTAAAACCACCAAAGCACTCAATTTGAAAGCACATTTCTGGAAGCAGAAAATTAAAAAATACAAGACAATATTCCAATAACCAATTACATATGATCTACACGAGAAATACAATCCATGTTTCATAATTTCTTTTCATAGAATCTTTTTGACACTTCAGAACAAAACCCATAATGAAACATCAAACGAGAAACAAAAACAAGAAATGAACCAATGATTGTTGAGCAAAAGGTGGCACTACTCTTTATAAACGGTATGGAGTTATGCTTTAGAAAGAGATGGCAGAGGCCGTACATGTAGGGTAAAAATGTTAAAAAGTCAAACTACAATATAGGAACCATCTCGAGTTATTGTAGTGGAAGGAGTGAAATAGAGTATAAGGAATAAACAACTGATAATTCTATTGCCATGCTTTAATACATTCAAGGAATAGAATGAGTTTAGAATGGTACTTATAAAAAATCTCCTAGTAATAAATATAAATAATACAGTAACTACGTGGCATGATAAAAAGGTAACTAAAATAAATAACAATAACATAGCTTAGGATAGGATCCAAGACGAATTCATATTTCTCTCAAAATTTTGAATCATTGACTTTGAGGAATCGCTTTGATTCGTGCTTCTAATAAAGCTTTTAAACTTGTGAAATAGAATGAAATTTGAAATTGTGTCCATTTCTATATCAAATGCATCATAAAGGTGGAATTGAATTCCCCTTAAGATCATAATTGTTGATTCGGAATCAACAATTCTAACTACTAAGAACACTTTCAAATATAGGAAAGGTAATGGATTTTAGAATCGAATCATAAATTCATTTTAATCTCTTTTTGCATGCCAAACCTGGTATTAAATAAGTCGAATAATATTATTCTTTAAATCTATTTACATTAATAAATAAATTATACTTATCCGCTAATTGTGTCAGGTTTTGCTGACTTAAATATATTTTAAAAATTATTATATCATGTCTAAGTTGGTAAATCGTCCACAAAATTGCCAAGCATAACTAAAACACTCATACAATCTACCCACATCACGGGTGCTAAAATGATTTTAATCTTTTACTTTGAATTTTCAAATTATAGGAGTTTAGTTTATGCATCTTCATGGATTTAACCACGAATATATGAAGTAAAATTGATTTAATGGGTTTAGAGAGAAAAAAAACTATAATGAAAATATAATTTCATGACAACAAAGGTTGTTTCATCATATCCAATTTTGTTGAAAATTAAAAGACAGTTAGGCTTGTTTAAATGAACATTCATATGCATAAGTGGAATCTACGAGGCGGGTTTCTAAATCAATTTTAAGCTCACTTAACCAACCATTATCTCTTTAATCAATTTTATGCACAATCACAACAATAATAATAAAGAGATAAGGAAGAAGAAGATTACACTAGATTTAACGTGGAGTTCGGCCCATCGTTTAGTCTCCATGATCCACAATTTGCCCCACTCAAGGATGGCACTACACTTCATTTAATCAAAACAAAGGACTTCACATTGCCTTAACACGATGACTTCACCAATGCCTACATACACATAGAACTTTACTTAATGCCTCAACACACGAGGACTTCACAAATGCCTACATACACATAGGACTTCACTCAATGCTTCAAGATATGAGGACTTCACTAAAACACTCAGATAAAACATGTGAATAGTGCTTTACAATATTAGCTCACTATCTTACAAATGACATTATTCATTTGACAAAAACAAATACAAACAAAGAGTGTTTTTACATAATATATACAAGTTAAGCTTTGCTCTCTTTTCTCTCATCTCATCATCTGCTAAGAGCACCCCAAAATACTCTATATATAGCAGCTTTAAAAACATAGTCATGTATCCTTAAAAGAACCTCCAACGGTAGAATTTAAAAGTTTGTAACAGTTATTTTTTAAACTATTATGCCTTAGAGTTATTGTGCCCTAAACTCGTCTCACCTCAATTTACCCATTGATCAAGTCTGTGCTCGTCAAGCCTTAGATTTATACTTGTCATGTCCTGGAGTTAGACTTATCAAGCCCCCAATGTGAACCACGACCAAGTCTATGCATTTTGTTTTATTCCATTCATCACACTTTAAATTTACACTTCGATTAAACCAATGGATCCACGATCAAGGCCGCGATCAAGACTACAGCATGACAATTTGTTTCCACATAATCTACAGAGAATAACATTCATACAAACACAAACATATATGCATGATAAAGCTTAAACATATCAAAAACAAGTTTTTGCTTATTAAATGTAGCTTAACTAAGTTGTGGAGCATTTGTGCAATACATTTTCTCATCAAAATAATATTGTAACTAATCTTGGTTCATCAAATTTTTCAAAAAACTACTTCAACTTTAGTAAAATATACAAGTAAATATCTAAATTCTGAAATTGATCAATTTAGTACTTCAACTTTAAAATTGATTGATTTAATACCTAAAAAAATTGTTTGTGCATACCAATAATACTTTCATGATATTGATTAGCGTATATAAAAAGTAATTTCAAGTATTAAATTGATCGATTTTAAAATTCAATAATTAAAATGATCAATTTTAAAGTTCAGGTACCTAATTGTATATTTTACCAATGTACTCTTTTCTTTTTAAAGAAAAGAATGTAAATGCCATGTTTTGTTTATTCGTTTAATACTATAAACAAGCTGATAATGCATCTATGGTGTGTGTATAAAAAAAATAAATTTAATTAATTTTTGTAAAATTGATTTATTGGTTACTTTTTTTAGGGATTCTGATTTCATTAATTAGTGACTAATGGTAGGATGGTATTATAACAACTATTATATTTAGTACGTTAGAGAATTGCTAAACTTATGTTATTATTTATAAATATGAATAATAATTAATATGACATCAAAAGCGGTCCTGCAGTTGGAAAAAAATTTGATCAATTCATATTTAACTTGTAGAAATGTGATGACATAACTTCTTCTATAAATCTTCATTCATTCTCTCTCTCCCTCTAACCACTTTGATTTTGTTCAAATTGTTTGATTTTTATTTGGATCTTATATATATCTGATATGTATGTGTATCTGATTTGCTTCTTATTTGTATTTGATTTGTATCTGGTTTATTTGATCTATTAATGAGTAAAAACGTCTATTTTTTTTTATCTTTATTTGTTTCTTAATAAACAATTTGTTTGAAAATAATAAAAATAACATGTCAAAATGACCAAAATAAGGCGAACCAAACAAACCCTAAATATTGTGATGCAATATAGTAGGTTTGTCTCTTGTGGTAGGGATAGAGGTGAAATTTTAGAATCATAAATCAAATCTTAATTAAATTAATATTAAAATTATCAATATATATTTACTTTCTATTACAATTAGGGATAATGTCATAAATAGTACTAGAACTTTGGTAAAATATGCACTTAAGTACCTAAAAGCTTTGAAAATGGTCAGTTTAGTATCTAAACTTTGAAATTAATCAATTTAGCATCTAAAAAACTTTGAAATTGATTAATTTAGCACTTGAAAGAATATGATGGAGTCATTGTTAATATATGCAAACAGTTCTTTTAGGTACTAAATTTGTCAGTTTCAAAGTTTAAGTATTAAATTAATCTATTTCAAACTTAGATACCTTATTGTATATTTTGTCAACGTTTATCCATTTGTGATATTAACCCTTACAAGTATATTACTATAAGAAATTTCGCTCTCAATTACAATTATATTGCTATAACAAATTCATCAATGATATCATTATAATATTTTCTAAAACTTCATAAGTATAAAAAAATTCATTCAATAAATAATTAAGGGTATTTAGTAATTTCCGTTAGAGATCATATATATATTACTTGAAAATTAATCATTAATTAAAAAAAAGAGTCAATACATGAAATTTGTATAAGTTTTGATTTTAGCAAAAATAGATTATAAGATATATTTAAATATTAGTATAGTCAAACAAGTGTTCTATGTAGAGCTACCACTATTGTTTCTCTAGAAAGAGCCAAGCCAATTGTACTAGCAAGTAAACTAATTCATAAAGGGATAACATAATCCCATATAAGGATAGAAAAAAAAAATGAAAAAGGAAGAAAAAAACTTGCTTATTTTAATGCTATTGATAATTCAATATTATCTCAATCTCTACAATCTTCAAAACAATACGATCTGTGACTTATAATAGTGGAAATGTAACATGGATTGATGGTGACGAGAATGGTAGAAAATAACCAGATCTGATATCAGTAGTGTTAAGGCTGTGAATAATTAAAACAGTAATGATGGATTTGTAGATTTACGATAGTGAATAGTAGGAAGATATTTAGAAAGAGGCGTAGCATGGCCATGCACCTACCTCTACAGGCACGCTAGGGTTTATTTAAGAGAGGGAGGGAGAGAGAGAGAGAGAAGCCAATCGAGAAACTCTATAAAGGACCTTTTATTACTCTTACATCTCACTCTTGTCACATAAAATATACACACGCCCCTAAGGCTATGCCTTACAAGTAACCATTTGTATTTGGAATTTTATTTTTTAAGTTTATAATAAAAAGAAGTATTATAATCCATAAAGCCATTAATATCACTAAAATCATAAGAAGAAAACCAACATGAGAGGACTTGCAATATTAGGTTATAGATAAAAGTTTCTTTAGATTGGTATTTATAGTGTCCAGAGGCAGTAATCTAAAGTTATGTGATTGTTTAAATTGTGCGCTAAACTATCATTACTTAGTGACTTATTAACTAGATAGTTCTTATTGTGCGAATTGTACAAATTATACACCGAACCACATTTGGCAGCAACTACAATGGATTTGTGCATCAACGACTAATACTATAAATAAGTTGAGATAATATGCTAGTGGTTTTAGGTTATGGGGTACGTAGATACACACTTTTGTTAAGTGTATACATGATGTGTAATAGGGAGTTTGAGCTATTCTCATCTATAACATGATTTACTTCTTGATTGTGTTTGAAAATCTAAACTTATAATGCAACCTATTGAATAAGTGTGTTATGTGTCTAGGTCGAATTTGTGTATTGATCGAAGAAATTTTTAAAATAAATATATCATCGCTATCAAGTGTCTATTTGAAAAATATATTCTAGTGTTATCTTTAAATTGATGGATACTTATAATAAAAATAAAATTTGAAAATAATCCTATTGTTTGCAAAATTGCTTTCGAATTCTAGAATAAATGCACATGGTTAAGCTCAATAGAAACTTAGCTCATGAGTCCCATTTATTTAGAATTTAAGTAGTATGTAACTCAATTAAAGAAAAATTTACGACATAATTTTCTGTGCATTAAGTACAAGCTTAAACAAAAACTCATCAATGTATTCAATTCTAACTTTGCTTTGATAAGGTATATGCATAAATGAATATGTATGTAAACTTGAAAAATATTGTACCATCTTCTCTCTCTCTCTTTGAATATTGAAAATTATAATATAAAAGAAAATGAGGAGCCAAGATTGTTACTCCTACATAACTTAAATCAAAGTAGACAAGGAGGATAATAAAAGAAAGAATGACAATAACTAGAGAGATTGATGACAAAGTGGTCCCAATGACTGATAAAAGAGGGAGAGGCAGAGGGGGGAAGGTGCATATAAGTAGATATTTGGGAAAATATATTAGACTAAGAAGATGGTACAAATAACATTAAACTAAAATTATTAGAGCTTTTTTTTTTTCTGAAAAAAAAAAGGGTTTATGTATTTGACCTGCACCTGTGTTTGAGATTTGATTATTAATCAAGTTCGCACATTGGTTTAAAAGATAAACCTGTAACTCGAACATAATTATAAACTGAAGAGAACAATTCTAACTTATTTATTAATGTTGTCAAGTTTATTTACACAATCCCATTTGTAATCTAATCATACCATCTTGGGAATTTGTTTCTTTCTTGGGCCACACATCATCTTGGGATTGGCATGCCAAAATATCAATCTTAGCTACCACATAACTGATAGAAAATTATTAGAACACAAAATTATACGAAAATATAAGATTGAAGACGGCCTGGGAGCATAAGCATGGATAGAATCATCCCTAACATATAGATTTCAAGTATGACTAATCCAATCCAAGTTGGGAAAAACGAAGAAGAAGGGAATTTAAATAAAAAAAAAAAGAAAGAAAGAAAGAAAGCAAGAAAGAAAGAAAGAAAGAAAGATAAAACGAGACAATTTTACATGGTCTTCTTTTTGTGAGAATGACATTAAATCCTTAGACAACATCTCCTAAAATCACTCAGTCATGTCTTTTAAAATTAAAAAGGATCTCACTATTACGTGTTACAAGAACACATTTAAAAGACAAATAGGATCTTATATTTTATCCTTTTAGCAAATTGCTTGACATTCATCATCACTTTTCACATAAATAGATTAACAATTAAGGACAAACAAAAGGGCAAAATGAGGATATGTCTTATGGTTAGCAAACGGACACCGTTGTGGCCAATGTAGCGCTTGAAATCTCATTATTATAATTATAGTTATAGTAACTTGTGGAACAAGTAGTAAATGAATTCAAGGTCCTTTTTTTTCCCTTATCAGAAGTAGATAAAGTATTTAAAATGCTGCTTAATGAATAATAATAAAAAACTATCAAAGGAGATTACAAGAGAAGAAAAGTACAAATACATTTAAAGGAAGTGATAAAATGCACTTGCTTTATATACATACATACATATATATATATATATTCAGAAGAAAATACAAATAGCTCATTAAACTTTAATCTTCGGTATACTCCAAACTTTCAAACACTGTAAATTTCTTCTGAAAAGTTTAAAATAATCCTTAAGATTTAGTCCCGGTGTGGAAATACCTCTTGAACCTATTAAAAAAGAAAAAAGTTCTTTATAGTACTAATTTATCAAAAAATATGAGTTTTATGTGTAATATTTGAAAATTCAGAAGTATATTTACACTGAAAAAAATGTTTAGTGGTAATATTTGTGGTTTCCTATTTTTTAAAAGCCATCTTTATTACATGTCATTGAATACCTTCCCCACTCGCCAACGTTTAAATATTCTTTTTTTCCCCCAATAATATTATCATTAATTGCACCTAGTCAATTTTTTTTTTAATTAGAAGTTGGAATATTTATAGTCCCCAGATATACATATAAAGCCATTGGCTGCATCTAGGGCTAGTTGATCTTAAAATCCATAAAATCTTATCTTCAGGCCGAAGAACGCAAAATGACAACACCAATAGTGATACCGAAGCCTTTAACGTGGAGTTTCTTCTACTACAGCATTTGGATGTGGATGTATGAATGCCCATCCTCCTAATCATTCTCTATATTAGTCAAATTTAACTTTTATTTATATGCATGCATCCACGTTAGAATCCTAATTTAAAATCTACTTATTCCTATATTATCTAATAATAATAATAATAATAATAATAACTTATCCACACGGCATATAAGGACCTCATTATTAGTTTTGTTTGTACATAACTTTTATATGCTAGGAAAGCAAAACACTGTTGATGACTTTTCGCTGGTCAACTGCAAAAAATAAGGATCAAGTTGCGCCCATTTTTGCTCATTCGTCCAATGTCATACCTTTTCCTTTCTTTCTTTGTTCTTCTTTTTATATTTAATTCCATAATGAAATACCTTTTCTTTTAGAAAAAATTCTTGTCGCGTTCGCATGATGTGGGTCGGCGAAAGTGAAAATCATAAAAGGGAATAAGATACTATAGAAAGGTGTAAGGGGAAAACATGGAAATATATTGGGGTTAATTATAGAAATATGATTCGTGTTTTGAGTAATTTGTGGATACATGATATGTATTATCATGTTTTGATAATTAAGTGACCCGAGTTTTATTAAAAATATATCTATGTTATTAATTACTATTAGAGAGAATGTATTAGAGTCTTATTGGTCTAAAAAAAATAATGCAATAAAAATAATAATAAATAAAATATTAAAAATTATTTTTTGAAAATTAGAAACTTGAAAAAAATGTAAAATTAATTTTTATGTCCAATAAAATATTGACACGTGTCATTCTAAAATTATTAAATAATATCGATAATTTTGAATGAAACTTGGGTCACCTAATTATGAAAAAAAGATAACATAGATCATATTTTTTGTAATTAACCTAATAGATTAATTGGGAAATCACAAAAATATCCCTTAAATTTTAAGAGTAATATGGATTGAGTCCCAACTTTGAAAGTTGGTTTTCGACCCCTTAAGCTTTCATCTACTTGCGTAGTTAAGGACATGCCATATTTTTCTTTAAAACAAATAGAAAAGGGTGCGGATTTACTTCTCAAACTTTTCATCTATGTGTAGATACTTTCATCTATGTGCATATTTACTTTCTATTTCCCCTCCCAAAATAGTTAACTGTTCTTATGATGCTAATTTTTTTGAAGTTTAAAGAGTCAAAAACCACAATTTTAAAGTTGAAAAGGTCAATTCGCACAACCCTTAAAGTTTAGGAGGGTATTTTTGCAATTATTCCCAAATTAAATATGTGTAGATGTGTAGATTCGATCAAAATAGTCATACTTATGATACATGAATATTGTACTACATGTGACTTGTGAGAAGTGACACATAATGACACGTTAGGAATTATCAAAATAGAAGTGAAATGGGGAAGATGAGTGGACAATCTCAATGTCTCAAATACACTTATGACAATTAAAGAAACTATCAAGCATCGAACTCCATTAGTAGTAACGAATAAGTGTTTGATCTTTTGAGACAAAAATTCAATAGCACCTTCGTGTTTCTATCCAATTTCCCCTTATTTGAGTGAGAAGGGATATATGGTATGTACAGAGTTTATCCATCAATGCCATTCATTGGATCATGTCAACAATCAACAACAAAAATGAGTTTCTTTTAGTATATAAGTCATAATGAGAGAGGTTGGATGATAGATAGGCTGGTCCAATAGGCTCTACTCCAAGCTCATCATACCAAATCTTCATTAGTCATCCTAATAAAGGAACCAGACTCGCTGGACCTTGTCAGTTAGCCCGCAAATCAAGCTTAAATAAATTAATAATATATAATTTAAAGCCCATTCACAATATATATATATATATATATATATTTTACCAACAGAGAATAAAATTTTGAAAAGATATATTCAATAACCCCATATCACTAAATTTAGATGATGGCCTCGCATTGTCGGCATTTACAGCCATATATTACGCGATGATTTAGGATGGCCACATAATAGGAAAAAAAAAAAACATTGACCAATTTTTTTAGAAGAAACTTCCTATAAATAGAACCTTATAGTTAATTATTAGACTATTTAAATGCATAAGGTGATAGATATATTGAATATTTTAATGGTTAGGAACTTCAATGATACCATCAATGGATCGTTTTGTCAATAATCTTACTATTAAAATAGATGCAGCAATTGATATAGTGAGATTACCTTGTAATACGAAAAGGGCATTAACCAATTTTATGAGAAGGAACTTCTCATCAATAAAATCTTGTGGTGAAATATCAAATAATTAAACCGTGTGTAGTAATTTATATATTGAATATTTTAATGGTAAAGAACTTCTATCAATAACATTACCATTAAAATAAATATAATAATGGATATATTAACTATTTTAATTGCTTTATCACCATTGAGTATCAATATAAACCTATTAAAGAATTTTCCTTTAGTGGTACCGTTAAAGTTAGATTGAAAATTTTAGCTGTCAAATAAATAATAGAATCATTTCAATAATCAAAAAGAAGAAGAAGGAGCATAGAATTTTTCTTTCAATGACTTTCATCATTGATTTATATTCATAAATTGATTGCATACTTTGCTTATTTATGGTCATTACAAAACCTATGTTTTAGGAAAGTAACTTTTAAATAAATTAGAAACAAAATATTTCACATCTTAAAAAAATGCTAATTAATAAAAGTATAAAGATAAAAGATAATTATAATACACCCATATATCTAACTGGAAATAAAATAAAATATATTTATTTCTTCTAAACATCCTAATATTCTCAAAAGCTTTTTCTTTCAAATGGGTCAAAGAAGCGGGGAAAAAAAAAAACAAGAAGACACAGATAAAAGATGTATAATAAATAACTGTGATTGAAATACTAAAATATTAAAAAAAATTATTAAAATAATTAATATTATAATTATTATATTTATTTTAATAATTAAATAATTAATTGGGATCCCATTCCCATTCACCTGGAAGTTTTCGTTAGTTTTTATTACGACTGTAAAATGCATATTTTATCTCAAAGAGCTTGTCGTGAATTACTACATAAGCTATACATGCGTGTGTGTGTAAACCAAAAATGTTATCTTAAAATAAAGGGTGCATAAAATAAGTGGCAAATTCTATTAACATAATCCACCTTCATTTGGTCATATTGGAAAAAGAATATGCATATACCATCCATTAGGAATGAGATATCTAGGAAAAAGGTTTCCCCTTTTTAACATGGCGAGAAAAAGGAATAAAGCAATTTGCTTTAGGCTTCTTTGAGAATTTTGATACAGTAGCTACTAAGCAAGGGAATAATTCTTTAACGGTACGTTTTCACTTGAATAGAATAATACTGAAAGAGAATAGTAATTCTTTATTTTATAGTTAGGATATTTTTAAAATAAAAACATATTTTTTGGTTAGGAATAGACATTCCTTTAGTAGAGGAAAAGAATAAGAATTCATTATTTATTCTGTATCATATAGAATAGATATTATTTTGATAGATTTTTCGCAAATCAAACAAAAAATAGATATTTCGCAAGAATAAAACTGAAATATTGATTCCATTCCATTCAACTGTAAAACCTTTAAGAATTCTTTCAATTTTTATAGTTTTAATTTGATTCCTAGAAAAAGCAAATGCATGTATAATGCATCAATTAGATTTCTGTTTAGAATAATGTCAAGATATATTGCAGTTTTTGGGTTAAAAATCTCCATCTTAATTCTTTTTCTCTTTTCGGCCAAACCCTATGTTACTTGTTAAAGTTACTATCTGTAAATTGGATCCTATGGTCTTCTGTGGTAAGAAAATTGTATGATCCCTATCATATTTTATAATAGCATTTGTGGGATCGATTATTTAATAGCTAAATTCATATCTAATTATGATTATACTATTAAAATACTTAATATATCTTCTATTATATTTATTAATATTTCGATAATTAATTAGATTTTTTTTTACCATCACAAATGAGAGGGAAAAGAATTCGAATATAATATATTTATCTCAAAGATGATGTTATTAGGGCTATAAAACAATTGGTGGGTAATAAATTAGATGATTATGCCTTTTTTTTTGTTTAAATTATAAATGTTTTGATTTAGAAAAAAATGAAAATGGTGCCTTAATGGGCCCACTGTTTTGCATATAAATCCATATCCTTCCCCGTGGGGGTGGCAACGAGGACAAAAGCGGGCTCTAGAAAGAAAATATAGGTACATAAAATTAAAATAAAGTTTTCACATTTTCGTCGCATCCCTTCCTTTACCCCTTTTTTTAATTTTTTTTTTTTTTTTACTTTCTTCCTTTGACCCCATATTTTCACTTACTGACATGGATCCATACTGACAAGAATTTACATCAATGGTGATTCATTTTATAATTTACACATAATCTAGTCGATCACTGCCATTTATTGTGGCGTGTCATTGGGATGCCATCATTTCAGTTCATAATATTTGTTAACAATTGAATATAAATAAAAATAAATATTTTTATTTATAAATAAATTAAACAGATTAAATATAAATAAAATATTGATTCATATTTTATATATATATAAATAAAAATTAAATAATTTGGATTGAACTTAAATATATTATAATTGTATCGTACAAAAAAATATTACTCAACTGATATGCAATATCGAATCAATATAAGTGATTTTTACTTTTTAAAATCATACGATAATTTATAAATAACACAACTTTTCATTAATAAAAAAAATGTAAAATGACTAAATGAGGTGCACTTTGACAGCGTGATGGAGACTAATGCACTTTCTTTTTCTTTTTTTTTTTTTTTTCAAAAAAGAAGAAGATCTTTTTAGCGCTGAATGGTCCTAGGTGCCAAACTCTAGATACTTTCTTGAAGTTCACACTTTGTTTGGTTCAGATTCGTCCTCCATTTTTCGGGAGAACTCCCGTCGCAGGTGGAGGGAAAAATATTGAGTGTGTATTATATGCCACGTAGATATATATATATATATATGGTGTGTAATTCTTAATTATTACTACTAATGCTCTAGTTGGCCTAAAAATTAAAAGGTCCTGTCCAACTATTTCACATCTTCTTTTTGCGGATGATTTTTTGTTTTTTGTAGAGGCAAATCTAAGGAATGTGTAGGTCTTGAAAAATATTATCCAGGATTATTGCTAGGCTTCGGGCAGCAGGTCAACTTGCAAAAATCTAGTGTTATTTTCAGTGCCAATACCCCAACAGCTACTAAAGAAGAAGTTTGCAGGAAGCTTGGAGTCCCTATCAATAGCAACCCCGGGAAGTACCTCGGCCTGCCAACCATTTGGGGAAGGAATAAATCTGAGGCTCTTAGGTTTGTAAAAGACAAGATTCGCCTGAAGCTGAAGAGTTGGAAATGGTGCCTCCTTTCGGTGGCAGGTAGAGAGACTCTTATCAAAGCAGTTGCTGGTGCCATACTGACTATTCCATGCATTGTTTCAGATTCCCAACCAAGTGGTATAGGGAGGTAAACTCTATGATAGCTCAGTATGGGTGGGGTCAACAACAAGACGAACGCAAGATACATTGGCAGAGCTGGGATAAAATCACACTGTCCAAATATCATGGTGGCCTCGGGTTCAAGGAATTACAGGTTTTTAATATGGCCATGCTTACCAGACTTGCTTGGAGGGTGTTGGAACACCGGAGGCCTTTTGGCTCGGATATTGAAAGGCATATATTATCCTTGCAGCTCCTTTTTGCATGTTAAAAGAAAGTCCCGATGCTCTTGGGGGTGGCGCAGCATTCTGCAAGGGAGAGATGCTCTCTTAAGAGGGGCCTTATGGCAGGTTGGAGACGGCCAATCAATTGATGTTATGAGAGATAGATGGATCCCAAGTTTAGAACACTGTCGACCGATACTAAAGGATGGTCGCACTAGACCCGATTTTACAGTGGCTAGCCTCATACATCCACAATCCCAAGCATGGAATGTGCACGAACTGAATCTTTGGTTTGATTAGAAGATGGTTGGGGCAATTCTTAAAATTCCCCTTCCCTTGAGGCACAGAGGAGATCGCCTTGTGTGGCCTTACACTAAGTCTGGGAAAGTAAGTGTTAAATTGGCATATAATTTTATTAGATGTTCCTCAAAGTCCAATACCCAATAGGCTTCAAGTTCCCATCAAATCTGGAAATCCAGCTGGAAATTGGTTTGGCAAAGTCCTTATCTTCCTAAGGTAAAACACTTTATCTGGCGAGCTTGGAAAAATGCCATTGCCACCAACCAAAATCTGTTTTGTAGGAAGATTGTCTCATCTCCGTGTTGCGCCTTCTGTCCTGCTGTTGAATCTGTGGAACATTTATTATTATGTTGTTCTTGGACACATCTGGTTTGGTTTGCTGTCATGGGTGTTAGAATTAGTCAAGAACAGATTACCACTGTGGATGAATGGATGATCTCCTGTGCTAACATGGCTCAAAGCAAGAAAGGCCGACAAGAAGCTTTTGCAAGATTAAGTTCAGTTATGTGGTGTATTTGGAAAGGGCGGTGCAATGCTATTTTTAAAAATTCCAATCCAGATATTTATGTCATTATTGGAAGGGCTAAAACAGCACTAGCTGAATTACATCTTGTTAAAAGGGAGCCAGATGTAGAGGTCGAAGGAATTCTGCAGACTTCGACTACCAGTGATACTCCAAGCAATGGAATGTCATCCTATCCGTGGATATTGAATCAGGTATAGCCATATTTTGCTTCGTCCACTTCATGTGCAGGGAGACCAAGTGACGCCACATTGCGTGAGGAGGTATCCAGCATGGAAGAAGCTTTTAATTCCTTTCCCTAAGGCGGTCAACGCCAATGGCTGTGCAGAGTCTGCCTTGGTTGGAATTTGAGTCATCGACGCATAGAGTTCCTACAACAGACTTCTTGCGAGAGAATTGCAGAAAGGTTGACGAGTTTGGCATGAGCTGGCGTCCTCCAGATGAGGCAATAATTAAAATCAACTGTGATGGCTCAGTTGACTTAGTTTCTGGGGTGGCGGCAGTGGGGTTTTTAGCTCGTGACTACACGGGTAAGCTATGTGGTGGTGGGGACCGGTGCTTCACTACTGATTCGATCAACTATGCTGAAGCTTTTGCCATCAAAGAAGCAATGTTTTCCACTTTAGGGAAGGGATGGAAGGATGTAATTTTCGAAACTGACTCCTCTATCATCTATCACGCATTGATTCGAACTCAAGAACCACCATGGGAGGTCCTCACTATTGTGGAGGATATGCTGGTGCTAGCTCAGAATTTTAGGACTGCCCATTTCACTCTTACTAGACGGCAGGCAAATTCAGCTGGTGCCCTCCCCTGTTGGAGGTTCTGAATTCAGATATAGTAGGGCTTATTAGATGTTGTGCTCCAATGGTGAACTCTGCTGTGTATTCTGGTTGTGATTAATGAAATTTCTTTCCAGTGGCCAAAATAAAAAAAGAAAATACAGGTGCATAAAATTAAAATAAAGTTTTCACATTTTTGTCGCATCCCTTCCTTTACCCCTTTTTTTAATTTTTTTTTTTACTTTCTTCCTTTGACCCCTTTACCTTTTATATTTTCACTTACTGACATGGATCCATACTGATAAGAATTTACAACAATGGTGATTCATTTTATAATTTATACATAATCTGGTCGATCACTGCCATTTATTGTGACATGTCATTGGGATGCCATCATTTCAGTTCATAATATTTGTTAACAATTGAATATAAGTAAAAATAAATATTTTTATTTATAAATAAATTAAACAGATTAAATATAGATTAAATATAAATAAAATATTGATTCATATTATATATATATAAATAAAAATTAAATAATTTGGATTGAACTTAAATATATTATAATTGTATCGTACAAAAAAATATTACTCAATTGATATGCAATATCGAATCAATATAAGTGATTTTACTTTTTAAAATCATACGATAATTTATAAATAACACAACTTTTCATTAATAAAAAAAATGTAAAATGACTAAATGAGGTGCACTTTGACAGCGTGATGGAGACTAATGCACTTTCTTTTTCGTTTTTTTTTTTTCAAAAAAGAAGAAGATCTTTTTAGCGCTGAATGGTCCTAGGTGCCAAACTCTAGATACTTTCTTGAAGTTCACACTTTGTTTGGTTCAGATTCTTCCTCCATTTTTTGGGAGAACTCCTGACGCAGGCGGAGGGAAAAATACTGTGTGTGTATTATATGTCACGTGATATAATATATATATATATGTATATGATGTGTAATTTTTAATTATATGTTAGCACATAGATAATATGATGGATGTTTTTTAAAGTAACCACCACCCATATATCTATATGATAGAATTTTATTGAAAGTTATATATTACGTGTATATTACACGTGACGTAAACACCTATTGAATCTTTTCTGCGGGAAGATTCACCGGGCGGAGGGACTTGTGGAATATGAATCTCAAGATTATGCTTTTAATAAATCTAATCCGAAGCGCCAAAGTTGCTGTACTTTTTATTAATGAAATCAACTTAATTAATCATCTGGCTAGCTAATACTAGGCATAAACTTTACATCAAATCTCGGTTTTTTTTTTCCCCCTTCTTTTTTCATTCTGAGACTATCATGATAGTTAGAAAAATTTAAATATGAAATTGAATTTTTACTTATACATTACACTTTTTTTTTTAAACTTGTTCTTACTTAACTCTTTCCTGTATAAGATTGAGAAAATTGGTACCCTTTTAAATTCAATCACTCTAAAAATACCCTATATAATTAATAGTCAAGATTTAAGTTATTATGCTTAGTTGTAGCGTTTTGAGGTGTTACTCTTAACTTCCATCAAATTTTGTATAAGTTATGAACGTTTCTTAATATATCAACTTGGGTAGTTTTTCCTCCCATGTGTAATTATTTCCAGATTTTTTATACCTCTCCTCAAACTAATGTTCTTGTAATAGAAGAAATTATATAATTACCAACCTGCCCAAATAACAATTAAACAAATACAGATAATATAAAAATAACCACTAAATTACTAACATTAAATTGTGTCTACTAGACACGGTTTATTAATTTGCACATGACTTGTATGTGTTAAATGTGATTCATGTAGAAACATGAATAGCATATAATATGTATATCTCATACGTGAATTATACTTATAAGATGTAGTTCATATAAAATATGCATGAATCGCACTTATAATACTCAATTTGGCACGATAGCATTTTTACTAAACTACATCTTGTACAAACGATTCATTAAGAAAAATATGAATCATATTTCCAATATGCAGTTTTACATCGGTTTTTTGATAATCATTTTTATATATTTTGTATTCATGTAATTTTCTTTTTAAAAGTTAGTAGACAAGTGTTTAATTGATTTCTCAACTGTTATTTAAAATACATTTTGTTACCGTACTTCTATTATTCCTCATCAAGAGAGAATTGAAACTTTTTTTTTTCTTTTGGCAGCAAAATTTGTAACTTTTCTTATTTTTTTTTGTAAGTTTTTCAAATTTTCATAATATGATTTATTATAACGTAATCAATGCCATAATTCAAAAAATTGTCTTGTAATTTGTACTTTCCATTTACAAATATTATTGGTCTTTATGTTTCACAATTTTGGTTGATGAGACCAAATCCTACCAAAATAAGATATCCTTTATAAATTTCAAATGAATTTATAATAAAATTAAATTGATTATAAAAGAAACAAGTGTAAAAAAAATTTAAGGGTGCATTATGGTTGAAAAAAAAATTTAATAAGGCTGGTTCTATATAATTCCCGCGGAACCATAAAATTTTTTGTTTTATAATTTGTAATATTTCATATTTGTTTTGAACAGTTCGTAAATCATAATGCCCTTTGGAGGTTCCATGGGTTTCTTAAAGGGGCCAATACTCAATAGCACTTTCCCATATAAATATATGGTCGGCATGCCATAAGGATCAATTCTTTTTTTTTTTTTTTTCTTTCCTCTTTCTTAATGTCACATGAATCAATTCATCATGATCTTTTTGGTGATTCCCCCCAAATCTTTTTATTCCATTTCGATAGCCTATCTCAATCAGACACATATACAAATATATGATTTATCACATCACTAAGAGAGAGCAAAAAGTTAGATGCTAGTTACTGGAGGACGGATTAGAAGATCCAATAAACACATTACTTAGATTACTTGGTAAAATACAAATATATATATATATATATAATTTTAATATATTAGACTTTTCTAAAAGTTACCTATTATTTTTTTCCTCGTAAATAATACCTAAATTTTGATAAAACATACAATCAGTATTTAAATTTTAAAATTGATTAATTTAATACTTTTAAAACTTTTCATATATGCTAATAGTATATTTATCAAATTCATTAATACTATCATTGGACGTGGCGTTTATAACTAATATGATGAAGGTATCGCTAGAGTGAATAAAAAAGTTTTTTTATATACTAAATTGATCAATTTTAAAATTCAAGCACCTAATAACTTTTTTTTTTTTTTTTTATCAAAGTTTAAGTACCACTCGGCACATTTACTCTTCTAAAAACTACCATAATTTGTCAAATTATTATTAGCACTTTTTACTACTCTTCTAAACACATGATATGCTAGTATAAATGATTCTTTTTTCCTCGGATAAACATTTCGATGGAAGTAGAGATGCCAAATTTATGTGAATTGCTATGATTATATCAATATGACTATCCTACCTCTCATTTTGACTATCGGATGATTATTGAAATTGATACATATTAAATTCTATATGACTGTAGAGGTTATTAAACTATGGGTGAGAAGAGACCGAATTTTCATAGAGGTTTAAATTTGTTATATTAATATATTATACCAAACTCGTTATAAATCTATTATTTATTTGGGCCTTCCATCTTGGGTTGAGTAACAAAACTAGACAAGTTTGATTCATATTTGGGATGACTTATATAATTTAGTGGGTTCGAAATAGAAATAGTTAAACTATCTATTTGCCATCAACGTTTCTCAAGTAAACTCACAAACCTAATGAGGTAGCCCGTAACATCCTCATCAAATCATCTTACAATAAGTAGGATTTATCTCATTTGTCAGTTATCAACGCAATTTGACAAACACTAAGAGTCTATAAATACTCAAATATACTGATCATTTAACACTTTTAAAAGCTATAAAGGTTAAAAAAAAAAAAAAACAAGGCTGTGTATCCTATACTTTCAAAGATCAAATAGAGCTTAAATAAAAATCAAGCTTGATTACAAATAGTGAGGCTTATGTCGATAGCATATCGGTCTATTTGTTTCATCATATTTTGATCATTTTAGCATCATATTTTTATCCTTTTTTAAATAGATATTTATCAAAAAAATAGACAATGATAAAAAAATTGATAATTTTATTCATAAACTATTCAAATAGATATAATATTAATATAATACAAATTGATATAGATCTAATATAAATACAACACGGATAAACATCAAACAATTCAAGCAGAATAAGTATATTTAAGACACCTCTATTTGTCACTTTTCCTTAAATCTTCTTTCTAGGTGTCATCTAAACATTGCACCACTAGGGTTACAAGCATTGTGAAATTTAGGCAGTATCACCACTATCACGTGATAATATCAATCAAAGCCCCACACATCTGCAGCTTTTTAGTGCAATTGCTTTTGATGCAGCAAAAATAGTGATGTAAGATTCACAGCGATCTTGTAGAAAAACGGAGATTGGTGCTTTTATAATGATAAACGCTGTGGAGTCCATATCTTGGATTCTTATTGACCCATCGAACGTCATAATACATGGCCAAGCATTGTTCACAACATTTTCTTCAACCCAACTGAGAAGTCCATATGACGGAATGTTCTTGAGAATGCATAATTTAGTGGTAAAGTTTGATTCTTACCCTAATTTCAGCAGTGAATACCATGAAATGATTACATAAAAGTTATATATATATATACACACATAAAATTGATCAATTTCAAAGTTTAAATACCTAATTACATATTTTATCAAATTGTAAGTATCATTTGCAATATTAAACCTTTAATTTAATATTTATTTAAAACCGATTTGAGAATAGTCAATTGAATTAGGCTCTATAATGTACTCACAAGCATAATAAAGCTAAAGTTTTGAGTGCGATGTCGCTCAAGTTCCAATAGATATTAGATGATCTTTTAATTATATAATTTTTTTATTCACATTAAAATTTTATAGATTCTATGAATCATTCATGAATTCGAAATGTTAATTTAAGTTAAGTTTGAGTTAAATTCAAACTTAGCATTATATTATTTCGATTTGACTTGGCTACTTACCTATAAATGTGTAGACTATAATTATTTGGTAAAAAAGAAAAACAAAAATTGTGCAATAAACCTATAGGTACACGAGCTATCCAAGTCATTGGAAGAAAATTTCTATCCATCAAATCAAATATAGTTAATATTTATTATTAGTTGGTGATTTCCTTTATATTTCCCACCGTTCCAAGTTGTTATGTGAAATATTAAAAGTAGCATCTTCTTAGTCTTCATATATAGGCAATAACATATTTGGTATTCAAACTACGTATTATTTACAATTTATAACTATATGTTGATGATGAGTATTTCGGTTATGAGATTTTATTTGATTAGGGATGTTATCGGGATGGGTTTGAAACGAGTTTCATAAAACTTGAACCCGAACCCATTATTCAATAGACTTTTTAAAATTCATCCTAAATCTTAGAAGGTTTTAATTCTTAAGTCAGTAATCTTTTTGATAGATCCTATAGGATACAAAACCCGAACCTGAACTAGTATTTTTCTGATCATTATATGCTGTTCCTTTTGTTTTTGTCATGTTGCTTTATATTGACTTTGAGTAGGAACAAACAAAAGTTGCAAAGGAGCATAAGCACAACACAACTAAATACAGTAAATATTTAGAAGCTTGTGATTTCGTTAAGGTATTTGTCAAAATACTTCTTAATGTTGTTTGCTTAACATCTAACTGGGACGAAAATAGGAAAAAAAAAATAAAATTTTATAAGAAAATACTATGACAAAGAAATGAAAACGGGATAGTGAAATCTAGTTCATATTTTTATTTTATTTTGCTTTTAACAAGTTCATGGGTACTCGTGGTTCTAAATTTGTCTTATAACCTAGTCAAACGCTATAGAGTTTTAAACTAAAAACCCAAAACCTATCTCAAACCCAAGAAGGTAATTATTGGGTTGAGCAGGTTGGATACCTAATAATGACCTATCCGCTTACATCCCTATATTTGATTCATCTATTTTATGTTCATTTGATGTCATGGTGGTGTTAATACCTAATTAAACTTTTTGCGGTTGATTTTACTATCTTATTAAAACTTTTTTTTTTTTTTTACTTGATGTTGTGTATATCATTGAATTTTTACTACCTCTAACACTATCTAGCGCTGATAAGCTGTATTGTTCTACATTAGGAAATATAGCAAATAATGTTAGTGGGGTAATCAAAATATTTACGAAAAGTTTGATTAAATATTAAATTAAATACATTGCACCAAATTAAATTTTTGTATGAAGTTTAAATATCAAATTTGATATTTTTTTCTTGATTATATTCTAAATATACAAGATAATCAATGATATAGAGTGGTACTAATAAAGATTTCATTAGTTTATATGTAAGTATATATATATATATATTTATTCTTGTAAACTCTCCCTATATATATGTACAGTTAAACTTTGATAAATAGATATTCGATAAATTAATAATCTTGATTTGATAATAATTTCTTTTGATCTCAACTTAAGCCAACATACTAATATAATAATCTTGCTAAATATATAATATAATAATTTATAAATAAATTCTTAAGGTGTAATGAAAATATAAATTTATAATTCATTAAATATATAAAAAATTTTATATAAAGTTTATAATAAAGCTTTTCCAAAATACTTCTATTCTTTTAAAATTTACTCTTTACTAAAATATATGTCTAAAGTTAGGTCTGTTTGTTTGGTTTTTTCTTATAGATACAAACATTTTTTTCAAATTTTTTTCTAGCAAATTGTTTATTAAGAAATAGATATAGATGAAAAAAAATAGTTGACAGTTCTCATTAAAAGATCAAATATATTAAATATAGATGCAAACCGGATATATTTATGCATATCATTTCGATACAAATATAGATACAGATAAAAAACAGACCATCCAAACAGACCCATCATTTGTTTCTTCTTTTTATTTAAACCAAATTCAATCTCATCCTTAATTTTTTTGCAAAGCACGCACCACATTTGGTATATTCTTCTCATATTGTAGCAAGTAGTTTTTTTAAGGCTTTTACTGCCAAAAATGCCTCTTTTGGAGAAACATTTGGTAAACCATAATTGTCATGTGGATCTTAATCATCATCAACTTGCATATGCATTGCCCCTTGAATAATCTCTTCATTTGTGGGTGATTCCATCACAACATTACTTTCACTAGGATGATTCAAAAGCTATTGAATATCCATTGCATTTCTATAATGTAGGCTAGAAATAACTTCTTTTAATCATGGATTCTTTCATCTTTACCAACTTGTTCTTCAAAAGCCATACCTTATTCTGATCGGATTTTATAATGTCAAAAACAATTTGCTATAGTTGTTGCCTTCACATCAATGTTCCAATCTGCATTGGTGGAATTGATAGCATCTAATACAATAATTTTTTCAAGATTCGATGCTCCTATCTCATAGCCTTCCAAGATGCTAGAATGGAAACGATGTCAATAACGAACTTTTAGTGCTAAAATAATTCCAACTTCACATGACTGGATTTTTTGTGTTGTATTTGAAGGCAACAATAACAATTCAACATTTCTCAAGTCTTCAATAACCTTTGGATGGGTTGGACAATTGTGTAATACAAGGAAAACTTGTTTACTATTCATTCTCTTATCAAACCAATAAACAAGTTCTTGAAAAAGTAATCTAGTCATCCATGCTTTTTTGTTGATTCGATAGCGACAATTAAGTTTACTAGTATTCACATTTTTAAAACACCTAGGATGAGCATGCTCACCAATAATCCAAAGAGGTGCTTTATCTGAACCATCTCCATTGCAACAAATAATAACACTAAGTCTTTTCTTGTCTTGCTTGTGCCCTTCTGATTGCTTTGTAATAGGAGAATGGTTTGCTTGCAATAAAATAATCCCATTTCATCCATAATTTAGATATCCTTCCAATGAAAATTATCCAATTTAGCTTATATCTCATGTAAAGGATAAATCACATCAAAAGGTATGGATATTTGTTAGTAAGTTCATTTAGGGTATCAACGTTTCAAGTTGTCCAAAAAAGAAATCAACATATCAAAATAAATTCATTTAAGATATCAATGTTTCAAGTGGTTAAAAAAGAGTATCAATATTTTGCAAAGTGAGTTAAATAAGATATTAATAATTGACTATTAATGAAAATCTGAGAAACTTAATTGAAAATTATTCAAAACATTGATACCTTAAATGAACTTTGCAAAACGTTGATACCTTATTCGATTCACTTTATGAAACGTCGATTCCTCTTTTTAATCACTTGAAACATTGATACCTTAAATGAACTTATCCCAAAACATTAATACATTCTAGTGTAATATACCTTTAAGGCATCTTTAATATTCTTAATGACAATTGGACAGCTTTCATTATACCTTCAATGAAACTTAATCCCATGTCTTACTTTAAACCATTTTAGTCATCCACTTGAGAAGTTAAATTCTAAATTAGCCTCACCATATATCTTTTGCAGAAACTCTTTTGCTTTGGTTTGGATCCTTTGTTTGCTTCTCCTAATATTAGAGAAACTACTCGTATAATACATTTTCCAACTTAGGATACTTGGTTGATTTATGCCTCTTAACATTGATATTCTTGAGGTCCTTTGGCAAATATTTTGCTGATCTTTTGAAAGTATTTGATATTGTTGATTAGCTTATGGAGAGATCAAATTTTTGATAAACCCATTGCTGTAAATCTTTTTCACTCAAAGAAGGATGCTTATTTTTGTACTAACATAATGCTTTGCTCATCTCATTTGTCAATGTGGATTTCTTTAGGCCTTCCAAATGAGAAGCCATAATAATAATAAAAAAAAAGATTTAAGATTTGTTTTTGAATCTAAAGCAAAATTGATGAGTATCATATTAATAAATTTTGTATTCTATTTACTTAAAATATTTTGTAACTCTTTATCTCTTAAAGCATTAACTTTGAAAAACCTTTTTTTTCCTATGTACCCATCATTCTAATTTCCAATATTTACTACAACTTTAAAACTTTTTGTGTTATAAAATTTATAATTTATCATTTCGTTTTATATTTGTGCTTTATAACTTTCGAAATTCTTTATTTATACACTATACATGCATTTTGTCCATGATTATTTTTAGTTTTCATTGAAAAGTTATATATAAAATTTGGAAAAAAAATGAAAAAAGAATCGTTCATTTATTAATTATTTATCGATAAACAAATAATTTTTATTGATTCTAATAGTATTATGTTATAGAGGTTTTACCGCACTTGTATATATTTTCTTGTGAGCTATAACTCAGGGAAATGAAGGGAAAGCCGAGCTATGTGTTCTCAAAATGGCTCCTTTTATCACAGTAAGCCCATTTGAATAACAACTTGAGGCCTGAGCAATCAAACGAAAGGCTTCGGGCTTTCTAGTCACGTTTTAACTGAAAAGGCCTCCAAACACATTCAAGTATGAGACCTGTGCTTTTAGACTCGGATCCAATATAAAATTTCTTATCATAAAAATAGAAGGGGTTAGCAGTTTCATATTCATTATTATTATTATTATTATTATTTTATTATTATTATTATTCGGCCATGCAGTTTCCTTGATTTGAATCCGAAGACTTTTACATCAATCCAATTTGATGACAAAAAATTGTTCGTACAGAAGGTAAATTAAAACTACACTCCTAATTTAATCGATATGCTCTTTGATATAATGCAATAAGACCCTTTTTTGGAGGGAGAAAAAGAATAGCACCATTAAGATCTTTGCAAAAGTATTTTGATGTTATTGTTAATTTGAAAAAGAAAATTATAAAAATGAAACTTAATTTTAATTATGAAGATTTTTAAAAAATTTAAAAAGTAATCAATTAATTAGTACCATAATTGTATGTATTTTTTAATAATTTTTTTGTAATTGTTTTTTTTTGTTAATTTTATCAAGTGTAAAATGGTAACGTAGGAACATGAGAACTCATTTTTAAAGATTCAGGGGTCTGGAAGGTTACTTTTAAAGGTAAGAGAGAAATATAAGAGGATATGTTTATATTTATTCCCAAAAAATAAGATCTCTAAACCATAACTTGTCTTTGTTGGAGAATATATTTCATTTGATGATAATTTGTTATGATTTATTTATTTTTTAAAGCGGATTTTAACTGTAATATTTATAAAATTCACCATTTCGAATGAAGCACTACTTTGATTGAAATTCTATGAGTTTTGCAGGATTCGGGACCTTTTGTTTATTTCATTATATTCTAATAATTTTGACATAATATTTTTACCATTTTTAAACATATACTTATTAAAAAACGGATACCAATGAAAATTTAACACTTTTATTTATAAACTGACCAAACATTTAAGATACAAATATGATACAAATAACTTATAGATATCGATTAGATACAAATACGATACAGATAAAACTCCGACAATTCAAACATATCCTAAAGACATCTCTCATGAAAAAATCCTAATACATATTGTACCGGTTCTTGAGATAGAAGAACCATCCAGGTCGTGCTCTTTGCTCTCACTTTTGTTTTGTTTCTTATGAACTAAAAAATGAACTGGTAGTCTGGAGTCTGTGTTAATGACATTATATGTAATATTATGGGTTCTTACACTTTTAAAATGGTAAGACGTTGCTAATACTTGCGTGCAAGTAGAGAATTGAGGGGTTGTTACTAACTCAAATTTGTTGAAAGAGAATGCTCAACATTTTTTTTTTTTTTTTTAAATTAGCGATTGAAACCAAACATGACTGTAAAGCCATTTTAAGATTATGAACCTATGCGAAGAGGACAGATCATGGCAACGAAAAATTCAAGTAAATGATCAATTTTCCAAAAAGTTTAGTTGATTTCTTAAAATTTATTTGGTTCGTATTAAAAGTCATTTAAAAAATCATTTAATGATCAACTAGTTACAAATATAGCTTAGTAATAAATTCTACATTCCTTGTGGTAATATAATTCACATTTGAAAGGAAAATCATTTTCATTACTTACAATGATTTGTGAAGCAACCATAATATGACTCCAAACTTGGTTATATCCTAACATATTCGATATGAAAAAAAAAAAAAATTAAATTTGATTATACATTTTACATTGTGTTTGATATTTAAAACCTAAAAGTGAAGTATTTTGATTAAATTAAAACCTGAATATTGCGAATGGCTAAATATAAGGTAAATTTGGAAACGTTTACTCAATACTATTTTGGAAATTTCCTCTCTATGAGCTTATCTTATACTACGCCTAAGTTGCCTTACACATGGCATTGGAGTTTGTGATCCAAATCAAACCAAAGCTACCAGCTTTAGAGTCAAGGCTGTTGGCTTTTACACATATAAATGTCTTTTAGGGTTTTTTGGTGAAGTGTGTGTTGTATCATTGTAATACTCTCACAAACTCTTCTACTCCTTATTCAACTTATAGTAAATTCTCTCTTCTCTATAAGTAGTTTTTTTCATTAAGGGTTTTCTACGTAAATCTATGTGTGTGCTTTATGTTTCTTTGCCATTATTTGTTATATCCTTTTATAACACATGGTCCATATTTTCTTGTGTTGCCTCTATTGGTGCTGTTTTTGAGATGTGATTTAATGGTGATTAGAGAATCTTTGTCATTTATAGCACATAAGTAGGATTGTGTTTATTTTCTTCTAAAATCGTAAATGATTTCGATGTCTTCTATTATGAGTTGTAAAATGGACAAGTTGTTGGAGTGCTAGGATAGCTACAAGTACAAACCATAGCGATAACTTGGAATATATACACACACGCACATACACTTATATTTTGAAGTTATTGATAAGTTAACATACGCTTTGAAAATATAGGTTTTCTATCCCCTCATAAACGGTTTCTAATATAACTTGCTTAATTTGCCCATGCCTTTTCTTTTTGGTTTTTGATTTTGTTTTTAGTATGCAAGGCAGGAGGAGGGTGGAAGTTCGCATAAATAAAAGATTAATTTTTAAGAACATTATTTAGAAGATGCTGTAAGATGATGGGTAATTACTAATCATATTCCACCATATGTTATGAATAATGGATAGTTTAATTTTCAAATAATCATCATTCTTTTTTACAGTCCACCTATGATTATATGTTAATATATATTATTAATTACATTACGTGTAATATACATATAAAATTTATTACCCATCACAATCTTTCTCGCACATTATCCTCATGCAACAGAATGCCTCAATAGCGGCACCAATACAATGTTTACATGGTTACATGGGCTCTCTAGTCTATTGATTAGGCTACGTGGCTGTGGTGGTTTGTTGATGGCTATATGTGGCTCCTCCACACTCCTCCCTACTCTTCTTTGTAAATCATGTCTGTGTATTGCTATTGTGTCGCTTCTTTGAATGAAAATTCAAAATGGATAAATATAGCTATCCTAGAATTAAAATATCCCACTTAAAGAATATCATTATATCTTCCTTGAGAACAAAATCCGATCAACCGGTGAGAACAATATATCACTTAAAATAATAAAATATCAACGAAAGCATTAAAATCGGTTTTGGGTCTTCGACATAGACCAAAACATCCTAAAAAGACAAATTAAGAACGATGAAGAGATTTAGATATATTTGTTCATCATCTTTTTATCGTTTTAGCTTTATCTTTTATTATTTTTAAATAAATTATATAAAAAATAGATCGATGAAAATCAGATATTTTTACTCATAAACTAATCAACTATATTAAATACTAATATGAAACAAATATGATATAAATATCGATAAATACCAATGAAATAATATGATTTCTAGAAAGTAGGTGAGATTGATATGAGAAATGTTAGGTGGAAACACTGGGACATAAATTAATATATGAATAATTCCACCTGAATGGACCTCTCAAGAAATTGGCAATTTGGTCAGAAACAAAGAGACTGACTTCTTGACTCAGTTACGGCCGATTGGCATATGCCATTAAAAGTCGTCCACAAAAATGGATAAATGATTTTTTTTTTTTTTTTTTTGTAACATTCGACGAAATTTCATTAAAGATATTTATTATCATTGTCATGTCTCACCGAAACAATGTGACTATTTAGTCATTTGTGGGATGTTACCCACCAAACTGCTGGAACTATTTACTTTTTTTTTTTTTTTTTTTGCCCTTTCGATGGGAAATATAGCAAGTATATTGAAAGCGATTTTCTATGGCGTTAGTTTGATAGTACTATTAATTTGCTAATTTGTTTATCCTATCCACAAAAATAGTTTTTAGAAATCTGTGGCATCTTGCCCAACCTAGCTCATTTTCAGAGTCGGAAATTTATACAGTTTAATCCCCATGTTGACACTTGTTTCATCAAGGAAATAGCTAATTTTGATGGATAGCTAGCTATTACTTGAAAATAACTATTGGCTATTGCTGAAAATATACATTCTGGACCTTTTTTTTTTTTTTTTTGCCTTTTTTACATTCTGGACATGATTATTCCATGGGTGGCTTGGAAATGATTTCCCTTTTATTAAAGGAAAATATAAATAAATATTTTTTTTTTCAACTGAGTGAAAAGAAAATGAAATCCCAAAGACCATACCATTTGCATATAAGGTAAGCCATCTTCAATATTTTCTTAATTGAAAGCTTTTCAAATATTCAAAGAATTTGGTTACTAAATTAAAAGAAAAATATCTAGAAAAATGTTAATGGGCATCACAAACCAACTTGTTAAGATTCCAATTAATAAAACTCTTTATCTCCATATACCTTTTTTTTTTAATGAACATTTACACTTTGTTTAGTATAATGAAATGAATTAGGAAGGAAATATCTATGAAAGGAAAGAAAATAGATGTGAGGAATTATTGGAGAATCCTTAACATATTTGGATAATAAAGAAGAGGAAAATTGATAGACTCTTAATTATTATAAAAGATAAAATAATATATAATGATAAATTACTTATATGCTCCTAAAAGACAATAAATAATTTTAAAAAAATGTATAAGAGTAATTTCTAGAAGTTTTCCCCTTTCCCTCCTCTCCATTTTGATTGAGTAAAAAAAAATGTAAGATTTAAGGAAAATATTACATCATTTTTTCTTTTTCTTATCTTTACCTTTCAAAACAAAAAAGACAATGAAATTTAAGCCCCTTACTTTTTTTCCCTTCCAATCATTCTCAGATTGGTTATTTTCAGCCTACTTCCACCAATGAATTTTAAGTATTTAGAGAAGAAATTAAATATAATTATTGAGGTATATCCCATCATGTTAAGTAGGCTTCATGTGGTTGGAGAGGCTGTATATGGGTCATGAAATTTCGAATAGTAAATATCTGTCCTCTTTTTTATAGAGTATGTAATTTAACCTTGTAGAGAGTCATTTCGGTAATTGGGTTTTTGGCCCAATTTAATGCCACTGGCCAGTCTTTTGGGCTAGTGACTGGACTTAGAATATTAAGTCTAATAAGGGATGTTGTAAGAAGATTTGGCTTCATAGGCTTAGAACATGGATCATCGAACCGGTTTATATCGTTCTTGGCCTAATTTGGTATTCTCGTGAGTGAAAAGTAGATTCAAAATATATCTTCTTGGGTTCATTTGGGCTTTCTTTGAATAAAATAGGCCTTATGTAGACTAAAATAGGCCTTCATCTTTTTTATATTGAGAATGGGCTTCTTTTATATAATAAATGCCATCAAGCCTATGTCTAGCCAAGCCCAGCCCATTACTATAAGAAAAGAAGGCTTTAATATTGATTATTATAAAATGATCAAATGGTCACCATCAACACTTGATCTCAACCATTTATCTAGAAGTTATCAAACGGCTACCATCAGCCTCCAACATCTATAAATAAGAGGCTTCTCTTCTCATTTGAAGAATATAGTACAAATTGCTAAGATTAAGAGCAATACAGATACTCTGCTGAAATACATCCAAGAAAGATCAAAGCACCTATTCTTTCAAGAACGAGTCAAGAATGATCGAGTTTATTTGATTTGATTTTCTATCACACTTGTGCACTCAAGAAACCGGGTTTGCTTGATCCTCCTCCCATGCCTCTCTCTGCGACATCTTACATGTGTCATCAGTTTAGAATTTTTCTCAGGTCGACTGGCACGTTTATCGCATGCGATCGACCAGTTGCGACAACCATACTGTACAAAACTTTTTTCATTAAAATTAACTAAATTTTCACATTCCTTACTCTCAAATTTCAATTATTACCTTCAGTATAATAACAAAATAGAAATTGAAAAACATGTACAAATAACATAGTTTTTAAAATACTAAACTTTAAATGGACATACAAATTTGATATATAGCAAATAAATATGAGATTAAAAAAAGAAAGAAAAAGAAAAACTTTAATCACTACCTTCATATAATTATACAATACAAACAAAAAAGATATAGATAAAATATGTTTTAAAATTAAACTAACATCTATAGATGAGGAACTTCTGCCATCTAGTCAGAAGATTATTTAATCCATTATTTATCAATTGAACTAATTCTAAAAGTTAAGATAAGTTATATTTTAATAATTCGATTATGATTGGATATAAATTTAAAATCATTTGATCGGTCTGTTTGGATTGTCTGTTTTTCATCTGTATCTGTTCTGTATCTTTTTTAAAATGATATGTGTAAATATATCCGATTTGCATCTAAATTTTATCTATATTTGTTCTATTTGATTTTGATGAGAACTGTCAACTTTTTTTTATCTATATCTATTTCTTGATATATTTGTTAGCAAAAAGTTTGAAAAAATGTCTGTATCTGCTGGAAAAAAGCCAAAACAAACAGACCCGATAACTTAAGTAAACAGTCGCATAAAAAAAAAAAAAAGAAAAACTATCCCTTAATATCTATATTACCATAAGCAATAGCATATGTATTCAGCATAGTCATGCTTATCGCCAAATGGATGTAGAAATTGGGTGGGTAGGGAAACAAAAATCGGGCGGCAAAGTCAGCGTTCAAAGTCTGGCAGCTGCTGCCTTGGAATTCCAAGACAAAGGTGTCATCATCAAGTGCATCCCCAATTTCAATTTCCATGCACCGGGGAAATGCAGCTGTGGAATTTATCTCCATCCTTCCGTATTAGTTGAGAGAGGCAGGCATTTATTTATTTATATTTCCCTCTTTTAACTTGTTTTACATATCAAAAAGATTGAAATATTCTGTTTGACTAATCAATTCCACAGTATTATTCTCGTGCGGGGTTGGAATTCGACTGACAGCTGCGTATAGATGGATTAATTCTTATGAACGCGTTTTCAATAATTTGGTAATTTTCAGATCAAATTAGATAAATGATCAAGTAAAATCTTAAAAATATATATATATATATACACACACATAAAAAATAACCCGTTAAAAGTTATGCTTTTCTAAACAACTAATTTCCTTAAAAAGATAAGTTTTAAGATAATAATTAAGGATAATCTTGCATTTACTGTTTGAACATAGTGATTCAAACTCGGTATCTCATAGTTGTCTGAAACTTGATGCCATTAAGTGTATATAATTGCTCAGAAAAATCACTTAAACAAAGAGGATAATACGAAAATAACATAATTAATATAAATAACTTTAAAAAAGCTACAATCCAAAAGTATACGTAACTTACAAAAAATGATATCAAAGGTAACATTACCTCTAATAATTATACTAAGCCATGAAAGAATATTTATCTAACAGTTAGATCTAAAATTGAAATAGATAAGACATAATTCAAATAGTTATACAATTATTAAGTTTTCAGCAAATACATGTCAGAAATATTTAACTCATTTGGGTCTTCACACTTTATTTGCACTACTTTTGAGCACATTTCACACTTATTATTATTATTATTATTATTATTATTATTATATTATTATTATTATTATGTTGGGTTGATGTTATGAATAATACCTAAATTTTGATAAAATATGTAATTTGATACTTAAATTTTGAAATTGATGTACCTAAACTTTAAAATTGATCAAATTAGTATATGAAAAACTTTAAAATTGATCAATTTGGTACCTAAAAAAACTTTTCGTGCACGTCAATAATATTTCTATCAAGTTCTTTTAGGTATTAAATTGATCAATTTCAAAATTCAAATATCTAATTATATATTTTACCAAAGTTCAAGAATCATTTATGAAATTACCCCTTATTTTTTTTCCCTTTTGCCCCTTTCATCTCTTCCAAATATGCTTTAAAGCTATGATACCCGCATAAAAAGGCTAAAGATTCTCCGCTATCCTCCTTAACTTCATCATCTACAATTTCATTTTTTAAAACATTGCGAGATGGCTCAATGGTGTTTTCCTTGGGACGGAGTGGCTACCGTCTTTCTCAATTAATGCAAAGTTTACTATAGAAGTACTGTAGTAGCCTAATCTTTCTAGGAAATTTTCTATATAGAAGGGTGTGCTTCTATTATTATTTTTTCTTACTAGATGGAGGTCATTAAACGACTTTAAAGGAAGATGGTTTTCAATGGTTCCATAAGGACCGTTCATTAAACCAAATTCAATCAAACTAAAAACCGAACAAAATTAAACTGAACCACAAAATATGGTTCTTTTATATTTTGGTTTGATTTACGGTTCTGTTCAGAAAGAGGCTAAATATTACGGTTCGGTTAGAATCAAATTGTTTGAACCTGAACCAAATTGCTTCATATTACAAGAAATTAAGAAAAAAAAGGAGTTGTTTTATTTACTTATAACTATTAAACATTAGATATTAGGGTTATGTGACAATTCACTCTAATATCACATATATATGCAGTATGCTACAATAAACTTAAAATGAAATTGCAATTCTGAATTTTAATACCATTCTTGCATTTAAATGCATCATTGAAAAGAAATTGAATAAGATTTTAATTTGTAGATTTATTAGGAGAAATTGTGATTCCATTCCATTTCATGAAATATAAATTATGTTTTTAACCGCATTAATGTTATTTATAAATATAAATATTGTATATTATATATTTTACATAATACATCGTTAAATATGTTATATATCTAATAATATTAAACAAGCAATTTTTTACTTGTCTCAAAAAAATATAGAATAGGCTTTTAATTCCTTAACATTAATGGTAAATTTTTAATACTTTACACATCTCTTTGACACATTAATTGTTTTTTCTATAAATATTTTCCTAAAATAACAGAACAAATTTTCATAAATCATGATGTCCTTTATTATTATTTTCAAAAGCTTTACTATATGTTTTCTTATTTTATTTCGCTAATTTTGAAACCTTCATAAAACTATAGAAAAGATTTTCATAAATTTTAATGTTCCTTATTATTATTATTTTCAAAATTTTCACTGTATGTTTTCTTATTTTATTAATTTTAAATTAATTCTAAAACTAGCAGACATGCATCAAATTAAAATAAAGAATTATAATAGAGTTTGAGACATGCACAATCATTTAATTGGACTACATACATGGGCGACATAATAGAACTTAGAACATTAAAATATGCTAATGACAAATAATTTGCTAATCATGAGGAATATGCGATTGAATGGTTAGTAGGAAAGATGATTACTTAGGCTAAATTTTAGGTAAAGATCATGTTTATCATCATCATCATCATCATCTTTTTCCTATAGGGCATTGATATAACAATGAAAAAAGACTAATATGATACAATTTTCTTTTTTTTTTTTTCTTCCAAGGGAACTTGAATAACTATTAATATTATTTTTTGAACTAAATGCTTTTAAAGCCAGTTTCAACCCGAACCACACAAACCACATTTGAAGTAGTTTGGTTCCAAATCTTGAATCATTAAAGTGGTTTGGTTCATTAAGAGTTTGAGTCGAACCATTTCAAATACTGTTTGGTTCAGTTCGACTCCTGAACCGAACCAAATGAAACCATGAACACCACTTTCCACTAACATCTATATTACTTAAAATATTTAGGAAAAATGTTTATCTTTTTTTCTATTTGAATTCTTTTTTTTTTTTTGGCCAATTTAAATTTAACATCTTCAAAACCTTGCATGGTAAAACTTTTATTAGATACATCAAACTTTCTAGTAATTTTAGGCATATACTAACTTCCCTTTGGTTTTGAACTAATAGATTAAGGTGATGAAGGTTGGTGCAATTTTTTTCCACTACTTCTTATTTCATTTTATTTTTGTATTTTTATTGATTTCTAGTTAATTACATTATTAAATAAATCTTAAATTATTTTTTATTTTTGTGTAAAAAAATATATTTAATATTATCATTGGGTAAATTATATTAAAAGGTCCCAATGTTTCTTCTATTGATACGTGTGAATGAAGATCTTAGAAAAGAGGTTTTTTGAGTTTTAATTAAATATTTTTCTATTGATACGTGTTAATGGATACCTCAATTGACTCACTTCTCCAAACGTTGATACCTTAATTGACCCACTTCTATAAACGTTGGAACCTCTTTTGAACCACGTAAAATGTTATGATCTCAAATCCTCTAAATATTTAATTTACCTTATTATCATTTTATTAGATTAATTTTTTAAACTAATTTGAAACTGAACATTGCATTTATATACTTAAAAATTAATAGATTTGGCAAAAATTTACTTTTTTTTTAAAAGTTCAAAAGCATTAAGTACTCAAATAGAAAAGGAAAAAAAAAATGGTCAAGGAATCAAATAGAAAGGTAGGCAAACATTAAATGAAAAAAAAAAAACTTTTCCCAAGTTAATTCATCAATCCTTATTTTTAGCTATATTTCTTACAAATTTTTATTTATAGCATTTTGCAGGTTTTACTCACACCATTACTTGAGTAAGTAACTTTTGAACTTCATTTTCAAAAGATAAATATGTTGGATTTATGTCCACATGATGTTCCTAGTATTTCTTTGAATATAAATTATCTTCCTCCAAAACCTTTTTTTTTTAAATCAATATTATGATTTATTCACATATTTAATTTTATGTTTTATTCACATTACCTTTCAACATGACTTTTTCATTGGCTTTTCTTTCTTGATGTTTTAAATTTGCATTTTTCACCATGCATTAATACACCTATGACCAATTTTAAAATAAAAGTAATGGAATAAAGAATAGTTTTATTGGAAAAGAAAGGAAGAAAACGGTATTGCAATCCAAATAGCAACAAGCAAACACATATCAAAAGCCTTTGTCCTTTTCAAAACATTCAAAGCGAATTTGCCTATTCACATTGATAAACATCTCCACACTCAAGTGTACTATTTCTCTATATTGAATTGAATCAAGATATATCTTGCATCAATTGGCCCACATGACAATTAATTTTAAATCAATCAATGTGAAAATAATAGGGAATATATAAAAACAGTCCCTACACTTTCGTCGTGGTGGGGATTGGCCTCTTAAACTTTAAAAGCATAGTTTTTGACCCTCTAAACTATAAACAATTTGTAAGTTTAGGACATCCAATCTCTTTTCATCTTTTTTGGATAAATCCATACAGATCCATACAAATGTTGTTAAAAAAAAAAGTACACCTGAAATAGTAGGAATTTTGTACTTTTTTACTGAAAAGTACAATATCTTATAAACTTGCAAATTGTTTACAATTTAGGAAGTTAAATACCATGCTTTCATCCCTAAAGTTTAGAGAGTGTTTTGCATTTAACCCAAAAAGATTTGTATCATTAAAGTTGATTTAATTTTCCAATTACAAACAACTTTAAAGGTAAAATAAATGAGTCTCTTCTTTATTTGTCATCACAAGCTCACCTTTATAATAGAGCAAAGCTTTAATAAAATTTCTTAACAATAAACACCATTTAGCAAGAAAATAGAAAAAAAAACATTTGTTTTATTGTGTTGTGAAGAGCATTGAGGAACTAGTTGTAGCCGTTGCCATGGTGCTCAATAATGATTGTGTCACTGGTACTAAGGTTTTCTCATAAAAGAAAAGCTTTGTATAACATGGTCTACTTGAAAGATGATGTGCTATGGTCATGCTAAGACTTTTAACACCTTACAAAAAAATGCCAACAGAAATACAAAATAAAAAGCTTAGTTTCCTTTTCTGTTTCTTATACTATGTAGTAAACTATTGTAATATCTTACCAAAAATTAGTTAATAATCAAACTACTAAGTGAGCTCATCAAACCATTAGCTCAAAAAATTTCTAAATAGTATTAACTTGGTTTTGACTATCTTGACCTTATAAATCCCTACTAATACTTTTCTACTATCCGCCTATAACTTTATTTAATTAGGGGTACTATAATCTTCCCATCTAAAACACATAAAGTGTTCGTAATGAGATTTAACAATTTACTTAATTCTTTCTTTTCTCAATGTGTGATATGGTTCATTTCTATCACTTTCCACGTATACATTATATTAGAAAACTATTAGTAGTAACACTCCGATAACACTTCCTTCTCTCTTTGGATCTCTTCTCTAAATTAGGTTGAAATAATCCCACTAGTTTCCATCTTGGTTAATTATTCTATCTTCCATTTATTGTTAAAAAGTTGAATCTAGTTTTATTTCTAACGCCCAAAACTAAATATGGTATAACTAAGCCAATAGATAGCTAATGGACAACTTTCAACCACTAGTATGACAAGCTTAAAAGTTCATAGCTAGTACTAATTTGGTATTCATTATCTCAACATTATAAAGTACTTCTAATACTCTTCCTCACTTCATAATACATTACTCACAGGGGGATCATATTTCATTGGCTACCCTAGTAAACTTTTGCATACATATAGTGAATAATGTTTTTAGTTACGAAACTTATTCACCCTAAAAAAAACTTTCACATGATTTATAACTAATTTGACATCTAAAATTTAAACAAAGGACCTAAAAACATAAAATTCACATCAAGTGTTTACATATCATTTACATACGTTAGAATTTAAATAGAAATAATAAACCCTAAATCAATAGTAAACCCTAGCTAAACAATACTTTTAGCATATATAATTTTTTCTCTTTTGATTGTTGGAGGCTTTTATTCTTTCTTTTTCTTTGTAGTGAAAACTTTCCTTCATCTCACTTTATCACTTCCTCCTATGATGGTGCCTTTTTTTTTTTTTTTTTTCATTTCACCTTTTTTTATGCCTCAACTTCAGTTCTTCTTAATTGAAAGAACTCAATACTTTACATTAGAATTAATTAAAAAAAGAAGAAAAGTTGAAAAATTAGTTGAAATGAACTATAGGAACAAACCTCTCATATATTGTGTATTGTGACATGTCCAACGGTGTAAGTGTTATGAATTCTTAAAACAAAGTGAGGAGATAATATATGTGACACATAAAATGTATTTTTTAAGTCAATTTATTTTTTTAATTAAATAAAATGAAAAGAAAACTAATATTTGGCAATTAGGGCTTGCTTTTGGAATTGGGGATTTGTTCACATAACTCCAATACACACGTATATAGATATATACATATATTCAACATTGAATACTCTTCAAATATAATCATGAGTCATAAGCTAGCTACGTGATCCTAACATATTTACTAGACTATCTATTAGTGAGATTGGTCCACTATAGTCATCCATAAGGGCATCTTACCACCAATATCCACTTACTATAGCATCCTTTTAACACATAAACTCCTACCTCGATAATCCTTAGTTATAAACCTATTGAATCAATCTCTATTTAACCACAACATAATTTTAGTTTGCTACTTCACTTATGACATTATACTTTCTTGTAAATGAATGCTTAACCTATTACTGGTAGCCTTAAATATTCTTTCCTTAACCTAACACAATCGTCCAATTATTTGAAATTTCTAATATATTTAAGTATATTTCATTTCTAGTCTAACAATCACATTCAATACCCATTACAATTAGATATTTGTTCCATCCTTGCCAAACTCAAACTGATCACTCAAATTGCCAATACTTGAGTACAATACATAATCTCTTCGTTAATTGCATAATAACATTTTAGATTTCAATTATTATATTTAATTAAGATATTTTAAGAAACAACTTGATTAACTTAAGGCTTAAAATGGTTAGCTAATAGTACTATACGTAGGTCCTAATTGATTGGTTGTTAGGGAGTAGCTATGGTCAATCACAAGTGAAAGGTCGATTGAGTAGCCCTTTAAATTTTCCTCAGTCATCAATAAATCATAGTGTGGTTGATTGTGTTACCCTAAGCTAATCCTAACTCCCAAAATTCTTCCTAAAACAAATTGAAATCCAATTCTCTTGCAAAATTAAGTCTTAATCTCATATCCATCATAAATTTCCAATAATTCATTCTTAAGTGGTTAATCGATCCAATATAGTATTAGGAGTAAACAAGTAACATTGTCATATAAAGTACTCATCTAAACCTTACTCAATCAAGTAAGATCTTGAGGGCATTTATGTCTTTACCTCTTACTATAATTCATTTTAAACATTTCACTGTCATTCATTTTCAACATCAAATTGCTCTCTCTCTCCTCTCTCGATGTCACCACTTCCTCTTCCTCTTTCTCTCAAATTGCTCTCCGATTTCACTTATTTCAATCACTAATTCAAAAAATCGAAGATAAGTTTCTCCCTCCTAATTCAAATTAACTTCAAATCTTATAATTTCTATTTCTAATATCCAGTCTCAACTTGAAATTCATTAATTCAAGAAAACAAGTAGAATTTGAAGATCAAGAATTAGAATAATAAAGTAGTTTGGTGTTTGATGGAGAAGCTTCTACAACCTCTTTGAGAAGTAGTTGTTGGAGTTTTTTTTTTTTTTTTTTTTCTTTTGATTTCTTAATTCTTCTAAGTAGATCTAATTTTTTGATGATTTGATGTTTGATGCGTGATCTATCTGTTGTTTGATGAATTAATCTTACATCTAGATCTTGATTTGATATTTATGATGATTATATAAAAACATAGTAATATTGAAAATCATATATATATATATATGCTGATGTAGATTTAATTTAACTGAATAAATTATATCAGAAGATATCCACATTTAAAGGTAAACTCATTTAATGTATCAAAGTTTTGAGTAGTTATAAAGAGATATACACATTTTGCAAAATGAATCAAATGAGACATCAGTGTTTTTCAAAGTTCATTTGAGGTATCAACGATTGGATTAGTTTTCAATCAAATTTCCTTAATTTTTCATCAACGGTAAATTTTGATACCATATTTGATTTATTTTGTGAAATTTGATTCTTTTTTAGTTACTCAAAACGTTGACACCTTAAATGAATTTATTCTCTAAAGATTTAATACATCTTTTTAACCACTATATTCCTTGATATCTTAAATAAACTTACTCCTAAATTTTGATACCTTTTGATGTAGTTTGCCCCAATTTCATTTGGTAGTCATGTTTGAATAATGGTAATTGAAGTGTTATTATGTTATTTAAATTGATGCTAAATTGTAGGTGAAGTTTGAAGTGTTTTGGTTTAATTTGATTAGTGAGTATATATTGGTTTTCTAGAAAATATTTGAGGTTACATATGGTGTTGATGAATATAGAACTTGCTAGAAAATTGGGTTTATGAGATGATTTTGATGTTTGAATAGGTTGATTTGATATCTAGAAGTGTTAGAGTTGAAACAATGCTAGTGGCTACTGATTTAGTGAAGATGATTGATTGATTGATTAATGTGCATGTGTGATATAGAATAGTGTTTGATTCATAATGATTTAAGAGTTGAAGCTTATGTTTTCTTCGACTCCCCTCTCTCTCTCTCTCTCTCTCTCTCTCTCTCTCTCTACTCTCTCTCTCACCGTATCAAAAATAAAAACAACCTATTAAAGTATGATCAATCAAAATACAACAAAAATTAAATCCATTTAGAAATCAACTAATTAAAACCTTAACGATAGAAAAAAAAATCCAATCGCTGCTAATTCAACAAAAAGAAAACAAACCCAAAAATCAAAAAATCAAATATCAAAAACAACCCAATAAAATATAGATATGTTCTTACCTTGGTAGTGTGTAAAGATGGGACCTTTGATGGAAAAAACTCATTAAAATACATTTTTTTTAATTTTAATTTTGTTATTTGGGAAAAAAAATGGTAAAATGACATCGTATATAGGAAATATGATAGAGAAAGAACAAGATATTGATGACGACGACAGTGAAGAGAGAAGAAGAAGAAAGAAGAGAAGAAATAAGAGATATATAGAGAGAGAGAGAAAGTAATAATAAATAAATAAATAAATAAGCTTGTTGACTAGGAGAGAGAAATCATTTTTTAATCAAGCTTGGTTCTAGTCAGCAGTTGCCTTAGAAATGGTCATGTTTTGACTAAAGATACCCCTTGAAACAATTTAAAAGTTTGGGTACTGTCGTGGTATGAATTTTTTTTTTTTAGTTATTAAATGCTATAAATAAAAAAGTTAAGATACCATGAATGAAACTATAGGGACCTGACATGTCCTACATCAAAATTCAGACATGCCAAAACCCCAGCACACGTATAATACCATAAATATTATATGCACATGCTTCTTTAAAAGATTTTTATATAGAATATTGCTAGCCGTTTTGAATTCTTAAATCATTTAGTTAGATTTTGGGGACAACTAGATTTGTAGCAAGAAAAAAATTTATAAAAACATCTTTAGCTTCTACTCATACAAGAATAGATCAATTTTTATAAAACTAAAACCATACCATCAGGTATCTCATATACCTTTCATGATGGTATAACAAAGTTTTTAAAATTTATTACAAAACATGGCTCTATAACTATTCCCTTTTTAGGAAATACAATTTCAAAAGATAAATTTAGCTCTTATTACAAAAACAAAACAAAATAAAATCCACGCTCCTAGCTTACTTCACTCTTCAACAAATTCTTCCCGAGTCATCCCATACACCTGAACCAAACATCATAAAAACACCATCATCATCCACATCATCTTCATCGACATCATCACCAATCAATACCTAGAAAAAGAATAATGTTCGAAGCCTAATACATAATAACATAAACACATGAGATGACACACAAGCTTGAATTAGTGCAATGCAACAATAACAGGTTATATATTTAAATTAAAGTAAACAAATCAACACTAAATCACTTACACTCTGAACAATCTTTAGGAACCTGGGGTTCTAAGTAATATCAACTACTCAAGGGGTTGATATATGCAGCTCATATACTTATATCTCCTATATCTAACCAAGAAGAGAAAATAGCTTCATCTAGGATTTACAGCCTTACATAGCTTTACTTATCTTAGTCCATAACATCATTTAGTTCAACGGTCCCATAAACATAAATTAAATGTTACTTTACCCTAAGCCTAAGTAAACGTTACATCGATACTATTTATCCTATCAATTACCTATTGAGCCACTTATGAATCGCCATTGCAACATGGTAGGAGGTGGCTTAAGTGCCTAATTACCGTGTCTGGCTCTATATAAGGTTGTCGCTCCCTAAACCGGATTAAACTACACAAGCACAAGCATCACTCATTATTTAGATTGTCTTTAAGTTTTAGTTCATTTAGAATGTATGCTACTTAAACAACCAATAAGAATGTCACTACATACCTTATATATTTGAAATCCCGAATAGAGACAGGGGTAAGTTAAGGTTATCTTAGAGGATAAATTAGGTATCCAATCTTTTCAAGAATCAAACTCATAAAAGCATTTTAATTATTTATCTATTTATATCAAACTTATTTTATAATCCTATTTAATCAAGCACTAAGTAGAAACTTCCATGGCTACAAATATCGCCTCATCAAGATACGGACAATTCTTTATTATGTCAAATTATTTCTTTTCTCTTTGTTTATAATCATTTATTATAAAATATCATCAAAGCATTCATATTAAAAACACTCATATTTCTTAACAACAAACATTTGAAATAATATATTCCCTATGCTATTTATGGTTTAACCTATACATTAAGCTAAGCCAAATTACAATATTAAACATATATTATCTTAATCTCAGCTAATTTTATTAGAATTAATCATTTAATTCAATTACTAAGTTAAATTGATTAAACTTAATCGATCGAATTCATTTTAGCTCATTTAAAGTTTAGAAAGCCATGTTGAACTTAAGATTATTAACTAAGTTCATTTTATACTTAACTTCTATATTTAATCCAATTAGTTATTAATTATAAATTCTTTCAACTCACTCTTAATTATATAAATTAACTATAATAACATTTTAACTATCATTCGTCTATTTCATTTTATCTCTCTCTCTCTCTATATATATAGTATATATATAAGCAGTACTAGGGGACAGATCACGCCCGTGATGGGAGCCATAATCTAGATCACTGCCTTCATCATGCTTGTGATTAAGAATCACGCCCTCGATCACAACTGTGATCTAGGCCATGATGTGGATCACGAGCAATATCACACCCATTATCATCGTTTATATTTTAATCAGAGGAGATCACAGACATGTCACACCCGTTATCACCCTTGATTTTTCTTTTCGCTTCTATCACTGGCCGTATCACGCTCGTGATTCACAAGGGGATGAAGTTACGTATTTCTTTGTCTTTTACTCTAATTTTAATAACTTGTTTTCAATTTTACCTTAATCATATAAATTAACTATCATTCATCTATTTCATTTTACCTCTCCTCCCCCCTCTCTCTCTCTCTGTTTTTTTTTTTAATAAACGCTACTAGGGACAGATCGCACCCGTGATGGGGGCCATGATCTAGATCACTCTCATGATGGGGGCCGTGATCTAGATCACTAGCCTCATCATGCTCGTGATCAAGGATCACTTTCTTGATCATGGTCATGATGTGGATCACAGGCAATATTACGCCCATTATTTATCCTTTATATTTTGATCAAGAGGAGATCATGGACCTTGTCACTCCCATAATCACCCTTGATTTTTCTTTTCACTTATATCACTAGCCTATCACGCCCATGATGCATAGGGGGATCAAGTTATTTTTTCTTTATTTTTTACTCTAATTTTTACTACTTGTTTTCAACATGTATCAACAAAAATATCTTATTATTAGTATACTCATGTATAATCTAAATATAAACACTGCTACATAAATTTGTATATCATATTTTCTTAAATCATTTCATCAAACACTTAATCTATACATGAATATACATATCCATGTTTTAGCATATATGTTCATATATTACTAACTTGTCAGTTCTATCGTAAGATCTACATCTACCTAGCTCTAATTCAAATTTTCATGCATAAACGCAATCAAAATAAGAAAATAAACTAACTTACATGTTTAACCAACTAAATCTTCATTACTACTACTACTTGGCTTGACGTGGCTTCTTGTGTTAAATTCTCTACTTAAATTTGTTTTCCATCTTCAATTTCTCCTATGATCTTATTGAAATTTAGATTGTGGTTTGATTTTAAGAGAAGAAAAGAGAGCAAGAGAAGATGAAACAAGAAACATAAAGAAAAGAAAAAGGAAAGGGAAGGAAGCAAAAATATAATAGAAAAGGAAGGAAAAGGATAATGTTAAAATAATTTAAAGATATTTATGAGTAGGGGATTCAGATTTAAACCTTTTAGATAATTATTTTTAGTTCTAAAAGTGTTTAGGAAATAATTTGAAAATATATGTTAGAAATGAATATCTTGGAATAGAGATTAGTTTAGGAGTTTAATTTATAAAAATTGATATTTAGTTTGAGTTTGGTTTAAAAATTGATATTTTTAAATAGACAAATGAACTCAAAACTTATAGAGATTTAAGAATTGGAATTTAAACTAAAGTTAGGGGTTTAGGAATTGATCATGAAAGGATATTCAAAATCTCAATTTCAACTTAATCTACTAATAATTTAATTATGTCAACTTATCTATAAATTCTTTTAACTCACTCTTAATTATATAAATTAACTATCATTCATCTATACCTCTCTCTCTCTCTCTCTCATTTTTTTTTTTTATAAACAACACTGAATAGATCACACTCATGATGGGGGGCCGTGATCTAGATCACTAGCCTCATCACGCTCGTGATCAAGGATCACACCCTTGATCATGGCCGTAATGTAGATCATAAGCAATATCACCTATTATCATCCTTTATATTTTGATAAGAGGAGATCAAAGACCTTGTCATATCCTTGGTTTTTCTTTCCACTTGCATCACTAATAGTATTACTTCCATGATGCACGAGGGGATCAAGTTACATATTTCCTTTGTCTTTTACTCTAATTTTAACAACTTGTTTTCAATATATATTAATAAAGACATCTTATTATTAGTATACCCATGCATAATCTTAAATATAAACACTTCTACATATATTTCTATATCATATTTTTTTTAAAATCATTTCATCAAACATTTAATCTATACATACATATACATATCCATGTTTTAGTATATATGTTCATATATTACCAACTTATCAATTCTATCCTAAGATCTATATCTATTTAGCTCTAATTCAATATTTTCATGCATAAACAATAATCAAAATAAGAAAATAAACTAACTTACATGTTTAGCCAACTAAATCTTCACTACTACTATTACTTGGATTGATGTGGCTTCTTGTAGTTCAATTCTCTACTTCAATCTTTTTTTCCATCTTCAATTTCTCCTATGATCTTGTTGAATATGAGATTTGTGGTTTGATTTAAGAGAAGAAAAGAGAGCAAGAGAAGAGGAAAGAAGAAATGTAAAGAAGAAAAAAAAAGGGAAAACTACAAAAATATAATGCAAAAGAAAGAACAAGGATAAGGTTAAAATAATTTAAAGATATTTATGGGTAGGGGTTTCAAGTTTAAAACTTTCAAATAATTATTTTTAGTTCTGAAAGTGTTTAGGAAATAACTTGAGAATATATATGTTATAAATGAATAACTTGGAATAGAGATTTGGTTTAGGAGTTTAATTTGTAAGAAATTGATATTTAGTTTGAGTTCGGGTTTAAGAACTAATATTTTTAAATAGGCAAATGAACTTAAACTTGTAGGGATTTAGGATTTGGAATCTAAACTAAAGCTTAAGGGTTTAGGAATTGATCATGAAAGGATCTTCAAATCTCAATTTCAACTTAATCTACTAATAATTTAATTATGTCAATTTATCTAATTACATCTTATAATTTGTTTGATTTATTTCATCTATCTAAATTCAATTTTTAGCTTATTTAAGGATTTAGGGTATTTCGGAAATTTACCTATTTATATCTCACGGATTAACATGGAACCAACATGAAGTTAATATCATAAACATAAAGCTTCAAATTTAGTATTAAGGATTTGAATCAAAGTTGATTTGAACTTGTAATAACTTACTATATCTTGTTGAGTGAACCTTGATTATGAAAACTTGTTTGTGACTATAATTTTATAAAAAATTAAAAATAATTTATAATAGATATAATAATTTTAACTATAAGTTAATTTGATGAACAATGAGTAAATAAAATATATAAAAAATAAAATAAAATATATTATAGTCTCAATTGTTAGTTTTTGAATTTCCATTTAAGCTATGTGCGTGTGGTCACATCGTGTGTGCTTACATTGTTGTTGCACTATTTTCAACTCATTCATTTATTTTTTAGGTGGGGATGATGGCTTTATTGATGACTGCTATATTACTTAGGATATGAGGTTGGTATTGAGGAGTTGTTAGATGAGTTCGAGTTGTAGACATGATGGCTGATATTACTCTCCCCTTGTAAGTATTAATTATTTGTTAAGAGAATTTTTAGATACTAATTGTATTTAAATCTTTTACAAAACTTTATTACAAAACATAATCAAGAGATTTCTTTGTCTAAAATTGGCTAGAAACTCACTTAAGGCCTGTTTGAATTGTTAGATTTTTATTTGTATTAGATATGTATTGATAACTTATCGGTATTGAATTAGTATCGGTTTAGTTTGATCAGTATAAATAAAATTTTCATTTTTTTTAATTGGTATCATATCTATATCGGTTCAGTATCGGTTTGATTTGAAAATAAAGTTAGAATGATACCAAACCAATATATTCAAACAGTTTATTAATGATAGTCTTTGTATATAATGTTTAAGTGTTATTTATGGCCAAACTATTACACTGTAGACCCTTTTTCTCATGATATCCCTCAAATAAAAGGTGGGGTGAAACTTTAATAATTGATGTATCTTTTGGTGTATTGGCTTGGAATTCATCAGAACTTAAAGTTAAGCGTATCAGTAAGGAACACTTTTTGATGGGCAACGTCATGGGAGATAGTTGATACTAAGGATAAACTCATGACACTTCGCTAAAGTGATATGTGTGTGATCACCAAGCTTATAATTTAAATCCTATGAATCCTAAATCCACATAAAGGCAGCGCAACTATCATGTAATATAGAATTTAAGTCGATATCGTCCTAAGAATCTATGGGCAAGTACTAGTATTTCCCTTTCACTACTATTTTTCCTAAATTATCAAATTGTTTATGCTAATTCTAATGGTTAATTAAACTATACTAATAAACCCTAAAAAAAATGTATGAGTGCTTTTCTTGGTTTTAACATCAATTCACAACAATGCCCTTAGTTTTGATCTACCCTAACCCTTACTTCTTATGATGGGATTAACTAATAATCAGTTAAGTCTTGAACTGCAGGGTTTTTTGATTAAATCATTTACTCTATTTAAGTTAATTGATTCCTAATTTTACATAAGAAATGGGAATGTCTTCCTTCACTAACGCCAATAAAATTGCATGAAACTCATAAACCCTAATTAAAGATTAACAATCTATTGTAAAATTCGAAGTCTCCCTATGTCTAGGTAAAAATGCAAATTCCATCATTTATGGATGATCTATCCTATTGATTGAAATTGCTTTTTAATCAACAAGAATAAACATGTAACAATTTTGGCCAGAAATTATCACAAGATAATTTAAATAACATGAATGAATTCAACACAAAAACTTTCATTAATAAAGATTCAGAACATAGGTTAAGGTTTTACAAAACTTAAGACATACAAATCTACTCTTTCATATGATAAACAACAAAAATAGAAATTCTAGAAGAGTTTAGAGATCTCATGATTGATAAAAGTCTTGGAACAATTGTTGTGAATCTCCAATGTTTGTGTTGTTGTTTTCCCTTGAAAACCTCCCAAAATCTGTCCTTTTAGGGTTATGAGTGAAATATGATGGTTCGGATTACTTAAATGATGAAACATGATGCATATATATTGGGCTGTCATCAAACATGACCTATACACGACCCATGTAGGATGGGTCATGTACACCTAGAAACACCACAAAATTGACACTTAATCGTACACACCCCAACGTACACTACCCCTGTATATGGGTCGTGTATATTGGAAATTCTTCTTTTTCTTCAACTTGTGCTCCATTAAATGTACCTCGATTATATATTCGTTGTGTTATACTACTTCTAACTTTTCAAGAATAACTTCTGCTTTATCAAATCTTTGCTTGTTTCATCATAAATCTGGAAAACTCAATTATTCTAATTTATCTCTGAAATAAATAATTTATCAAATAAGTATCCTTTTCTTGAGTATATCAATAAAATATCATACAAAATATGATCAATAAAGCACAATTATAAAGGTCTTAGAACACTTATCAATAGACAATACTTTGATGGGGAGAGTCCTAAGTCGTTATAGGTGGTATTAGAGTGGTTCACTAACTTAGAATTGAGGAAGCTAAGTACTGTACATGGTGAAGTACCTTAGAGTTGGGGTACCTTTTCAGCCTATAAGGAGCACCTCTAGGGTTCTCCCTACCTTTGTGGTTTTACACCTATGTAATGAGATTGACAATAATGTCGGCTCTATAAGTGGGAGAGAATGTGATATCCCTTAAATCAAAGGTTATGAAACTCTAATTATGAGGTACATTTTGGTGTAATGACTTGAAGTTTATAAGAATTTTAAAGTTAAACAAACTTATTAGGAACACTTTTAGAATAAGTGTCCTTTTGGGAAGTGGTTGGCACTGAGACAAACCCATGTGATATTTTGCCAAAAACAAACAATACCTTGGTAGACGGAGCTTCGATTTGTTATATTTTTGGGGCGTGATTTTGCCAAAGTGGATAATAGTTAGATAGGTGAAGTTTCGAGTTGTTACATTTTTTGGATGTGACACATAAGTTTTCACAACCTTTATTTCACTACACTAAAACCCCAATTAATCCTCAACATAAATTAAATATTAAATTTAACTATCCTTAAATCCTAATTAAAGGTTGAGGAAACCATTATTTTTCACCTTTTTTTCTTTCGAAAACACAACTTTTTTTCATACTTCTAAATAATTTTCACATACAGACAAACGCTTACCAACGTTTTTATTATTGCCTAGATTGTGATACTCTGCCTTGGTTCATCCAAATTTAATTAAGGCTAGACGGAAGTTCACGAACCGGAATAAGTGCAAGAGAGAGAAAAGGAGTGACCTTTTATCGGACAAGCAGTTGAAGCTTGTTTAGAAGAGCCGGGACTTGAAAGGATAAGGAGAGGAGGGAAAAAGAGACAATAAAACAAAAACCTTCTTATCGGGGTCAGATTCGATCATTAAATTTTTAGGGAGGACTCATTCCTCGAGCCTTGTCGTTTTATCAAGGTAGACGGAGTTTGCTTATAGAAGGATTAATTTTAGATGGATAATGACTTGAAAATGCTCGCGATGAAACATCATCCTTTATACTTGATTCTTTTTTTTACATATATATATATATATATATATATATATATATATATAAAGAGTATCAAAATCAAGCTTTCACTATTTCCTTTTAGGTTAGGCAGGCATTACCGGACCTCTCTAATTTTGTTCTTCCAAATTATTGTTAGGTTCATTATTGACTTCTTTTATTTTTAGTGGCAAAAATCGCATGCAAATATGCCAAATCCAAAGTTTTAGTAATGATTGTGAGAGGGACGTACAAATAAAAGAAGTAGGGAAATATTATTTTCTCTTATTATACTTGTTAATCTAACTCTACAGATGCACAGATTTATTAACTTAGCGTACAATTACATCATTCAATTTATTATCCTTACCTTAATTACCGCAGTCTAATGTATTCAAAAGATGGAAATTTCCAACATAAAAAAAAAAAAAAACCCTGCTAGAGCCTCGTCAATGACACTAGGCATATTATGTGTTTAGTTTTATAGAAAAGTTTAATTGGACATTAAATTAATTATTTTAAAATTCAATAAAAAGTAAATTTTATGTGAAATTTAGTTAACAAATTTGACATTTTTCCTTTAAAAGACAATAAGGCAATAATAACATGAATGAAGTTGTCCAAGGAAATGCATAACCTGCTTAACTCTAAATGCATGTTCTATTTACCTTTCTATAACTTTTAAAATTGGCCAACTTTCAAAGCTATTGCTACTTATCACTTCTCTATGTTTTAGTAATGATATATGTCCAAGACTTATTAGCAAGGCTGAAAGGGTTTTTTTACAAGCAGATGACCTTCTCCCATACCCATTTTTGTGTGTAAGAATGAATGAATTGGTTAATCAATCTCTATAATCAACCTAATAGGCCAGGTCTCCTCCTTAGGTCTGCTACTGGTCTAAGAATTTCATGGCATTAATTCAGGTAAAAAAACTCAATTAAATGATCTTACACATGCATGCGTACATATATATATATATATATATATATGCAATAAAAGGAAATATGATTTTTGGATATTACAATGAGTTGCTACCTTTCACTTTTGAAACTAGGACAGATGCCGCTAGATTACAATGTGATTGGAAAAAAATACAATTTAAAAAAATAATTTGCATATGGATAATAAATAATAGCTTCAAATACAAAACAAGATAACTTTAATTTGCAAAGGCATATGTTTTAATTATTAATAGTATGTATACATATGTAAATTTTCAACTTATGATACAAAAATAAAAAGCAACTGTATGCAATACGTATGCTTTTATTATTTTTGAATTAAAAAGGAAGAGTAAAACTATTTGATTTTGACGACCACTGCAATAAGCGGGTATCTAGTTTCAAAATAAAAAATATATATATATATATATAAAACAAGAATCAAATTAAAACAACGAAAACATGCTTGGTGTTTCTAATACATTTATCCCCAAAACTTGAGAAAACATACCGTCGGGCCACGTATTTAGTCACTCCATATTGACGTGATTTTAATGCAAAAAGTTTACATATTACAAAATTGACGCTTTGTGAATGCCTTTTTTGTTTTCTTTTCATGTTAATATTAAATTTGAACGATTAAGGGAAGGATGCAATTAGATAGATCTGATTCGATAGATCTCCATAGAATTTTTGGATAGAATTGGGTATTGTTGGGAAATACTACAAGGTTTTGAGTCATGTTACAAGTTTTTATATATGATTTGATGGGAAAACTTAACCCTGAAGATAATATGATATAATTTTTATTTTTTTCAAAAATAATAATTATCCTACAATCATATAATATATTTCAATTGTGTATATTGTTATTTGTCTCATTCACATTTGCTCATTTACATTCTTTTATCACACAAAATTCTATCATTAGTTCCAAAATTTATGTTATTTTATATTTGTAATGTGGAAAGGAGATGACCTTATGTATACATACATATATTTATATATACACATATATTCCTCATTATAAATAATTGAAAATCAGAAAGCCTAGAAAATGCATATTATCAGCAAAGTTGCAAATATCCAAAATGAGGCAAGACGAGTTATTGGTTTGCAAAATTGCTATTGGGGTGGGTGATGGGTATAATGATAAAGCATTATTATGGGGTTTATAATAGGTTTAGAGAAACCCCATAGAATTGTGGGATGGCCTCAAGTTTTATTTCATTTGTTTAAAATTCGCTCATTTACATCCTTAAATTAGAGATAATTAAAGCAAAAAAAAAAAAAAAGAGATAATTTATAATTATTTGATGGAATACAATAATTAAAACTTTCTAATTAAATTACGGATAACACACAATAATTAAAGGAAAAGAATAATTGAAACTTTCGAATTCAATCACCTCTCTTCTTTTTGATGATTGTCTTCTTTCTCTACCTCGGTTGCTGTCACACTTGTACTTGAAGGGGACAGATACCAGATGGTATAGTTTTTAGAGCCGTCCCATTATTAAAGGGAATTCCATTACTTTGACGCATCAAATTAAGTTGAAAATTAAGCTCATGATCCCGAAATATTAGCTTTTCAAATCCGTCGTTTGAACGTATTTTAAGAATATATTATATTTTTAATGAGTAGTAGCGGGCGATGCACCTAAGTCAATATAATCATTCTTCCATGAACTAAAATTAGCTAATTGGTAAACATAAGGAGAAAAATTATAATATAACAACTAACAATCCTCTTATAAAAATAAGAGGGGTCAATTTATTAATCTTTTCTAAATTATTCATTCAATAATATATATTTTTTTAAATTAACAAAGGATAATGCGGACACTAAATGTGCCCCATTCATTGAAAAAAAAAAAATCAATAAAAGAAGACTATACCAAGTGCCTACAGGATCAAAGGAAGTTACCTTCAGGCTTCAGCATCCATTGTGAAACATATGTCTATTGTTTCTAATAACCACAATATTCACAAAACTATAATTCGTTTTTCTTTTGGGAAAAAAAATTTTGAGGGAAAAAAAAATTCCCTACATTTTGTTTTGTAAACTCACGATATATATATATATATATGTATATATTTCTTTTTTTCTTTTTTAACAAACCCGTGACGTGTATTTTAATATTAGTCAAGGATATATACTAACTTTTATTGATCTATTATAAAAAATTTAATAGAATACTATCATTCAACAAGCATCATTAAATAATAGATGAAAATTATTTAAAAATTAGAATAAAAAAACCATAAAAATGGAAGGAAATGGGAAAAGAGTTCGTGTAAGTTGATAACAACGGATCAAGTTGGAGGTGGTAGGCTCAGGAATTGACACCATATGGGTGTGTTTTTTTCGATTTGGATGAAACTAGTGAAGTGGCTGCTGGGTTTGTCGAGTTTGTCTACTGGCAAGCCAAGTTTGTTTGGTGGCTGTAAGTCGTGAAGTATGTTTGATGTGGACGAAGTAGGGGGGACGACACATTCGTCGGTGTAGGTGATAGCTTGTCGACGAATAAAACAAGGCTGAAAGGGCAGAAAAAAATTGCCTTTCTATTTTTTTACGTTATTTTCTATAATTTTTTATATTCATATTATATTATTTCATTAATATGATCAATTAGAAGTTGATATAAGTTGATTGTGTATCCAAGATTACAACTAAAATCAATAGAGAATAATAAAATAAAGCATACGTATTTGTTAAAATAAAAATATAGGTCATGGAGTTGTCTTTCTTATCAATTATCACACACACATATATAAATAAAAATGTTTTTTTTTCCCTTTTTTTTTTTTTCATAGGCCATAAAGGCTATCATAACGCAGCTATATAAGACCATTACAATCCATTAATAGAGAATCGAGCTCGGTATTAGAGTGGACAAGTGGATTAAACGGGAACCCGGCCACCCATTTTGACCCGTGGTTAAACAGACCAAAATTTCTTGCTCTAACTCAACCTAAAGTGGGTTAAACAGATCAGCCTACTTTTGAACCCTTTTAACCCACTTTATATTTCGTGGTTAAATGGGCCAAATTGACCTATTTAACTTATTTATACTAATTAAATAAGATATATATAATAAAAAAAATGAGTTTTATAGGGTTATATATGTATATTAATGGTTAATTTAATTATTATTTTAATTACTTTTTATATAAAAATAAGTTTTCTAAAATACCTTATTAGATATTATATTTCAATTAAAATAATAATATACTTTAAAGAAATGTTACGATACATGTGCATCCATTTGTCATTCTTTGTTATAATTAACACATGAGTTGAATATCAAGTATAAAAGATACAAGAACAATGCTTCATTAATAGATATTTCCTCTATAATTTTTTTATTTTTTTAATAAAGTGGCTAACGTTGCTAGCGGGGCAACCTACTTTAGCTTACAGATTAAATGGGCTGGGTAAAATTGGCCCACTTTTAAAGGGTTAAAAAAGTTGACCCTAACCTGTTTTTAAAACTAGTTAAACAGGCCAGCCCATGGGCCAAAGCCTATTTGTCTAGCTACAATACCTCAAGGATGAAACCTAGATCGGCTACAAGCTATTGACTTATTTTTCCATCTTAAATAGAAATTATTCCCTTTTTATATGAAGTAACATGTTGGATTATTTTTCCATCTTAACACAAGAAGCAATTATAAATAATTTAAGAGGTGATTGTTATGCATAAGTTATCTATATCTCTTTTGATTAGGAAAATACATAAAAAGTTATGAGTAAATTATATCAATGTTTAATGATATATTCATTTGAATTATCAATATTTTGAGTAGCTAAAAAGAAAATTTTCACAAAGTGAATTAAATAAGAGGTATCAACATTTAGGAATTCACTTGAGGAATCAAAATTTGATTTTGTTTTTAATTAATTTTCTTTAATTTTCCTCAACAGTCAGTTAAGAATACTTTATGAAATATCCCAAAAAATTAATACAAGGTTTAATAATAATAATAATAATAATAATAATAATAATAATAATAGTGATTTAAAAAATGGATAATAATTTAATATGGAACAATAAAAATTTTAATTAAAAATAATGAAGAATTATTTAGAAGAAATAAATAATAAAAAAAATTTAATTAAATTAAAAAAAAAATAAATATAAAATAAGGATAATAAATTAAATTGCATGGCTACAAATTATAAGGAAGGGCAAGGAGGTCATTAAGCTTGAAATACCTAAGCTAATACAAATCTTAAGTGCATGATGTCTTTTCTACCCTAAACGTAAAATTATACATTTAAGACTCAACACCCTCATATAAAAGCCTTAATTTTTCTTTCTCCTCTCATTTGTCACATTACTAGATTTCTTGAAGATATCAATTCTCTCTAAAACTCTTGTCAAACTTTCTTAAGAAGAAAAACTCTCTCTCTTTTCTCTTAATTAGGAATTAGCAAACTTCCTCGACAAGATTCAAAGGAGAGAAAGGTAAAATCGTATCCTAATCTCTCTAAATCCTTAAATCTACGGTAATAATATAACAATTAATCATAGAAATAAACAAGAATCAAGAAGGATTTGGAAGGAGTGTGAGAAGTTTCTTCAACAAGCTTGCCTTTGTAGTGGTGGTGGTAATAGTTTGTGCTTGTGTGCTCTTCATTCTAGGTAAGTAATTTAATCTTTACCTTACTTTTTATTACGTTTATGTGATTAATCATTTATGATTTAGGATTTAATGATGTGATGATAGATTTCACTTGTGGATTGATGATTTGATGACTAAATGATGGATGATTAATGATTGTTGTTGTGAACACAGGCTAGAAATTATCTAAATGTTCGAGATGTAAAATATAAATAAAATAACAAATGTATTTAGTTTTGGATGAAATTCAGAGGAATGGTAGTTTAATGTGTTCATATTTAAATAGGAAATTTTTGTGATTTTGAAAATACATTTACTATTTTTAAAAATTAAACCATAAAATAGCAAAAAAGGGCAAAACAATATTTCAGCTAGTAGCAATAGCGTGATGTAAGGGATCGAAATGGTCTCTTTTTCTTTTCCTTTTGGGGTGAGATTATAATTTTTCAAAAGCTTAAGAAGTCTATTTTAATGTGGTGTAGAGAACCAGCCAAGAACTAGTTGGAATCATCCTTAATATAGCAAAATCTAGTTAGTTGTCAGTGTTATTCCTTGTTTCTAACCATATTAGATGTAATTGAATTTTAAGCCTTGATTAAGTAATTATCTTAGGCCAAGTTAACTTCTAAACATTTGAAAAAAATGGATTAGGAAGTTTAATTCTAATAAAATAAAAGTTGGTGAACTGGTCCAATTAAATTAGGGTGCGTGCGGTATTTAATGGAAAATGAAATGTTCGAAATAAAATGAATTTAATGCTAATGACATAAATATGAATGTAAATGATATATTTTCATATTAAAATATGAATTTTAAGATGAATAATTAAATAATTTGATTTTAGGAAATTTTTTAATAAAATAGGAATAAATAATACATTATAAGATGATATATACCTATTAGGAAGTAATATAGGTTCCTTAGAGCACTTTTAGGAAAAATTAGATTATTAAGGATATGAACAGACTAATTACACCACAAATGAGATATTTTACTTAATAAAAGTTATTTAGATTAATTATAAGTTATGTTACTAAGAATGTCATCTTAAGGACCTAATATCTATATAATAACTTTAGGCATTTAGGGTAAGTATTAAATGAACATAAGTATATGAAAAATAATTTAAAATTAAATTTACTTTAGAACTTGATTTTAATTTATGAATTAATATTTAAAAAGGAATTAGGTGAGACCTCAATTAGAATTAATAATATATATAACTTCAAAATTGATTAATAATTTATCTAACGAGAAAGAATGATCGAGTTGGTGACTTTAAATCTTATTTACGACAATTTCCTTATATAGATTCTTATTTTTAGGATTTCTTATCATCCATTTTATGGTAGAATTCTTACTTAGATTTAGGTACGCAACGACTTGGGTGTTGCTTCTTAAGTTAGACACCTTAAAATGAATTAACACTTAAAGATGACCTAAGTAATTGTTTGAGTGTTCTTATGTCGTTTAATTCGATTCGGGGAGCGATAACCTTACGTGGAAATACTAACATAGTAGTTAGGTCTTAAGCCATCAGTGATGGCTCAGCAGGTAGCTGATAGGGCAAACAGTAGAAGGGTAATATATATCTAGATAAGAGAAAAGTAATATATATGACTCACGTTAATGAGACCGATCGAGTTGCATTATATTATGGATTGTGATAAGTAGAGATGAGTAAAGAATATGACCCGTACATGAGACCACTTATTAGAATTTCTTTTAAGAGGTATAGGTATTTGAGCTGTTATATCAACCCTTTAAGTAGTTGTTGCTAGTTAAGACCCCTACATTCCCATAACATGTTGCAAGAGTGTGAGTGCTTCTTTATTGTTTCACTATATCTAAATTAAAGATCTAAATGGTTGGTTATTTAATTTGCACTAGAGTAAGTGCATGTGATCATATTGTATATGCTTATGTTGCTGTTGTACCAATCTACAATTCATTCCTTCTTTTTTAGATTATGAAGATGATTGATTTGGATGCTATGGTAGCATGGTTTATAGGCTAGATATTGGTGAAAGACTGGTTGAGCTAGAAGTTTGGTACATTAGGTATTATAATGTTATTGTATGAGAGTTAATGCTTTTATTGTGAAAATTTTCTTTATATTGTTGAGAGACTATTTTATCCTTATTTTTCATTGTAGTTCAATTAATTATTAGATATAATTAAGGACTTCTGAATCTAAATTTTGTTAGAAACTTACTTGTTTATGAATAGTCTTTGCATATAATACTTAAGTGTTATACATGATAGAACTATTGGTGCTATAGACCTTATTTAGGGCGTGAAAACTATTTTGAATTATTCTGCAAAAAGTTGATTCCTCTTTTTAACCACTTTAAATGTTGATACCTTAAATGAATTTACCTCAATATATTGATGCCTTTTGATGTAATAATTTACCCTATAGTTATAATATGCCTTCTCTATTATACTTTTTATGCACATTATAATTCATTGCTGGTGCCTCTCTTATAATCAAGAATGGGTTTGAGTCGATTATAATAATTAAACTTTCAACCTCAAAAATATATTTATCTCCTTTACTTAAAACGTGAGAACAAGTTAAACAATTAAATAAAACAAAACTTATAGAAAATTAAAAGAGTAAGAAAGAATAGTTAAGTCAACGATATATAAAGGTTCTATCTTGTGTATCAATCCTCTCTTCTAGCCCAAAGCTGGGGACCCTATAATCCGCATGGGTATGTTCCACTAATCTATTTAAAACTTGTTTACAATTAGTTCACAGTTCCACTCTATTGAGCCTCTTTAGCTTCATCTTAGCTAATACTGATTATAGAGCTTCTACTTGCAATATAAATCAAAAGAAAGACACACTACAGTTCCTCCATTAAACAAATAAATAGGAAAGATCAAATAAATTTATAACAAGTATATGCGTGCATGAAATCATATTAGAGTTTGCAAGTAAGTTTTTCAAGAACGTCTCTTAGCTTTCTTTTTCAGCATTTCTACATCTTTTCTAATTTGAATTCTATGGATATATGCGCTTCACATCTCTAATTGTCATTATTTGTTTGTTGCAGGTTGTCAAGATAGATTTCTCCTCTAATATCTTAGTTGATATCTTGAGCTTAATATATTGAAGTTGGTTGTATTCAAATTTGAACGTTACAAATTGATGCTTATTTAAAACTGTCTTTTATTTATCTTGAAGAACTCGTGCAAATCTATTCCAAAACTTGTGTAAGCTTATTTTCAACAGTCCACTCAGTATCCCTTGAAAATAGAAAGGTTCAAGTCATGCTTATCTTCAATTTTTTTCCTTCGATTAGATCATAAAAGTTAGTTGAAGTCTTCATGTTATAATCATATCAAACAAATAATAAAAAATGGCAAAACAAATAACAAGAAAATAAAGAACACACAAGATTTTACATGGAAACCCTTGCGGGAAAAACCACAGGCAAATGAGAGAACGAAATCCACTAGTGTTGAAGAATGAATTACTAGAGAATGTATACAAGTGATTCCAAATCTCACAAAACTCATAACCTAAGAAACAATAAAGTAACACATATATTTTGCGTGGAGGCCAACTTAAAAGTCAAAATCTGAAAAGTTAGTAGTTTAGGCTGGCAGCTTATATATCCAACACTGGTAGTGTTACTATGGGCTGGTGGTATAGAGCCGACCTATCCAAAAAATTTGCTCCCAGTAATTATTTGGACATTGAAGCAAAATTCAAATGCCGACCTTGTAAATACTAAAGCTACTGGCATACAGCTTAAAACTTCCAGCTTTGAAGAATTTGGGTCACTTACATCAACATTTCATAAAACTGACATAGAAATGCAGTAGCTATTATTTGAATATAGAATTCTCGAATCTGTAGAAATCCTCATGAATAGTGTAAACTTTGATGAACTTGATCATATTGATTTAATCCTCATGGATTGTAATTCTAATTAGTGGAACATATGAATACATTGCCTAAATGCATTCATCTTTTGGAGCTGGGCCTTAAAACACGTTAAAACTTGATTTATAGCAAACCATGAACAATCCGTGCTAGAATTGTGATCTTAAATCCGATCTACTTCTACCTTTCTGAAGTTCTTTGTGGTTATATTTTTAGTTTAACACACTTATCACTAAACCTTTTGAACAATCCTCTAGGTAAACTGATACTATTCATTTTTTCATCTTTTTCATTAAAATTTGCACAATTGGTAATTTAATTAGTTTTCTTTTAACTTATTTTATTATCATCAAAACTTTATTTAAAGAATAAGATTCATGACATGTATATAATATATATATATATATATATACACACACACAAGCAACAAAAAGAAAAACAACCATGATGACTTACTAATTTATGAGCTTTTGTAAGTGATTGGCTAATTTTGGAGGGACAACGAGTGTGATTGAGGAATAGTGTTTTATAATTTAACTAATATAATCAAGAGTCATTAGGAGGTTGTGAAAATTAAAAGTCAAGGTAACATCTTGTTGAATCTTATATTTAACAGTCTAAATTTTAGCAACAATTTTCATTTTTATTTTTCTTCCTATAAGAAAAATTTTATTTCATAACTCAAAAAGAGTATGGAGAATTAGAGTTTTAATCCATAGAAATCTTCAATAGCTGAAATGAAGGTTTTAAAACCCACAAAATACAACATGTCTAAGCTTTATTTAAAGTTACAAGCCAATTAACACACACATTAACTACTCCATAAATTAAGTGAAATTTAGTGGAAATTGTAGAAGGTTTCAATTGTTATATGTATATATTTAGTTAAGCCCGTTATTGGTATAGGCTTTTGTTGGGCTAGGTGATAGAGTCGAAATAGTCCGATCTATAACTATGATAGCTTGGGAGATTAACCTGGTGAGTTTGGAATAGGGATTGTTGGACTTGAATAAGCTCATTTATCTCCAACCTTTCACATACAGGCTCATGCACTTGAAAAAAAGGCTATTAGCCTTAGGTCCTTAGCATTTCCATGAAATAAGATTGTTTCATTTCATTCTTCAATCACTAAGATGGTCTAACAATTGCCATTGAGTTCAAGTGCCTATAGATACTTAATCATCCCTCTTCATTTGATTTAATTCTAGAGATTAGAGAAACAAAATTCCAGATTTGATTTGTTCTTAATGATCAAATAAGCGATACTTGCTCAAGAATTATAAGATTGATGTCCATGGTTCTCTTAACATTCTTTGTCTATTACTCATGCATTTAAGATGCAGAGATTACCTATTATTCTTTCACATTATTATTCTCTCTAAGTGATCCCTCCAAGTGTTATCTACTTATCACTATTGTGGAGGTCATTTTAAACATAAGACTTGCATACATGACCAAATTTGGCAAAATCCCCATGTCTAAATTTAAAATGATTGCTTAAAAGTAAAAATAATGTACCCTTGGATTCTCTAGTCAGTTGCACATCTAACTTAAATCAAGTCATGAACAGTTTTTGCAGCTTTTACTATCAAAATTTTATGGGACAATGTCAAAAATGGTACTTAAACATTCGCAAAAAGTTCAATTAAAATTTTGATAGAAAAAATGTATATGAAATTTTTCTTTAGATATCATATTGTTTGAAACCAAACTTCACTTCCACTTGACATCTATCGTAATGATAAGTGGCTTATCTCACCGTGACCTGATTGAATTTTTTGCAAAAATTTATATTCATTTTTGACATTAACCTAAATTTTATTGCATCCTCATCCCCTTGCCATAAGTAAACATTCTCGTGAATAACATAATGAAAGGATCCTTATTTGTTTCCCTTCTTTTGTAAGACATTAGGTTAGGTTTGTGCTATTTTTCTAAACAATAAGTCTAAATGGTTTTTCTTTTAAGTATCTATATATATATATATATATATTTTATTGGAAATTATCTACGATTAAAATCTTGATCTAAAGGGATATTTTCCCATAGTTTTACATAAAAATTATTAAACCAAACCATACAGTTTGGCTCACAATGATAAAAAGGGAAAAAACCAAATTGTAGTTTTACCATTTAGTTTGATTTAATTGGACAATAAGAAGTGGACGAAAAGAGGCCAATCTTAATTTTATGGATATTGATTTTTTTTTTTCAATTTCATTTAATTTAAAAATCAATTGTTAAAATAATTTATTTTTAAAATTATTTTATGACATCATTAAATTTTTTAATATTTTAAAGTTTTAATTTTAAATGAGGATATTTTAGAAGGTTAAAATAAGAAAAAAGAAAATAAAAAAAAAAAAGTTTTAGTTATAAATAAATATTGATACTAGAAGGTACAAACCTTTGGAGGTAAAATTATTTAAGTTATTAATATTTTAAGTACTTAAAGGAAGAAATCAATGTTTTGTAAAATGATTAAATAATGTATTAACATATTTCATAAAATTTATTTAAGATATTAGTATTTAGATTAATTTTTAATTAACTTTTTTAATTTATTAATTATCAATACCTTACTAATTAACTTTACAAAATATTAATTTATTAATTACTTAAAATATTAATGCTTTAGATGATTTTATTCTCAAACATTACCTCTAATCAAAAGTAAGATTTGTCAAGCAACGGTTGGCAGATCTTCCTCCAATCTCACTGGGTACATGCTTCCTGACTTATCTCTCAACTCCACGTGTTAGCGATTTTCCACGGGCAACTAAATTCCCATTCAACTACGCATTTAGCGTAGTATAAACTCATACGTGGTGCTAATGTGGGTATAAGGACAATTAACCAAAACTCAATATGTAATTGTAGCGGGTTTGTCAACTTGGATGAACGATTTTCAAAGGGAAAATAATTTTTACCTAAACGAATCTTTTACCATGACCTTCTCAGATCGAAATATTAATATATTATATGCTATATTATATTATATTATATTAGAGTGAACAGCGTATATTCCCTTGTTGTATACCTACAACCACACACAATATCATTTGTTAATGTGTGACTAGGGTTGCAAACGAGTTAAACTATTTGCGAACTACTTGAGCTCGGCTTTGTTCAAACTCGATTAATAAATAAGCCAAGCTCGAGCCCAAATTAAAGCTTGTTTATCTAAACGGATGGAGCTTGAGCTTTGGTGGAGGCTCACAAGCCAGCTCGTGAACAAGCTAATTTAAGTTTGTGAATGGGCTAGTGAGTTGGCTTTTAGGAGCCATGTTAATAAATTTATGAAGTTTTTATTCATGATATATTATCTATAATTACATAATAAAAACAATAAAAACTAATTTCTATTTAATAATTATGTATATATATTATAACAATACTTATATATATATTTTAGGTTTAAAAAATGAAAAAATAGGCTATTTAAATGAGTTGAGCTTGAACTTAAATTCCAGACTCGATAAAAACTTATTAAGTTCGATAAAAAGCTTGGCTCGGCTCGAGCTTATTTTATAAACAAGGCAATCTCGAACCTTAATTTCAAGCTCGATAAAAAGTTCGGCTCGAACTCGAGCTCACTAAATTTTAAGCAAGCCAAGCCCGAGACATTAAATGCTCAGCTCATTTGCAGTCCTATAGGCCCCTAATAGCAACAGGCAGGTTAAAAAAAAATAAAAGAAACTCATTTAATAAATGCTATGAGCACGAGTAGAACAGTAAAAGAAATGAAACAAGGTAATTGAGTAACTAAAAAATGGAAAAAAAAGAAATAGGATAAAGGAGGATAATCACTGTTGAAAAAAGAGCATAAAAATGTTACCATGTGATCCATCTCTCGATGCCGATTGTTAAAATTTTTCAAAAGATACTCTAGGGATTCTTTGAAGTATAAATATATTTTGAAACGCACTGATAAAACCTTTAAAGTATGACTTCACATCTGCACATATTTCTAAAAATATAATCATACTTTCTAAATTATTGTTAAAATTTCAAAACCATTATTGAAAGCACCATAAATAAGAAATGACTTGGGCTCTTAGGGATGATAAGTGATATATTTACATATTTTAGACGTTTGTGGGGAAGGTGAAAATGTGCTTTGAGGGTTTGAAGGGGTTTATTTATATTTATATATACCAAAACAATAGTTTTTAAGTTATAATTATGATTGATCTAATCATAAAAATTTCATATATCCTCAAATTTATATTGTTACGTATGATAGGCAAAAAGCGACGGATGCAAAATCATTGAGGGGATGGGGGGAGTTAGTTTCTCTCCTTAAGGTCAGTCCCAAAAAAGGATATTCTTGATAGACAAACCAAGGCTAACTCACCAGCTTGAGCAAGAAAGCCATCTATAGGGGAATACATTAATTCATTGTATAAGGCATGACGGAGCACCAATTTGCTAGTTTGCTGACTCTGAGGATCTCAGAGTAAGAGATGAAGTGATTTTAAGCAATGTTCCATAGCTCTATGTTGATTTGAATTCTTAGAATAAATCCACCCAACAATGAATTCTCTGATAAGCAAATGACAGTGCTGCCCAAAACAAATATACTAATCAATAAATACTCCTTTATGAAGGGTTATTATGGGCATCTAAACCATATGAAAACTAAGTCTAAACAATAATGATTGAACTTTCATTAGGTAGGCTGTTGCACTAGTATTTGAAGTTCTCCACATTTATATGAAAGGATGGCTTTCTAATCATAATAATAATATCCCCAGCTAAACACTTATTGTTTGTTTACTATACTGCATGAATAAAGTTGTAATGAAATTATTATTACTGAATATGGAACTAAGCTGTAATGAGATTTTTATTTGTAAATTTTTTTATTTAAATGATTGTGTATTAGAAAAAAAAAAAAGATAATTCTAATATTGAATTTTCATTCATAGGTTTAAATAAGAATGTCTATTCAATGATTTTTGTAATAGAATTTCCTCATAAAATTATTATTACAGTAAACTAATTAAAAACAGTAATAACTCTTCATAAAGAATAAAATTGTAATTACAGTGAAGTAAATGAGTAAAACCATTTACATAGAAAAATTTGACTCTGGCCATACTATTGAAGTACATGCCGATCTCTCAACAAACAATGGATGTTCCGCTTATCAAATTACCGCAAATTATTTAACACCGTCACATATTAGCGTTTGTCATGATTATTGATGAATTTGTTGATCACATTTTCAAGATACCTTATGATAGAACAATAATACCTCCAATGAAATTAGAATAGGTGATTCTGGTACATGCCTAACTTCGTCTCCTAGCAGTGGTGAGAGCTCTTTAGATAATTTGAAATGTGCAACACTGCAGCTTGTGATAGTCCTATGATAGAATTGTCAAGATTAATAATTGTTTGCCAAAATATGCTAAGTTTGTCTAAACCCATGTGAGAGTAATAGGTCAAAAGTGACGAATATAGACATGATTTTGTCATGGCAAAATGTTTTTATAAACATGAGAATTGCTAAACATTTCGAATAACTATTTTAAACAGTTCGGAACCAACTCAAGAAGCCAAGTGCATTGTACTAGGAGAAAACTCTAAATTTGGTTAAAAAAAAAAACCTTGGGTTGATGTCATAAATAGTACATAAACTTTAATAAAATATGCAATTATTTGAACTTTGAAATTCATCAATCTAGTATCTAAACTTTACAATCAATTAATATGATATTTGAAATAACTTTTCCAGCACACCAATAGTACATCTATCAAGTTTTTTCAGATACTAAATTAATCAATTTTAAAATTTGGATACCTAATTGTATATTTTGCCAAAGTCCAGGTATCTTTTGTGACATTATCCCAAAAATCTTTAATAAAAAAATTAAAGTTGGTGCTAAAACTATAAAGTGGTCAATTTAGAACGTAATTAAACTTTTTATGACTACTTTTTACTACTTTACTAACATCGTTTTCTTTGTTTCTTTTTGGTGGAAAAAGCAGTCTATCAGTATTAGATAATGTGAAGAGAATTATTAAAAATCCAATGATAAATTGCCTCTTCTACATCAGCAAACAAATCATACATTATTGGGAAGGTAGTAAAAATAGTCCCAAAAAGTTTTATTGGGTAATGTTGGTAGTCTATTTGGATTACAAGGCTACTTGAGTCAAGCCTAATGCATCAACGAGCTAGACTGGCCTGTCAAGCCCAAATTTCATTGACATACCCTATAAAGGGCGATGTAGCCCCATAGTCAATATGATGATCACTCGATCGTATCCACCCCTCTGATTGCTCGATACAAGTAATTTAGTCGGCTTTGTCTTCGGGTAGTGGAGGTGTGGGCTCACTCTATGCTCTCCACAACTACCTCCAATTGTCCATTTGCCTACTATGGCCATAACTACTACGTCAGTTGCCTATAAATATTCATCTACCTCTCTAAAGATAGGTAATGTCGCACCTCACCACATATTGCAATTCAAATCATAGACTTATCATGATGGCCTCTAGCTTAAGTATCAAAGCCAATTTCCTGTTTTGTAGGCCTCACATCCGATATTGATCCAAGCCTAGATTTATAAAGTCTAACCTTTATCGAATTCGAGCATGCAACAAGTAGTAAATTATGTATTTTAAAATTCAGGTATTAAATTGGATTTTTATGTAAATTCAAATATAAAATTTGACATTTACCCTTGTTTTAGTGGATTAGTGAGAGGGAGACAATGAAATTCAACTTACATGCCATGCCTCTTAATTAATTAAAAGAGTTAGCATAGTCTTAGCATCGTCGCATAAATTTAAAACGGAAACTAATTATCTAGTTAAATTATATTATTGAGTTTATCATTAAAAGATTAAAAAGAAGAAGAAAAGAAAGTTATATGATAGTCATATTGTTTTGAGACAGCTACAAAGAATATGGGAGATTAATTTTTATATGACTCATTATAAGAAAATTGATCTTTAGAGACATAAATTTTACAGTAGAAAATGACTAAAATAAATTATATTTCTACAAATAGAGTCAGCGATGATGATTTTTGCAATGAAATTTATATTTAGAGACAAAATTTTCATCTTTAAAACACAAATTTCTTGTAGTGACTATCCAAAATAACTCTTAATTAAAAAAAAAAAAAAACTCATTCATACCTACTATATCTCATCTTTTACTTTTGGAATTTATTTAAGGATAAATATTAAAATTTGATATCTAAACTTTGCGCAAAAATTCAATTTATTACTTAAACTTTAAAATTGTTAATTTAATAACCAATCAAACGTTTGGTTGCTATTTTTATTACTTCCTTAACATTGTCTACTCTATTTGCCGACTCAGAAGGGGCTGTATATTGTTGAATTTTTACTACTTCTTTTAACACCATCTAAAACTGATAGAGTATCTCTTTCATGTAACAAAAACAGAACAAATTGTGTTAGCTGGATAATAAAAATAGCAATAAAAAATTTGATTCGATATTAAAATGATCATTTTAAAATTTAAGTATTAAATTAAATTTTTATGCAAAATTTAGATATTGGATTTGAGATTTTTCTATTTAATAATTGATATATTCTTTTGGTCGTGGAACACACACTTTAATAGTCAAGATGTCCTGGAACTTGGAACCCGTAGCATGTTTTGACATGTGTTGCCGAGAAAAGCAATATCCTTAAAACAAAAACGATAATCACGATTGAGTTTAAAAGAAAAAAGGGAAGCGTAGAGCTATGGCAAGGGATTTGCATTAGGAAATTGTCTCAATGAAAAACGCAGCCACGAGACGAGGTAATTAAACAAATTACGACTTCCGCCACAATTTCTTCCGGCGGCGGCCATTTGTCATGACTGGTAACGGCAGCAAAGCATAAAACAATCCGCACGCAAAATCCTTTCGGTGTACATTGAACTTCAATATAAATAGGAAGAATTTCATAACTATACTTTATAATTTATATTTGTATGGATATCAGAAGGATGACAACGTCTTCCCGTTTGGATCTTCTTTTCCTTTTTACATATTTATTTACTTTATGATTTTTAAAAAATAAATATTATAGGAATTAGAACGGAGCAGCATGAAGTTTTTTTTTTTTTTTTTTTTTTTTTCTTTCTGATAATTACAAGCAAGGGATTAATTTTTAGCTTGGGTCAAACTTAGATTGAGGATTGAACTTTCAAATAAGAATAAAAGATGAATTTTATGCTAAGTATCTAAAAAAAGTATTAAGTTTTCAAATGAATAAAATATAGATCAACTTATACTAAATAGTTTAAAGATAGGATCTTATTTGAATGTTATAAATTGATGCTTATCTTTAAAACTGTCTTTTATTTATCTTGAAGAACTCGTGCAAATCTATCCTAAAACTTGTGTAAGCTTATTTTCAACAGTCCACTCAGTATCTCTTGAAAATAGAAAGGTTCAAGTGATTAGATCATAAAAGTTAGTTGAAGTCTTCATGTTATAATCTAATCAAACAAATAATACAAACAATGGCAAAACAAATAACAAGAAAATAAAGAACACACAAGATTTTACATGGAAAACCTAGCGGAAAAATCACAGGCAAATGAGAGAGCGAAATCCACTAGTGTTGAAGAAGGAATTACAAGATATATACAAGTGGTCCCAAATCTCACAAAACTCATAAACCCTAAGAAACAACAAAGTAACACATATATTTTGTGTGGAGGCCGACTCAAAAGTCAAAATCTGAAAAGTCAGTAGTTTGGGCCGGCAGCTTATATATCCAACACTGGCAGTGTTACTATGTAGGCTAGTGGTATAGAGTCGACCTATCCAAAAAATTTGCTTTCGGTAATTATTTGAACATTGAAGCAAAATTCAAATGACGGCCTTGTAAATGTTAAAGCTACCAGTATACAGCTCAAAATCTTCCAGCTTTGAAGAATTTGGGTCACTTACATCAACACTTCATAAAACTGACATAAAAATGCAGTAGCTATTATTTGAATATAGAATTCTCGAATCTATAGAAATCCTCATGAATAGTGTAAACTTTGATGAACTCGATCATATTGATTTAATCCTCATGGATTGTAATCTTAATTAGTGGAACATATGAATACATTGCCCAAATGCATACATCTTTTGGAGCTAGGCCTTGAGAACACGTTAAAACTTGATTTATAGCAAACCATGAACAATCCGTGCTAGAATTGTGATCTTAAATCTGATATACTTCTACCTTTATGAAGTTCTTTATGGTTATCTTTTTAGTTTAACATTCGTATCATTAAACCTTCTGAGCAATCCTCTAGGTAAACAGATACTATTCATTTTTTTAGCTTTTTCATTAAATTTGCACACTTGATAATTTAATTAGTTTTCTTTTAACTTATTTTGTTATCATCAAAACTTTATTTAGAGAAAACATTCATGACATGTATATAATATATATAATATATATATACAAACAACAAAAGAAAAAACAATTATGATGACTTACTAATTTATGAGCTTTTGTAAGTGATTGGTTAATTTTGGGGGGAAAACGAGCGTGATTGAGGAATAGTGTTTTATAATATAACTAATATAATCAAGAGTCATTAGGAGATTGTGAAAATTAAAAGTCAAGGTAACAATTTGTTGAATCTTATTTTTAACGGTGTAAATTTTAGCAACAATTTTCATTTTTATTTTTCTTCTTATAAGAAAAATTTTATTTCATAACTTAAAAAGAGTATGGAGAATTAGAGTTTTAATCCATAGAAATCTTCAATAGCTAAAATGAAGGTTTTAAAACCCAAAAAATACAACATGTCTAAGCTTTATTTAAAGTTACAAGCCAATTAACACACACATTAACTACTCCGTAAATTAAGTGAAATTTAAAAGAAATTGTAGAAGGTTTCAATTGTTATATGAATATATTTAGTTAAGCCCGTTATTGGTTTGGGCTTTTGTTGGGCTAGGTGATAGAGTCGAAATAGTCCGATCTATAACTATGATAGCTTGGGGAGATTAACCTGGTGAGTTTGGAATAGGGATTGTTGGACTTGAATAAGCTCATTTATCTCCAACCTTTCACATATAGGCTCATGCACTTGAAAAAAAGGCTATTAGCCTTAGGTCCTTAGCATGTCCACGAAATAAGATTGTTTCATTTCATTCTTCAATCACTAAGATGGTCTAACAATTGCCATTGAGTTCAAGTGCCTATAGATACTTAATCATCCCTCTTCATTTGATTTAATTCTAGAGATTAGTGAAACAAAATTCCAGATTTCTTTGTCCTTAATGATCAAATAAGCGATACTTGCTCAAGAATATAAGATTGATGTCCAAGGTTCTGTTAACATTCTTTGTCTATTACTTATGCATTTAAGATGCAAGATTACCTATTATTCTTTCACGTTATTATTCTCTCTAAGTGATCCCTCCAAGTGTTATCTACTTATCACTATTGTGGAGATCATTTGAAACAGAAGACTTGCATGCGTAACCAAATTTGGCAAAAACCCCATGTCTAAATTTAAAATAATTGCTTAAAAGTAAAAATAATGTACCCTTGGATTCTCTAGTCAATTGCACATCAACTTAAATCAAGTCATGAACAGTTTTTGCAACTTTTACTATCAAAATTTTATGGGACAATGTCAAAAATTATACTTAAATATTCGCAAAATATTCAATTAAGTATCTATTTTGATAGGAAAAATGTATATGAAAATTTTCTTTAAATATCATATTGTTTGAAACCAAACTTCACTTCCACTTGACATCTATCTTAATGATAAGTGGCTCATCTCACCGTAACCCAATTGAAATCTTTGCAAAAATTCAAATTCATTTTTGACATTAACCTAAATTTTATTGCATCCTTATCCCCTAGCCATAAGGAAACATTCTCGTGAATATCATAATTAAAGGATCCTTATTTGTTTCCCTTCTTTTGTAAGACATTAGGTTAGGTTTGTGCTATTTTTCTAAACAATAATTCTAAATGGTTTTTTTTTTTAAGTATCTATATATTATTTTTTTTTTGGAAATTATCTACGATTAAAATCTTGATCTAAAGGGATATTTTTCCATAGTTTTACAAAAAAATTATTAAACCAAACCATACAGTTTGGCTGACAATGATAAAAAGGGAAAAAACCAAATTGAAGTTTTACCATTTTGTTTGATTTAATTGGACAATAAGAAGTGGACGAAAAGAGGCCAATCTTAATTTTATGGATATGGATTTTTTTTTTCAATTTCATTTAATTTAAAAATCAATTGTTAAAAATATTTATTTTTAAAATTATTTTATGACATCATTAAATTTTTTAATATTTTAATATTTTAATATTAAATAAGGATATTTTAGAAGGTTAAAATAAGAAAAAAGAAAATAAAAAAAATGAAAGTTTTAGTTATAAATAATGTATTGATACTAGAAGGTACAAACCTTTGGAGGTAAAATTATTTAAGTTATTAATATTTTAAGTACTTAGAGAAAGAAATCAATATTTTGTAAAGATTAATTAATGTATTAACACATTTCATAAAATTATTTAAGATATTAGTTTTTAGATTAATTTTTAATTATTTTTTTAATTTATTAATTATCAATACCTTACTAATTAACTTTACAAAATATTAATTTATTAATTACTTAAAATATTAATGCTTTAGATGATTTTCTTCTCAAACATTACCTCTAATCAAAAGTAAGATTTATCAAGCAATCGACGGTAGGCAGATCTTCGTCCAATCTCACTAAGTACATGCTTCCTGACTTATCTCTCAACTCCACGTGTTAGTGATTTTCCACGGGCAACTAAATTCCCATTCAACTGCACATTTAGCGTAGTATAAACTCATACGTGGTGCTAATGTGGGTTTAAGAACAATTAACCAAAACTCAATATGTAATTGTAGCGTGTTTTTCAACTTGGATGAACGATTTTCAAAGGGAAAAGAATTTTTAATTAAACGAATCTTTTACCATGACCTTCTCAGATGAAATATTAATATATTATATGCTATATTATATATATTAGAGTGAATAGCGTATATTCCCTCGTTGTATACCGACAACCACATACAATATCATTTGTTAATTTGTGACTAGGGTTGCAAACGAGTCAAACTATTCGCGAGCTACTCAAGCTCGGCTCTGTTCAAACTCGATTAGTAAATAAGCTAAGCTCATGCCCAAAGTGAAGCTTGTTTATCTAAACAGACGGAGCTTGAGCTTTGGTTGAGACTTACAAGCTAGCTCGTGAACAAGCTCATTTAGGTTTGTGAATGGGCTAGCGAGTTGGCTTGTTAGGAGGCATGTTAATAAATTTATGAATTTTTTATTCATGATATATTATTTATAACTATATAATAAAAACAATAAAAACTAATTTCTATTTAATAATTATGTATATATATTATAACAATACTTATATATATATATATATTATAAGAAAAAAATGAAAAAATAGGCTATCTAAATGAGTTGAGCTTGAACTTAAATTATAGACTCATAAAAACTTATTAAGTTTTAAAAAAAGCTTGGCTCGGATTGAGCTTATTTTATAAACGAGCCAATCTCGAGCCTCAATTTCAGATTAGATAAAAAGTTCGGCTCGAGTTCGAGCTCGAACTCGAACTTGAACTCGCTCACTAAATTTTAAGCAAGCTGAGCCCGAGACATGAAATGCTCAGCTCATTTGCAGTCCTATAGGCCCCTAATAGCAACGCAGTTAAAAAAATAAAAGAAACTCATTTAATAAATGCTATGAGCACGAGTAGAACAGTAAAAGAAATGAAACAAGGTAATTGAGTAACTGAAAAATGGAAAAAAAAAAAAAAGAAATAGGATAAAGGAGGATAATCACTGTTGAAAAAAGAGCATAAAAATGTTACCATGTGATCCATCCCTCGATGCCGATTGTTAAAATTTTTCAAAAGACACTTAGGGATTCTTTGAAGTATAAATATATTTTGAAAAGCACTGATAAAACCTTTAAAGTATGACTTCACATCTGCACATATTTCTAAACATATAATCATACTTTCTAAGTTATTGTTAAAATTTCAAAATCATTATTGAAAGCACCATAAATAAGAAAGGACTTGGGCTCTTAGGATGATAAGCGATATATTTACATATTTTAGGTGAAGGCGAAAATGTGCTTTGAGGGTTTGAAGGGGTTTATTTATATTTATATATACCAAAACAATAGTTTTTAAGTTATAATTATGATTGATCTAATCATAAAAATTTCATATATCCTCAAATGAATATTGTTACGTATGATAGGCAAAAGAGCGACGGATGCAAAATCATTGAGGGGATGGGGGGAGTTAGTTTCTCTCCTTAAGGTCAGTCCCAAAAAAGGATATTCTTGACAGACAAACCAAGGCTAACCCACCAGCCTGGGCAAGAAAGCCATCTATAGGGGCATACATTAATTCATTGTGTAAGGCATGACGGAGCACCAATTTGCTAGTTTGCTGCCTCTGAGGATCTCAGAGTAAGAGATGAAGTGATTTTAAGCAATGTTCGATAGCTCTATGTTGACTTGAATTCTTAGAATAAATCCGCCCAACAATGAATTCTCTGATAAGCAAATGACAGTGCTGCCCAAAACAAATATACTAATCAATAAATACTCCTTTATGAAGGGTTATTATGGGCATCTAAACCATATGAAAACTAAGTCTAAACAATAATGATTGAACTTTCATTAGGTAGGCTGTTGCACTAGTATTTGAAGTTCTCCACATTTATATGAAAGGATGGCTTTCATTAATTATAATAATCTCCCCGCCAAACACTTATTGTTTGTTTACTATACTGCATGAATAAAGTTGTAATGAAATTATTATTACTGAAGATGGAATTAAGCTGTAATGAGATTTTTATTTGTAAATTTTTTATTTAAATGATGGTGTATTAGAAAAAAAAAAAGATAATTCTAATATTGAATTGTCATTCATAGGTTTAAGTAAAGAATGTCTATTCAATGACTTTTGTAATAGAATTTCCTCATAAAATTATTATTACAGTCAACTAATTAAAAAGAGTAAGAACTTTTCATAAAGAATAAAATTGTAATGAAATTGTAATTACAGTGAAGTAAACGAGTAAAACAATTTACATAGAAAAATCTGTCTCTATTCATACTATTGAAGTACATGTCGATCTCTCAACAAACAATGGATGTTTCGCTTATCAAATTACCGCAAATTACTTAACACTGTCACATATTAGCGTTTGTCATGATTATTAATGAATTTGCTGATCACATTTTCAAGATACCTTATGACAGAACAATAATACCTCCAATGAAATTAGAATAGGTGATTCTGGTACATACCTAACTTCATCCCCTAACAATGGTGAGAGCTCTTTAGATAATTTGAAATGTGCAGCACTACAACTTGTTGAGTGCAACTTAAGATTGTGATAGTCCTACGATAGAATTGTCAAGATCAATAATTGTTTGCCAAAATATGCTAGGTTTGTCTAAACCTATGTGAGAGTAATAGGTCAAAAGTGACGAATATAGACATGATTTTTTCATGGCAAAATGTTTTTATAAACATGAGAATTGCTAAACATTTCGAATAACTATTTTGAAACACTTTGGAACCAACTCAAGAAGTCAAGTGCATTGTACTAGGAGAAAACGCTAAATATGGTTAAAAAAAAAACCTTGGGTTGATGTCACAAATTGTACGTAAATTTTAATAAAATATGCAATTATTTGAACTTTGAAATTCATCAATCTAATACCTGATCTTTACAATAAATTAATATGATATTTGAAATAACTTTTCCTGCACACTAATATTACGTCTATCAAGTTTTTTCAAATACTAAACTAATCAATTTCAAAATTTGGATATCTAATTGTATATTTTGCTAAAATCTAGGTATTTTTTGTGACATTATCCCAAAAATCTTTAATAAAAAATTCAATTTGGTACTAAAACTTTAAAGTGATCAATTTAGTACATAATCAAACTTTTTATGATTACTTTTTACTACTTTACTAACATCGTTTTCTTTGTTTGGAAAAAGTAGTCTATCAGTATTAGATGATGTGAAGAGAATTATTAAAAATCCAATGATAAATTGCCTCTTCTACATTAGCAAACATAGCATACAATATTGGAAAGGTTGTAAAAATAGTCACAAAAAGTTTTATTGGGTAATGTTGGTAGTTATTTGGATTACAAGGCTACTTAGTCAAGCCTAATGCATCAATGAGCTAGACCGGCTTGCCAAGCCCAAATTTCATTGACATACCCTATAACGGCGATGTAGCCCCATAGTCAGTCTTGATGATCACTCGGTCGTATCCACCCCTCTGATTGCTCGATACAAGTAATTTAGTTGGCTTTGTCTTTGGGTAGTGGAGGTGTGGGCTCACTCTATGCTCTCCACAACTACCTCCAACTGTCCATGTACCTACTATGGCCATAACTACTAGGTCAGTTGCCTATAAATATTCTTCTTCCTCTAAAGATAGGTAATGTTGCACTTAACCACATATTGCAATTCAAATCATAGCTTATCATGATGGTCTCTAGCTTAAGTATCGAGCCAATTTCCTGTTTTGTAGGCCTCACATCGATATTGATCAAGCCTATATTGATAAAGTCTAACCTCTATCGAATTCGAGCATGCAACAAGTAGTAAATTATGTATTTAAAATCAGTATTAAATTGGATTTTCATGTAAAGTTCAAATACAAAATTTGACATTTACCCTTGTTTTAGTGCATTAGTGAGAGGGAAACAATGAAATTCGACTTACATGCCATGCCTCTTAATTAATTAAAAGAGTTAGCATAGTCTTAGCATCGTTGCATAAATTTAAAAGGGAAACTAATTATCTAGTTAAATTATATTATTGAGTTTATCATTAAAAGATAAAAAAAAAGAAGAAGAAGAAAAGAAAGTTATATGATAGTTATATTGTTTTGAGACAACTACGAAGAATATGTGAGATTAATTTTTATATGACTCACTATAAGAAAATTGATCTTTACAGACATAAATTTTACAGTAGAAAATGACTAAAATAAATTATATTTCTACAAATAGAATAAAGATGGTTTTTGCAATGAAAATTTATATTTAGAGATAATTTTCGTCTTTAAAACCCATTTCTTGTAGTGACTATCCAAAATACTCTTAATTGAAAAGAATGAGATAAAAAATATCTCATTCATACCTACTATATCTCATCTTTTACTTTTGGAATTTATTTAAGGATAAATATTAAATTTGATATCTAAACTTTGCACAAAAATTCAATTTATTACTTAAACTTTAAAATTGTTAATTTAATAACCAATCAAACGTTTGGTTGCTATTTTATTACTTCCTTAATATTGTCTACTCTATTTGCCGACTCAGAAAGGCTGTATATTGTTGAATTTTTACTACTTGTTTTAACACATCTAAAACTGATAGAGTATCTCTTTCATGTTACAAAAACAGAACAAATTGTGTTAGTGGATAATAAAAATAGCAACAAAAAGTTTGATTCGATATTAAAAGATCGTTTTAAAATTTAAGTACTAAATTAAATTTTATACAAAATTTAGATATTGGATTTGACATTTTTCTATTTAATAATTGATATATTCTTTTGGTCGTGGAACACACTTTAATAGTCAAGATGTCCTGGAACTTGGAACCTGTAGCATGTTTTGACATGTGTTGGCGAGAAAAGCAATATCCTTAAAATAGAAACGATAATCACGATTGAGTTTAAAAGAAAAAAGGGAAGCGTAGAGCTATGGCAAGGGATTTGCATTAGGAAATTGTCTCAATGAAAAACGCAGCCACGAGACGAGGAAATTAAACAAATTTACGACTCGTAACGGCAGCAAAGCATAAAACAATCTGCACGCAAAATCCTTTCGGTGTACATTGAACTTCATTATCAATAGGAAGAATTTCATAACTATACTTATATTTATATTTAGGATATCAGAAGGATGACAACGTCTTCCCGTTTGGATCTTCTTTTCTTTTTACATATTTATTTACTTTATGATTTTTAAAAAATAAATATTATAGGAATTAGAACGGAGCAGCATAAAGTTTTCTTTCTTTTTTTTTTTTCTTTCTGATAATTACAAGCAAGGGATTAATTTTTAGCTTGGGTCAAACTTAGATTGAGGATTGAAATTTCAAATAAGAATAAAAGATGAATTTTATAAGTATCTAAAAAAGTAGTAAGTTTTCAAATGAATAAAATATAGATCAACTTATACTAAATAGTTTTAAAGATAGGATCTTAATGACATATTATAAACATGTTATGTCAGCTCAATTTATCATGTTGTTATGACAGGATTCCGACATAAACTTCAATCTAAACTACTTAACAAAATGTTAATGATCTATATCAACTACATGAAAATTTAATCTCTATTTGAACTTTGCTCCAATCTAAATACTTACCAACATGTTAATTCTCTATTTTATTGGACTTTTTTTTATTGTTTTAGTTTACTAAATATTTGTTTCTAGTGTACGAATAATATATAAAAATGCAAGATCAGATTAGTCATCTTATTCTTATCCTTCATATCTCCTTATATATACATAACCAAAAATATATTTCCAAGTTCTATTCTAGCAAATGCATGCATTTTAATTGATAAATAGAAACCTTTTCTAAAATTAATTGATTTCTTATGATAATTAATATCCTCTTAATATTTCTCTGTCAGTCTACACATTGGTACCATAACACATTGATATCTTATTATTATTTTCTTCCATTGTTCCATCATAATAAATTCATTTGATAGCAAAGAGATTTTTAACCTAGTGATTTAAATATCAACCTTTCAAGGATATGAATTAAATTTGATTCTCCCCTCCGTTAAATGTAGTTGGTGAAAAATATTAAAAAATCTTTTTTTTTTCTATTATAATTGGAGGAGGGATTCGAATCTTACACCTCTCACTTAAGAGATCAAGAAGATGCTACTAGGCTACAGTACCATTGGCATAAAAAAATCATTAAATAAAGTTACTTCTATTATATTAAGTTTCTTATTTGGACTTAACAAATTTTGTGTCAATATATATCATTAATTATCTTTAAGCTATATTCTCAAATAATAATAATTATTAGATATTAACTAAATCATAGAAGATTTGTTGGATTATTTATCTAAAAGAGTAAATATCACATTCAATGTATGAATTTTACCAACTATTTCAATTTTATTTTTGGCCAAATGGGGTGGTTGATATTAGATTTGTAAATGTCTCACTACATTGGACAAATCCTCAATAATAGGAGCAATACAGAAAGACAAACTTGCAAAATAGGCTCAAAAGGAGATGGGGATGTATAAACCCAATTTGAAGACACATCTTCAATCTTGTTTGAGATGCTATCCAATTAGTCTCTTTGTTGCATCTCACTTCACTAAGCTAAACTAAACAAAATAGTATCTAAGATTTTGAATCATGTATATATACATGTAAAAATCAAGGAGAGTCACAATAAGACTAGAGCACTTGATAGACAATTACATTGTATATTTCAAGAATAATATATGACCATTGCCTACTCTTAATATATTTAGTTGCTTTAATGATGGCTAGTGCTTAGCTTCATCAAGTTATAAACCAAACAAGAACCAACACCATCGCCACATACATGACCATTGTCAGTTCTAGCCAAAAAACCAAAAGCACCATCTCTAAACATGGAGTCAGATGAAGCATTAAAGTTCAATTTAACAAAATACCTGGTGAGCAACCCATGAACTTAAATGATTGCATTTTGGAGCAACATAATGTAGACAACTCGAACATTAGTTCAACCATTGATCAACTATGTGCTTCAATGTTTGCAGAAGATTCAAATGGATTCATCATCAAAACATCTTAGGAATTCCTTACCTCTAGATTGATGAATTCACTTGCTAAACTATGCATGTATTTCCTTAGAATGATGCTATTCTAACTGCACATAATTTGCATTAATTGATGATTGACAATAGGGATTTGGATATTGCAAATGGGTGTTACATTTGAATGAAATTATTTCTACTTCAGCAAAGGCCTTGTTAGTAGCATAAATAATAGAGTTAATGTTAGGATCCTTTTGATTAAAGAAAGTGCTACACCTACCTTTCTAGATATACTACGTGATTGTGCTTAGTTTTGCAAAATGAGAAGAAACTTCTTGCTTGCTAATAATAATAGATACCTTTTCCAAACATGAGCTTAGTCAAACATCTAAGGTAGATACCTAACTTACTTATGCTCGAACTCACATGGTCGTAAACCAGACTAGTTTAGTCTATGGATAGTATAGTAGCACGTGTTCAATAAATTCATCAAAATTACAAAAAGGACAACAACTTGTGCTTATCACTCTTTGTTTCATTAGTTATATGAAGTGGGATGTCATCATTAAGAGTATGCCAAATAAAGTGTTTCACCTTGGGTAAATAAGGACAATGGTATGCTTGATGCTATATTTCCTTTCCTATTTGTTGAGAAGTAGAGGCATGAAAAATACCCTAAAACAATGAATAATTGGCAAAATTATAAGCTAAGCGTATACTACATTTAGTAGACTTTTCATGTCGGTAGATAAGACAATTCTATAGTTCTTAGAAGAAAGAGGAATCTTGCAGATAGCTTTAATTGTAGAGTCCACAAACCATCTTTAAAGTCTTTGATATTCCCGAATCTATTTTCTTTCGCAATAAGATTTGAGACCAGCAAATTTGAATAAATTTAATTGTTCTTATGAACTGGTTTGTTGTCTTTAATTCTTGGAATCTGATATGAACCATGCTAATAAATGACGAAACCCGATATCAATATGTTTGGATTCAATTCCCAATATCGTCTATTCGTATGGAAACTACGACCCGTTGCCTATATGGAGGTAAGAACCTTATATGTCGTAAACGCCACAATCGAAGATGGGAATTCAATTGATAAGTCGAATTTAATGCCACAAAATTAGATCTGACAAGTTTAGAAAGTTCAGTCAAGGACTCAAGAGAAATTCTCTCAATTGTATTATCATAGTTATATGTTCCAAATACAAACCAAAGACTACATATAAAAAAGCAAAGGAAACCTAAAAGACAAATAAAACAATGTTTTTCGTAAGCACATATACGCTGGCGACCTTAAATTAACACAATCGGCCTTTAAACAAAAACAAGAAAAATCACGTTCTAGGCATAATGTATGCTGGCTAGTATGCCAACAACATAATCACAACACCGATGGTGTAGAAGTTAAATACTGCAAGTGTTCAAGCCAGCGTTAAAGAAAACGCTATTAGACACTTGATTTGCAACATACGCCGATAATATAGGATTCAATGCCGGCAGCGTAAATATATAAACTGATGGCATTTGATTGACATTAAAGGCTTCGATTCTAACCTCTCCCTGCACCGTTGCAAGGCCAGTGACATAGATGTGCAGATTGGCCAGTGTAGAACTCTATTCTATCCATATTGAGTTGATTTTGATTCAGATCTATCCATCCATCATTTTGATTCATTCCCGAGCTAACTTTGATGATATTAATCAGCTTGAGATCATCCTTAGTGATATTCAAATGGAGTTCCTCATCTTGAACTTGTTAAATCAACCTGTTGAGTGCTTCCTTGAATCTTTTTGCCCAAGTTCTTGAAGCCGGTCTAGGTGGCAGCTCAATTGGATCTACATGCCATTGTCTAGTCATGCTTCCATTAAAATATATCTATTTGTCCAATGTAAAATACTGTTCCTTCTCCATTAGTCTTTGAATCTTCTGGAAGTTTAAAAGGAAGATTGTGGAAAGTAAATGCCTTTGAATACAAGCTAACTTTGTTGATAGAATGGAGCTTAAATCATTAAAATCTTTGAAACTAGGACCTTGATGGATATGGGGAGAGGGATCTTACCCTAACTTTACTAGTGAATTGTCTTCTCCTCAGCTATCTGAACCAACCAATATTATGCTATCATAGACTATACGTCCTTGTGCCACTTAGTAGGGAACTTCAAACCATTCATAGAGTAAGTAGGGATGGCTCTTGCAATTGATTTAATGGGAATCTCCTTACCAAAATTTGGTAACAGACACCTCTTCTAGCTTTTCAAATTTGATCTTATCATATCCTTAACAAACTATAGTCCCTTTGACTTATTTCTTCCTCATATAATAAGTAGATCGAGGTATTAATGAGGGTTCATAGAGTTATAGGGATGTCTGTAACCTTACGAATCTCTTCAATTTTCTTACACAAAGTGTTCCTATTAAAGGAAATGCTTGATTTTTGGAAGTTCATTCTCTATCATGATGCTATTAAGTACTTTCATGTAATTACTTCTAAAACCGGCATGTTGTTTACAACAGTCTTAACAAAGAAAACAGAATCACTGGCAATAAAAAGATGCAAACAATAGGAAAGTTTTACAATGACTTGTTACATTACACATCACTGACATGACACATTCCATCACTTCAATAATCCAAGTGTCACAAATACCAAGCTTAACTCATACAACTGTAAAAAATTACCTTTTTCGTGTCATATGATTTATTCTTGTCTAGTTTCAAGTTACCATAGTTTTTTCTAGTAGGCTGCTTGGTTTATGAAAATGGAATGCTTCATAAGCTACAATAATATCATCACAAATGACTTGCCTATACATAAAGACGCTTTGGGGTTTTAAGATGAGACTATTAAGAATAGACAAAAGGTGATTAGCCAATTGTCCAAGGATAATTTTGAAGACAACGTTACATAACTAATAGGTTAGAAGTGTCCAACCTCCTTAAGATAAGCTATGGAATGAGAACAATTTCAATAAGGTTAAGAAATGGAGTAATATTACTTATGGAAAAGAAGACTCTAACTATTTGTATGGTACTTTTACCTACCATGTGCCAATACCATTAATAGAAGACCCCATGAAAAATGTCAAGGTTTAATACATATAAAGCAACCAATTGAAACATGGTATTTTTATTTTCCTCATTAGACATTGGTCCTTTTATCTTCTTTTTCATCTCATCTATAACCAACATAAGAACTGCCTCAAGCACATTCCCAAATCTAACCCGTCATTTGATTTGAATAGGTTAGCATAGAATGTTGGAATTGTGGACTTTCATGCCATGTATGTGTGCACTCATATACGCATTTAGATATGCCGATGGACATATATTGTGTTAATAATCATATATTTATTATTATAATAAGTTTTAAGGACCTAATTATAATTAATCTAATAAAGTATAATGGCCCGAGTTGTCCAATATAAAGTGTGAGGACTAAATAATAAATGTGTGGAATTCTTGGGGTTTATTACTAATTTTATGATGAGCTAAACTAGTAATAACCTATTAGAGTTATATATATAAAGGGCATGATCCATGATTGGCGTACATAACATAATTTAGTATCTTTTTCACAAGAAATTAAGGTTTCCGTTTGACATAGCGTGTACAATCAATCAGAAGATCAATTTAACCTAGATTCGATATGCATCACTCATGAAATTAGGTATGCTTCTGCTATCTTCTCCTCTCACGTAATCTCTAGGCAAGGATCGGTCTTGAAATATAGTAAATTATTTCCATCTAGTGGTATTAGAGCCACCTTGTTCTAGAATTGCTTGAGAATTGTTGTGTAATAATGTAATGGTGATTTAATATTGTTTTTCATTCCATATAGTAAACACATTTATTAAATGTATGCATGATCAAATACTATGCCATCCACATGATGTAGACCGGTTCATCACGAGATTAGAGAAATTAACCCCACATTAATATGAGTTTCGAGGAGTTTGAACACAGATTCATTTTCCATTAAACTAGGAATGTGCAATAAACCGCTATCCTCCCAAAAACCGCTTAGACTATCCCCCATATAGCTTGTAACCTTTTATTGCGACCTCCTCTCTTGTCACTTAGTTCAGTAAAGATTAGAAGAAGAAATCCATTTTCACCTGAACGGTTGGTTTGATGGACGTAAGATGTTTGATGTCTCTTGCAATGTGAGTTGTTTTATTAAGGTCTGAATAAATTCTTATAATACATGGTTTACTTTAGATGATCATCCAATTCATCATATCAGATCAAGCAATTACAAAATAAACATTTAATCAATCACATGCATTTATTTTCTATGTTACCATTCACACACAATGTATTGACATAAAGATTCTTTAAGAATAGCTATGAAGCTGGACCACTTACCAAAATGGGTTTCGTGTGTGGAATAGATTGTTGTGGAGTATTACCTAAGAGAATGATTTTAATAAGATGAATTAGTATTATGATGCAAGATTTTGTTTTGATTATAGTTATAGTATGATTATACTATAAAGTTTATTGGGGAATAAATGACTTTAGAAGATTGACCATATTTATAAGTTGGTATATAAGGCACTAATGAGCTTAATTTGCTTTTATTAAGAGCATTGTAAAATTAAGCACTTTTAGGTACTTAATTAATTTGAAAAGTCATAATTTTGTTTAGGAGATCTTGAAAGAATTCTAAATAGTTTGATAAGTGGGTATAGCTTGAAATACTTAGAAAAGTTATCCTAATTTGTATAACATATGATATGGTTGTTTAATAATAAATTCAAGGTTATCGTTTCTAGGAGTTGTTAAAATTTAAACTTTATAACTAATTATTACATTAATATTTGGTAATCTCTTTATTGGGATATGCATGTTATTATTGATACTAATATACTTAATTAAGTAAAGTTTTAAGGTGGTTATGAATATTTAATATAGTTTTCGTAATTTCTTTATTTACTAGCTATAATTGATATTTACTAGCTATAATTTAACCTTGATTATTTACTATTTACCTTTATTATTATTTATTTAGTCAAGGAGTTTTGTTTATTTATTTTTATTTGGGTTTTAAATTCTTATATTAATTTTATAATATTTGATAATTTCTTTTGATTTTTAGGAGTATCATATTCTTAATTTCGTTTTTCCTTTTTGCTTATTTATTCAATTCTAACTATTATCTTACTTAGTTCATATCAACATTCTTATATTATTTTAGGTTTAATTCTTGTATTCTATGAAAATCGGGATATCACATTTTATTTTTAGGTAAATTTATGGTAAGATTCTTGTTTGTGAATTATAAGTTTCATGGAGGATTTAATCAGATACTATGGTTTTATCATGGATTGACATCTCTGTTTTCATATAACAAGTAAACAATTGTTATTATATAACAATTATCTTTTGGTTCCACTGAGAATCGCCAAAGATTCCTCATCAAATTATTTTAACATTGTTTTGTTTTGTTTTTTTATGGTGTGAATAGAAATATAATCTTAAACCATCAATTTTTCACATTTTTTCATTATTATTACAGATTCATCATAATCTGAAATTTAATTATTTCATGATTGTCGGCATATGGTTTTCTATTTTATATGTGGTCGCGATTGGAATTATTTTCTTTCTTGATGATATTGATGCGTTCTTCTACAGTGTATTTAATATTTTTGGTTTTTCTTATTACCAATATGAATTTATCCCTTCATCTCTGTAACCTTAGTTATTACATTATGGAATTTAAAAAGGTAATACAGGTAGATGTATTTTCTTATGGATATTAATTTGTTGCATTTTCTATTGAGAAATAAAGGAATAAAATAATAATGATAATTATTATTTTTTAGGCATAATTAAATGGAACAAATTTATAATTTTGGTTGTTATGTTCTATTTATGTGGATTACTTATTCCTATTATTTCTAATTTATATGCGTTTGATTCTGCATATATTACATTTATTTATGGTTAGCGATTAATTATTGTATAAACAACATTAGGCTGCTTATTATAAGTTTGCTTAGTTTTTCACTTTGACTAATTAAAACGATATCGTTGGCAAAGCAACATTTGCCATGGAGATCGTTTGATTGTGGATTATTAAGGTATCTATGTATGTTTTGTTTTTCATGTGGGTAACATGTGAACCCAAAAGGCTGTTGTTTGGCACAAAAAACAATGTGCACATGTGGTAATAAGTGTTGATAGCTATTAGGTAGCCATTGCAAGTATTTAGTGGGTCCAAAGTAAAGCTAATTACTTGGTTGGATTTTTTTATCTCCTTAATTACTGCAACAAATTGACCACTAGTGAGCTAAATCTCCGTTCAAAGACTAGGTTTAGTGTTACATCTATTGGTTTGCGGATGGGTTGTTGTTATTTATTTAATCAATGTATTTATTTACTCAATTGTGAGCTAATATTTATTATAATTGTTCTCTATTCAACTAATATTCTCAACGTTAATTATGTAATAGCTACCATCAATAGCATTCCAATGTTGAATGGTACAAACTTCATAGTTTAGAAAAACAAGGTCAATATGGTTTTAGGCTACTTAGATCTTGACTATGCATTAAGGGTTCCTCAACCCTACCTCTTATAGCTAGAAGTACTCCTCAAGAGGAAAAAACTTTTAATAGGTGGGAGAGATCCAATCGCATATGTCTGATGATCATGAGCAATATAGTATCAGAAGCTTTTTTGGACACTATGACTAAGGATATGGATGCTAAGAAGTTCCTTGATACCCTTGAAGAACGCTTTGACAAAAGTGATAAGGCAAAGACAAGTGCTGCACTCGGGAAGCTTTTGGATATATGGATGCACATATATTACATTAATAATCATATATTTATTATTGTAATAAGTTTTAAGGACCTGATAATAATTAATTTAATAAAGTATAATGGTTTTAGTCATTTAATATAAAGTATGAGGACTATATAATAAATGTGTAGAATTCCTGAGGTTCATTACTAATTTTATGATTGGCCAAATTATTAATAATCCATTAGAGTTATGTATAAAAAGGGTGTGATCCCTAATTGACATATACAATATAATTCAACATCTTTTTCACAAGAAATTAGGGTTTCCATCTCCCAATAGTGTGTACAATCAATTAGAAGATCAATTCAACCTGGATTTAATACACACCACTCATGGAATCAGGTATGCTTCCACTATCTTCTCTTCTTAAGCAATCTCTAAGTAAGGATTGGTCTTAAAATATAATAAATTATTTCCATCATAGAAGTCATGAAAAGCATACATAATCTCATCCTCTTCTTCCACCCATAGCTTCTAAATCCTTTGGGAATTTTATTTTTTTGACGGAGCATTAAAGTGGATTACTAAAAGAATTTAATATTCATATCCCCTTCATGCAACCATCTCACTCTAGACTACTGTTGCCAATACAACTCTTCCCTCTTCCCTAAATGGTAAATTATATCGAAATGTTCCAACATTTAGGGTAAGTTCATTTAAGATTCTAACGTTTCTAGTAGTTCAAAAAAGGTCTTAGCATTTAGAGAAGTTAGTCAATTAAGGTCTCTATTAACATATGACACAATTGTATCGAGTCTTCTAAGTTTCTAACAAAATATTTCTCCTATTGACACATGATAGCACAGATCTTAATTAACCCATTTATTTAAATGTTGAGACCTCTTTTGAACCACTCGAAACTTTGGAACCTCAAATGAATAGATCCATAAATATTGAGATCTTCTGATGTAATTTACCCATTCTGTAAAATGCCCAACTACTCAATAACTTACTTCTTCAAATCTTTATCCATCTAACTTCCCTTTTTTCTAAATTATTGATAGCTCATTTTTTATTCTTCTAATTTCACAAATGTTGTTAGGTAAAGTTTTTATGCTCCATTCTATTATTCTTATATTGCATCACTTCAATTTAAACCCAATAAGGTTTGCATGTTAATTTTTCTTAGGGGAGTTGGTCATGTTTGAAATAACATTAAGCTCCAATTTCTATAAGGATCTTGAAAGTGAGCTTCTAAGGGTTGTTTAATAACTAAGCTTTTTTAGGACAAGTATAAGTTACGTAGGAGAAAATTGAAGAGAGAGTTAATCGAACTAAAATGTATAAATGCTTGGGAGTAAGTTTATTTAAGGTATAAATATTTTGAGTATTTAAAAGGGGAATATAACATTTGTTAAAGTGAATCAAATGAGGTATCAATGTTTTGAAAGTTCATTTGAGGTATTAATATTTAAGTTAGTTTTCAATTAACTTTCCTTAATTTTGCTCAACAGTCAATTATGAATAACTCATTGATTCACTTTATGAAATGTTGGTTCCTTTTTAAATTAATAAAAAATGTGACTTTAGATGAACTTACATCTAAACATTGATTTATCTTTTTAACCATCTAAGATATTGATACTTTTAATGGACTTACCCTTAAATGTTAATTTCTCTTGATGTAATCTGCCCTTAAAGAAGAAGATGAGGCTTTAGTGGATGGGGTGGTGAATGAGGAAACTAAAATTATGTGTTAGTAGAGTTATATTGGGATGAGAAAATAATTGTTTGAGCTGATGAAGATGTGGGGTTTGCTAATGGGGTTGGTATGTTTGGTTTATGGGTTTGCATAGTATTAGGATTAGAAGTAGAGGAGACTTCAATTAGCTAGTCACCTCTTTAGATGGGTGATAGAGAGATTAGGAAAAGGGATTTTATTAAAAGACTAGAAATGTTTGGTGTAAAGCATGAGGAGTGGGTGGATAATAGTTGTAAGGTATATGAGTGGTAGGGGATTGACAAAGGATCTAATAAACAGTGTGTTTGTTTCTCTTAAGAATAGGTTGCTTGAGAGCGGGGTACCTTGATAAAAGAGGAGTGATCTATCGATGAGATGCTAGGATACCTATCTCCTTCAAATAATGGCATGATAGTGAACGCTCTCAACCATGATCCATAGTTCAAGTATTTCTCCTTCTTCACTACATTCAGTGTTAGAATGAACTGGTTTTCCACATTTGAAACATATATCTAGAAGCTTCTTGTACTTAAAGTGCATAAGATATTTCTTCATTGTGTTTCCACTCACCTATATCCCATTCTTTAGAGGCTTGGACCAATTTACATTTACTTCTACTTAAAGAAAACCTCTTATGCCACCTCTTTCAAATTAGTTTTTTTTTGTACATACTAGGAGTTATGCAACATAAGCCATGGTTTTCATTGCATTATTGTCAATTATTTGATCCAACTTTAGCCATGCAATTGAACCCAGAAAAAGGGCAGTTAATTAGTTCTATATCCTCCAATTCTAATGCGGCTCTTAAACTTTTAAAACAAGTAATCCTTCAATAAAAACCCAAGGACCAATTCTAATAATTTTCATGATCTAATTTTTATCACCAAATGTGCAAACATATAAATTAGGTTTCGATATGACAATCTGACATTGCTCACATGGCTGCCAAGTTTTCTTTAGGACTAAGATGAAAGCAACTCGATTTTCTACTCTTTAGAAACCAGTTTACACACCATTACTGCCTTATTTGCCATACTTTTGCTTGTATGAATGTCCAAGTCGATGATGGGTAGATTTTCTCCTCAACTTTTGTCTACGATTGCCTCACACTATGCGAAGACACATCATACGATAATTAAAATAGAAGCAAATTAAACATAAACCAAAACTTGAGCTAAACAAGAAGGGAGCTTCTATCCCATCCAGTCAACAATCCATTAAAATAAATAAAGTAATTACATTATTAACTATTTTAATGGTTTGATCACCGTTGGGTATGGTATGAGCTGTTGAATAGTGATGGACCAGTCCCGTTAAAATTAATTATAGGACCATGGAATTTCGCAAACAAGAATAATGAAGAGGAGGAATTAAAATGCATAGGCTCGAGATAGACACAAAAGGCCAAATTAATATGGACACTACAAAATCAAAATGCAAGACAAAACACAAAATAAGAAAGCTAGAGGTTATGCCCTAGGGACAAACAAAAACAAGGCAAAATAATGCGAGGAAAGGGATCGGGGACTTATCCAATTGGAAAAGACAAGGATAAATCCAAACATATTTTTGAACCCAAGCAAATCTTTTGAAGGTGAGTGTTGTAAAATGAGATGGAAAAAGATGATTATGATTAGTTTAGATTGTTATCTGGGTATGTGCATGGGTTTATGAGGCATATTTGATTATGGTTTTCGAGAGAACGTCAAGAGACTTGAGGAAAATATGGTAAGATTTGGTTTTAGCTTAATTTGTGGGTTAGGGTTTAGGCAGACAACTGGTTTTGATTATACTTTTTAGGAAAAAAAAAAAGAAAAACATATTAGTTAGAAAAGAGAGCAGTGCTTTGGTAGGTTTGGCCAGATAAGTGTTTAGATAGGTTCCTCTACACATAGACAAAATCTTCCTTATTCATTGAGACAATCGGATCGTAGGATTTTAAAACTTCTCTTTACGGATTGAGGAGAGGATGACTCTTGATTAAAGAAGATGACCAAAGTTTTTATTTTTTTTAAGCTTGAAAAATAATGTATGAATAAAATGAATAATGAACCATGTCCATTTTTATAATTAACGACTTGAAATTTGAAAGTATTAATTACTACTGTAAACTTTTAGAGATCATTTATAATAGCTATATTAGATACTTAATTATAAAAAATGGATAAAGTTTATATAGTTAATTGTAAAATGTTGGTAATGTTTAGGTAATCTATTGTAAAAATAGAAAAAATCAACGCACCAAATTGATATCTATTAACTTGAGGTAAATTAATGTGAAAATAGATAAAGTTCAAGCACTAATTATGACATTAATTTTATCAAATCTGCATTCCATTGTGATAATCCACTAAAAGCACTAGTTTTTTCCTTTTATATGTTTTTTTTCCTAGTAATGTGCTCGCACTATTTTCTCCTCAATTTTTCCCCTTCAAACTATCTTTTCCTTTCCATGTAAGCGAAAGTTCTTTGATAATAGTTTTTTTTTTAATGTAAATTCATGTATCATATGTTTTTCTTACTTTTTTCCCACATGTTTTGGACTAATGCACAAATTTTTTTCTCTCTTTGATCCAATAATTATTTATGATATTAATTCGTTTATATCATCTCATTTTATTTTTGTACATGCATTACTTATGTGCTTAATCTAGTAATATGGTAAGCCTTTCCTTTGTTAGCTAGTTTATGCCATCCATCACCAACTACAAAGAAGTAATATTAATATAATACTATATTGTCAGTTAACTATACTGAAAAAAAAAAAAAAAGGATAAATTACAAATACAACCTCTGCAAACTCTAAATATTACAAAGACATTTTGAATTTGGAAAATTCAACACATGTACACTTGATAAATTATAGAGACATACCCTATAAGCTTTAGAATTTAGATATTATGTAGGCACCTTAAATTCCCCTCTATAAATTATAAAGATACTCCCAATAAATCTTTGATATTATAAAGTCACCCCAAATTTGAAAATTTCAATACTTGCATTCCTTACATAAACATTCCTCACAGTGCTTTCGTTTAGTTGGTGGATGACTAAATGAAAAGGACTGACAACTCATATATTTAGTTGATGTGGATTTTTGGGTTTTAGAATTCTTTTCAAGAAAGTGATACAAAATAAATTGTTCCGGTAGTGGCATCAATTTAATAAAATGCACACTGGCAGGGGAGAAAAAGGGAACGAAACCCCCACATACTCCCCCCGCGCCCCCTCCCCCTCTTCCTTCTATAAACCTTGGTTATTATAAAGACACCGAAAATTTGAAAAATTCAATTCCTGTACCCCTATAAAAAATTGGTGGTTCTATTATTTTTGCTTTGTTGGTTGATGACTAGTATCAACTCATCTATTTAAATGTGGGTCCTATTATTTTTACATTTAAATTTTTACTGGACATTTGAGTTGTGTTTCTTAGTTATTTTTCATTTAATTAAAGCAACGAGTCAAAATTTTTATCATACGCTACTTTCTCCGAAAAATAAAAATCCAAGTACAATAAGTTCATATCATCTATAAAGATGAGCTTACCATCTTTGTTTTTTATTTGATATGTCTATCGTATTATAAACGTTTCAATTGAATTTCATATGGGCAAAATGTATTAATCACATTATAATGAGTGCCTAAATAGGAGCGTTGGTACATCATATTTGCTAGATTACTTTTAAAATCGCCACCCTAATTATTATTAGCTGAATAACTTTACACCTATTCAATAATATTGTCAATTCTCACCTCTAAATAACCTTTTGCTGTTATGTAACTATGCAAACACCTCTACTAATACAGCAGCAGCGGAATCTCAATTAAAGCCAGCATTTATTATTAATGATTTCAACTTTTGAGTTTCTGAAACCGCCAATATTAATTTTAGGCTGTTGCTTTTTATTTCGAACATTAATTATCTACTTAGGGTACACAATTTATTTGTATTTATTATTTACTTTTTAAGATTTTGTTTTTTAGAATTCTTCAGGTAATAGTATAAATAAGCCTTTAGGCTTTCTTTGTAATGAATAACATTTGATATATTTTTTAAACTCTATTGATTGCAATTGTTTAGCAATTATGTGATGAAATTTACGTTTTGAAATCAATTATTGAATTGGTTTTGTTGTTTCTAACGCTTCTGCATTGCATCAGACTAGTATCAGAGCAGGATGAGTTCCTGCAAAGATGTCAGGAGATAGCAGTTTAGGAGGCGGTCATGTCCTTGACGGTGCTCAGGATATGGACGTCCTACGAACCAAGCCACAGGTTCGAAAGGCGGTGTTAGGTAGCATGGATAAGAGATTCCGGCGTTATAAGCAGTGCTTTGATGATCTGATCGAGCGATCTAATACCAACATGAACAAGAACGGTTATGGGAGACGACCAAAGGCAGAGTATGCTCGCGGCGATCCTGTTATTAGACCTGTTGCTGTGAGTCGTAAGGATCAATATAGAGGTAAGAGTCGTAATTTTGATGATTATTACGAATATAATTCTAATGAGGAAGATGAATTGATGGAGGGAGAGGAACAGCCACGAAGACAAGGCGGTGGTGGCAGATTTGAAAAAGGTAAGATTTATGGACGATGTAATTTTGATAATTATTATAGACGTAGGAATAAATATGAAATGAATGATTTTCAAGTTAAATGTTGAAATTCCATATTTTAGAGGAGAATTACGGATTAAGGAGTTTGTTGATTAGATTGCTAAGATTGAACGAATATTTGATTATATGGAGGTGATGAAGGAGAAAAGGGTAAGTAATGCAGTAGCAGAATCTCAACTAAAGTTAACATTTCTTATCGACAATTTCAACTTTTAGGTTTTGAAACCACCAACATTAATGATAGGCCGCTAACTTTTATTATCAGCATTAATTATTGGTTACACTATTTATTTGTATTTATTATTTACCTTTTTATATCTTGTCTTTTAGAATTCCTCGTAATAGTATAAATAAGCTTTTAGGCTTGTCTTTATAAGGACAATTGATATTTGACATCTTTGACTTTGAATTGAGAATGCTTTCTCTAAAATTTGCAATTGTTTAACAATTGTACGATTAAGTTCACGTTTTGAAATCATCCGGTGAGATTGATTTATGTTTTTATGCTTTCATGCTGCGTCAACTAATTCCTTAATGTTCATCTTGTGTGTGTCAAAGAGATGTAAGTTTGTTAATTAGGAAAATTAGAGTTGTTGGACTAAGTTTGAAATTGGAAAAGCAAATGTGTATAATTTGAGAAAAAACAATTGTACTAGTTAATACATTATAGATGTTTATACCAGGTCTCAATGACAAGTGTATAATTTGAGACTTTTCGATTTTGAAAGGTAAATATCATATTTAGTATTTGAATTTTATTAATTTATGTAATTAACTATTTAAAATTTAAATATGCCGATTTATAATATATGAATTTTTTTTTATTCATTTATAGTACTTAGGTAAAATAGGCAAAATTTAATTAGATAATGAATCGAGTAATTAATAGAAATATAGATGTGACCCACAATGAAGATACTGGAAAATAGAAACTTTATTAATATAGTGGTGTCCAATCAGTAATTAATAGACATATAGATGTAACATTTAGCTTCCACTAACATATGAAAATGAAAATCCGTATCCAACAAAAAGTTTCACGTGCAAAAACAAATGACTTTGGATGCGTATGAAAAGCGCATCGGCAAGTTCATGAACCTTAAAAATGTGAAGATGCTTCATGGAAAGTACTGGCAAACACATGTCTCGCAGACATATACCAAATTAATAACTTTACTCCATTAAGGGATTGGGGGGGGGTGGGATGGGGAAGGACTGCTGATAAATTCATCAGTGTAATATATTACATGTTCGTATAAATAGTGAATAAATATTAATAATATTTTAATATATACAAAATTTATATTTTATAAAAATTATCAAATATATAAATATTAATAATATTATATAATACTAATCAATTCACGTGGTATATTACGGTGGGATCGTGAGACGGATAGATTGACGGGCAGAGGAAGAAAGAGAGAGAGAGATTGCAATCTGTGCTGGCTTGGCGGGCTCATTGGTGGGTGAAAAGATTGTAAACAGAGTCATATCGCATGAACAGAGTCGAAAGATAGAGACGGCTCCTGCTTGTAGTCAAACCCTAGACCCACCATAATAAAACATCCCCACTCTTATATACCTGATTTTTACTACAAGGGAGGAAATAGACCGATTTACATTGCATACGATACGACTTTTCCTTATTTATTTCAAATATTCCTTTTGCCCATATATCTGGCGATTTAAAAAAAAAAAAAAAGAAGAGAGAGACATCACGGTTTCTCCCAAGCAATAGTGACAATAGAAGTCCCGCTGCACATGTCATTATACAGTGCATAAAGTATTCCCGCTTCTTAAATACAGTGATTTTGGATTATTCTGTGTCAAACATGTTTATTTTTAAGGGAGACGATTGGATTGATTTGTATTTTCTGTTTTTTATTTGTATTTATTTTATTAATATCTATATTTTATCTATTTTTATATGTATTTGGTCTATTTATATGAGAATTACTATATATTTTTCATCTATATGAATTTTTCAACAGATAGTTTGTTTATAAAAAGTTTGAAAAAAGTATTTATCATCTGCCGGATACCAAATGGATCCAATAGTCATTGGAAAAATATTTATGTCCTAAGAATATTGTCTCCACCCTGTCCTAACAGATAGAAACATAATATGTGTTAAATAAATTTAAATAATAAAAATATCCCTAAAATAAAACAAATAGTTACTAACACTTGATGTATACATGTCATAATATTATTACTTGAGACTGGGTTGAGACACAATAGCGGTAGGAGTGTGCAAAAAAGCCGAATGTTTAGGATAATCGAACTGAAACCAAAAAATCAATTTGAAAAAAATGATTTATCGGTTTCAGTTTAGGATTGGAGTTTTTAATTTTTTTGCTTTCAGTTTTCAATTTCAGTTTCAGTTTATAGAATAAAAAACCGATGGTTTTGGTTAACCGCTTTGTATTTATTTATATAATTTATAATATATTTATATAATTATTTTGTTAAAAATATAAATAGTCGGATATTATAACTTGTTGGGTGCATTTATATTGAGTTAAATACATCATCTTTTGGTTTGACATGGAACCAAATTGATAAAAAAAATATGTATATAATATCCAAATTGACAAAAATATATGTACAAACCAGTTTTATGATGAGTCAGGAAGATACCGACGAACTTGTATCTCTTTTTACGAAGATCTATTAATTTTATTATTTAGTGGAATGAGGAAGTATATAGTATGAATGAATATATATGTGATCTTGTCAAGAAAATTTGAGATCAAAATAATTTATAATATACTTATAAAATTATATTATTAAAAATATAAATAGTCGGATATTGAAGGTTTCAAACACTAAATTTTATTTCATTCTCCACAAACCGTTCCATTATGTTAAATGGTTAAAATCAAAAACCGAAAAATTAACTAAAAAAATGATTAACCGCTATAAAAGATCGATCATAATGATTACGTTTAAAAAATAGGATCATTAACCAGTTAATCCAACCGTGAACGCTCCTAATAGCTATGACAACAAAACTTTTCCCAGAGACATTGAAGGATCTTTGTAGTGCATAGCATATTCTTTCCCTCCCAGTTTCTTTCTTCAAAAGAAAAATTATGGATTTTAGATTATTTTTTAGAGTTTTATACAATCTTAATTTTAGCTAATAATCTTGTGATTTAATAGTATTATTATTGGTCTTCCTAGTGGATCGAACCAGGTTGGATGCCCCATCCTTATTCTAATGAAAAAGAAAAAAAATCACTTTTAATTTCTATATTACATTTTTCAATTTTCGATTAATATTATTCAGCTTCACTAAAAAAGGTTTGGGTAATAGTAATTTTGTATGGATAATCCCCTCCCACCTACCCCCACGAGCATCACCTTAAAAGGGCCCCCCTCCCCCCGCCCTTCTCTATATATATACACATATAAATATATATTATATTATTCTTAATCTTTATTTAATGCAAAAGACAGAAGCAATAGCTAGTTCTATGAGCTGAACATTTATTTAATTATATAGGTAAGTTTGATCGGTCCACTTTGTAGAACCACTAGTTTTATTAAATGACACTTTATTTCATCATATCCATGAGATGAGTGTAGAATATTAAGAAATTATGGGGAAAAAAAAAAAGGGCCAGAAAGAGAGGACCATCATTCAATACATGAAAAAGTAACCTACATCTATAAGGTTATTTTCTTTTCTTTTCTTTTTATCTTTAATGTTATCCATTAGTGGAATCTTGGACATATTTTTTTTTTATGTTCATAAGGAGGTGTTTTCCAAGGTATTTAGAAAGCCAATCACGGATGGACTTGTTAAGGAAAAAAAAACAAAAAGAACAAATAGCTGCCTTTCCCTCCCGATGAAAATATATAATGTTGTGCGATTGTATGGCTTGGGAATAATATATTTGAAAAAATATGGCTGCATTTTGTTAAAGATTTTTCGAACTTGTGAAAATATAGTAAGAAAAAAATTAATAATTTTAGTTATTTGCTCACGATTAAGTATGATATAAGTCGTTAGATAGTGATGAAACTGATCTCATTAAAATTAATGATACGATGAAAGAATTTTCGTTCGTATAATAAATCTTTTCTTAGAACTTCTTCTCTTAAAATTAAATATTGTTATAATATTCATAAAAGGTTCGACAAAAACAAAACATAGAAAACTACAGTATAATAGCCGCCTTTCCGTACATTATTTTATTTTATTTTATAATAGTCTAATACTATTTTTAACTATGGGCAAATGTTGTCGTTTATATACCTAAATTCTATTATTTTTACAAATAACTACTTGAGAATTAAAAATGTCAATTTATTATGTATTATTTTTGAACTCATATACAGTAAATTTTTTTTTGGTCGTCAAAATCATTTATAGTACTTGAAGTAGTTGGCTTGGGAAATTAATTGTAAGAGTAAATAAAGTTTATATAGTTAATTATACAGAAATAGATATTTAGTTATACTTTAAAATTGATAATAAATTATATAATTAATAAAATTCAAATATCATATATAAAATTTATATCTTATCCCATAAACTTTCATTTCTGTGCCATCTCATCAACTATCATTTTTTCATATATGAACACTAACAACAACTAAATAGCTGATATTATTACCATAGAATTTTACTATTCTAAAGAGTTTTAGTTAAAAACAACTCACAAAAAGTTTTTCTTTTTAGGATGAATTACTGTCTCATTCCTAATTATGAAAGCCGCCTCCCCAATTTTTCCACGCCCATCTTTTTCTAATCACATCCGCTAATGAAGCTAATTTGAATTCTCTTTTCCATATAATATTTTCGTACCATTTACGTCACCTGCTCTTTCTATATACACCTTTCAAACCTGTCACCTCCTTTTACCTTCTTCTCACACGTCTCTAATACAACTCACTCAAACTCCTTTTTTTTCCTCTTGAATCGAAAATCAAACCTTCCCATCATATCTTCTTTTCATCTTTCACAAGCACAAACTGGCTTCTTGTGAATGAACATGGACAACTACCAAATCCTATTCCCATGTTCTTCGAGCCTTCCTAATTTCCTATCTAACGTTGGGAACTCCCATGAGGGTTACAATAGTGGTAATAACAATATTGGGAGTTTTAATGGGGGTAGTACTTGCTCTTCTAGTAGCGGCTTATTCATGGGGTTGAAGAATGAAAATCATATTTCAAGAACAATATCTGAGGTTGATCATCGTAAGCGTGATGGTTCTTTTTATATGGCCACCAATAGCAACAATAATTTATTAAGTGGGTCTAATGAGGAAAATAAGGATGAGAAATTGTTGTTTGGGAAGAAGAACAAGGGAGAGAAGAAGATAAGAAAGCCAAGATATGCGTTTCAAACTAGGAGTCATGTGGACATACTTGACGATGGATATCGTTGGAGAAAATATGGTCAGAAAGCTGTGAAAAATAACAAGTTCCCAAGGTATTTCAATTTAATCAAATTTCATGAAACTATTAATTTCACTTGCACAATTTTCTTTCTTTATTACAAATTATTATTTTTCATCTTTTTTTTAGTTTATATTAGGGTTTTTTTTTTCATTTTTATTTATTAATAATTTGGTTTGTGATTGATTATTCTATTCATTCTGTTGAACATGTGATTTGACCCAACTAATAAAAACATAGCTCCTAGGAAAAGAGTTAGGTGCAAATCACATTAGTGATTTTCCTATACTCCAACTATTAATATTGCTAGGTTCACGAGATATAGAATTTTTTAATTAATATATACAACGATGGAGTGGGAAAATCTGCATATATAACCGATAATTGAACAACAGTGGATTCATAGGAACTTACCTGAGCAAGATGATCCATCCGTAGGTTCGCATATCTGCCAGGTTTCATTTCATTTTAAGCTATAGAGGATCGTTCTCGGTCGGGTTTGCTCGACTACACGATAGTCATATACGGCTGCTTGACAATTTTGGAGGGGAAAAAAACATAAGTATCACATGCCCGTATATATATCTATTCACACTACTATTACTACTAGAAAACTGAGATTTAGAGATAAAATATCTATTTCTGAAACATAAATTTCTATTATAAAAATTATCATTGCTAATTCTATTTTTACAAAAATAACTTATCTTAATAATTTTTCATCCTTGAATTTTTATCTTTAAAAATCAATTTTCTTGTAATGATACATATGCCAAAGCAGAAGCACTGGAGCTAACACCAAAGCTATCTAATCAATCAACCATAATTGCCCATTAGTGCATATTCAGTATTCTTAAAATTAATAAATATATTAGAATAATATCAATTGTGTGTATCCAACTAATTACATCTGATAAAACACTTCTTTAAAACGTGTTTATAACGTTGAAAAAAAAAGAAAACAAAAACAAAAGTAGCCACATACACAAACGCATTATTGAGGAAAAATATAATCAAAATTATGGATACATTGTTGATGTTTAAAATTTTATGTTCACACGTCTTGAAAAAAATTAACAGCTTTAAGATTTCGTTTCTAGAACGATACAAAAACCTCAAATCAAATGATCAATCAACCCTAAAAAGATAAATGCAAGTATCTAGCCTATATATATATATATATATATATAAAAGAATGATTTTGATTCTATCAGAGAATGAACTTTTTTGGTGACAATTTGCTTTAAGAAATGTAAGTATGTGATAAATTTAATGAATCTAAATGCATTCTTTATACCTTTGATTAATATAAATGTTAATTATGACCATGCAGAAGCTACTACCGGTGCACACATCAAGGATGTAATGTGAAGAAACAAGTGCAACGACTAACTAAGGATGAAGGTGTTGTGGTCACAACGTACGAAGGAGTACACAACCATCCAATAGAGAAAGCTACTGATAATTTCGAGCATATACTCAGTCAGATGCAGATCTATGCTCCCTTTTAATCATTAAGGTTCTCAAACTGCCAATTTCCTCAAAACTTTTTGTGCAATTATAGGCATGAAATGTTATTTTATTTTTTTAGGTTTGTTTTATAAATAAAAAAACTACCTTGGTGTTGTATCTTATTTTAGGTTAGAATAATATGGGGGGTCAAATGATATTGGGAATTTTAAGAATCTAGTTAGCCTTTGGATGTGTAGATAGAGAGCTGTCTCTTAAGATGAAATCCAAAGCTATTATCATAAGGGCTTTCTTCAATTTCAGTTTCAATTAAGGTTTTGTCAACTCGAAACTACATATTTTTTTTAATCATTTGTGACTATCCTCCATGGTAATTATATTTATATATGTTTGTTTTTACCGTTGATTATATTTGTGTAATTTTGGATGGCGAAACAATGGTCTTTTGCATTACAATATATCTTTAAGGGAATGTTGGCTTGTGAGGCTAAAAATATTAAAAATATTCAATGGTATTACTTATAGGTATATGTAGACAGGGTATGTAACTACCAATTATATGTTAACATGTGATAAAATAGTAGTTAGTTTCAAAAGTAACCACAATCTACATAATCTACATGCCACGTATTACAATTTTATTGATAGTTACACACCGCTTATATACTGCACATGATATATAATACCTATCGAAACCTTTCTAGCTAGTATACCCATATTTATCTACTTTTAACATGCCTGAGAAAATTATTCTTCCATATAATGTTGGGAATTAATCAAATCTAAATCCCTAATCTTAAATTAACAGGATCAACATGTGTGAAAATTAGGGTATAAAATAAACGGAAGCGTACTTTGTTCCATGGGATTAAAGCAATTCTAAAAGTAGGTAGATGATCTTTAAGCTACTGTGTGCGTAGACTTCTTTCTATGGGTGGTAGCTAGGAAAACTCTATAGAATGAGTGAGAGAGAGAATGAGAAAAGTGTACCTCTAAAGGCTCTCACAATATCTTTATCTAGTGCACATGTAATTAGGGACCATAATCCTAACATGAAACTTATGGACCAAACTACTGAAAGAGCTCCATCTATTTTAATAGTAGCCCTAGGGTATCTCCACATATAACACACGCGCGCGCGTGCGCACATACACACACACGCGCGCACGCGCGCGCGCACACACACACACACCACACACACACACATATATATATGTTATAATCCTACACTAATAAAAGATGCATGGACCAAAGAGATTTTTGCCAAAACTAATCCCTAGCTAGACCTAAAATGGTCACATATACTAAATTAACTAAATGATTTGGATTGAGTGTGGATGTGTAGCATGAATGTTACATGTCAATTGTGATCAATACATGTGTACTTCCAACTGGTCCTTCCAAAATGACGTCATATGTTCAGAGTGAAAAATAAAATATTGTCTAATTGAATAACTTAAATATAAATGTCATAACATGATAAGATAGCTCAAATGAGCAAATAATACAAACTCCTATTAAACCTAAACATCATCTGACAAAATGACACCCATATGAGCAGAGTGCTCAATAAAAGCCTTTGGTGTAAATACCTTAGTTAATGGATCCACTATCATAGAGTTTGTATCTATATGCTCTATCATAACTAAACCACTATGAACCTTTTCTTTTACAGCAAGAAACTTAATGTCAATGTACTTTAACTTTGATAAACTCCTATTGTTATTCAAATAGAGGATTGCTGCCTTACTATCACAAAACAATTTAAGTGGTCTCTCAATTTCATTAACTACGTAGTCTCAAAACATAAATACGAAGCCAAATAGCATGATTAGTCACCTCATAACAAGCTACAAATTCTGCTTCCATAGTGATTGCTTAGTGCTCTTCCCTACAATAGCTCTTCTTACTAGTAGAAAAATATAACATAATGTGGACTTTCTACCATCATGGCATCCTGCAAAGTCGAAATTTAAATACCCAATGACCTCAGCCTTATTTGACTTTCTGTATGTAAGCATGTAAACCTTTGTCTTTCGAAGATACCGCATAACCCTTTTGGCTGTGATCCAATGGTTCTTACTCAGATTGCTTTGATATCTTCCCAACATCCCATAAATGAATACAAGATCAGACGATTACGAACTTGCAAGTACATCAAACTCCCTATTGCCGACATAGGAATTTTCTCCATAGCTTTAAACTCAAAATCACTCCTAGAGCATTGATTTAAACTAAATTTATTGCGCTTACTTGTGGAGATATAATGTGGTTACAATTTCGCATGCCAAACTTTTGTAAGACCTTATCAATGTAGGCCTTTAGGGATAATACCAAGATTCCACGAGAACAATCTTGGTGAATTTGGATTCCTAATACAAAAGAAGCTTCACCAAGATCCTTCATTTTTAAGTTTTCTTAAAGAAAATTTTTAGTCTCTAACAACAAGCCTAAGTTGTTTCTAGCAAGCAATATGTCATCAACATACAAAATTAAGAGAATAAATTTACTCCCGCAAAACTTATGATACACACAATCACTAATTGTATTTACCACAAAACCAAATGATAATACAACTTAACGAAATCTTTGATACCATTGACGGGAAGCCTGTTTGAGCCCATAGATGGATTTTCTCAGTTTGCAAACAATTTGCTTAGAGTCATTATCATTTAGAATCTCAGTTGCATCATATAAATCGTGTCATCAACTATCCTAACATCTATCTAATGAAGCTTTAATTCAAAATGTGCTATAAGTGCCAAAATTGTTCTTAAAGAATATTGTGAAAAAACTGAAGAGAAAGTCTTATTTTAGTTGATGCCCTCACATTGAGTGTAACCTTTAGAAACAAGACGTGCTGTATATCTTTCCACATCACCTTGTGAATCCCTTTTAGTTTTTGAAAACCCATTTACACCGATAGGCCTCACACCATTTGGCAATGGGAAGATCCCAAACATCATTGTCATTCATGGATGTCAACTCTTCATTTGTGGCATCAATCCATTTATGAGCATTCGAACTTTCTATTATTTCATGGAAAATGATCAGGTCGTCTTCCAATAGTCAATGATTTTCTTATGTTCATTGATAAATACAAGATAATCATCTGATATTATACTTCTTTGCTTTCTAGTAGACCTTCTTAGAGGTATTAGTTCTTAAGATTATTGAGGTTACTGAATAGTTAAGGGAAGAGGAACATTTTATCAAAATGTTCTTGAACTTCACTAGGAGTACACTCCTGATTTGGTGTAGGAGCAACCAAAGGAGGGAAACATGATGCTGTTCAATACTATGCTCTTGATTAGTAGCCTAAATAATGGGCAATGTAGTATGTTCCTCTTCAAAGACAAAGTTCTTAACCTTATCTTCCCTCTCAACCTCAATATCCTTAAAGAATTGCACATTTCCTATCTCAAAGATTGTTCTGTCTAGAGGGCTGTAAAATTTATAACTTCGAGGTCTCTTGGTGTAACCAACAAAGTGACAACTAATGGTTTTTGAGTCCAATTCTTTTCATTAAGCTTATAAGGCCTGGCTTCAGTTGGACATCCCTTAACCTTTATGTGCTTATGGATAGGTTTCTTACCTATTCATAACTCATAAGGTTTTTAGTTATCGCTTTTGTTTGTACTTTATTAAGAATATGGGTTGCAGCCTTTAATGCTCCACCTAGAGTGAGTCTAGTAATTTTATATGACTAATCATACTTCTTACCATATCTTTAAGAGTCCCATTTCGTTTCTCATCTATCTCATTCATGCTAGGTGAACTAGGCATGATATACTAAGGAAAGATACCACACCACTCTAGGAATTTCACAAATGACCTTAGACATTGTTGTCGTAGTATTCACTTCCTCGATCAGATCAACGGATTTAATCCTTTTGCCTAGTTGATTTTCAACTTCGACCTTAAAGTTTTGAATGTATCTAAAGCCTGTGACTTCTCATGAATTAAATAATTGTAGTCATAAGGAGAGTAATCATCTAAGAACGTGATAAAGTACTGTTAACCATTCCATGAAGCCGTAGGAAATGGCCTACATATATCTGTATGTATTAGTTCTAAGACTTCCTTATCTCTCTTGGCTCCAACTCTTTTCTTGTTTGTCTTTTTACCTTTTATACACTCAGCATATATCCCTTTGTTATTAGAATAGTCAAGTGTATTAAATATCCCTTCAGTCACAAGCCTATCAATTCTCTCTTTGAAGTATGTCCTAATAGCTTTTGCCACAATACATTAGAATTCTCATTTGTTGAATTAAAAATTTCAAGCATATAAAGATTGTCCATACAAGATAAAATATTAGTACCCACAAAATTAGAATTATGAAAAATATGACATTTCCTATTACCAAATGACAAAACATAACCTTCTTTGTCTAAAATAGACATAAACTAAATTCCATCTAAAAACCGCACAACAAATGTCTCTTTTAATTCTAAAACATAACCAAACATCAACGACGATTTGAAACTACCACTAGCTTGAACTTCAACTCTACTACCATCCCCTATATAGATGAATCTCTCATCATTACTTGGTTAGTGGTAACTCTGTTAACCTTACATAGATTTATTAATGTAAGCAATCGATTTCGAATCTAACCACTAAGAATATCTAGGCACTGAAATTAAATTATTAACCTTTGAACAACAAGAGTTGGAGGCATGCCTTTCTTTACACGGCAAGCATGATACCTAGGATAGTCCTTCTTCACATAAGAGGGATCCTTATAGAAAAAAACACTTTATGTCCTTAGATTTTTGCATTTTCTTCTCTAAAGCATCAACAACCAATTTGCCTTTCTTTTCTTGGAACCTTTAGAGGTAGAAGCAAAATTAGTGTTCTCGATCTTCTTTTGCCTCATCCTTTCGTCCTTTTATACCAAATGATAGATAAGCTCATTAACTGTCTATTTTTCCTTCTGATCATTATAGCTCACTTCAAAATGATCAAATTGATGAGGCAAGGACATCAAAGAAAAATACACTACTACTGCATTAGGAAGCTCCAAATGTAGTGCATTCAGCTTTAATACTATATGAAACATCTCAAGAATATATTCCCTTATGTTTCTTGAGCCATTATGCTTCATGGAGACCAATTTACGCAAAACCATAATGATTTTTGCCTTATCTTTTTTTTTTTTTTTTTTATAGACTACTGTTCCAACTGCTCAATGAACTTTACTGCACTTGACTCTTCTGTCATGGTCCCAAGAAAAGTTTCTAGTATTGAACTCTTCATGATCATCAAACTAAGATGATTAGAGCATTTCTATGGAGCCATTTCCTTCGTTTGTTCGGAGTACTCTCCTCTGTAAGCTTAGTAGGATGTGGCTCCCGAAGTACCAAGTCCAATCAATGCAACCTAAATGAATCATGACCTTATGTTTCCACTATAAGTTGGAACCATTGAGTTCCGGATGTTATTGGAAGAATATGAAGTAGGTATATGTAATGACTAAAATGAAATAGAGATATAATCAATCACATGCTCATGAACATAAAACAAATGGGATAAAAGGGCTAAAACTAATAATGACTACCTATTGCAAGAAAGCCGGCATAACACTTAGTCTAGTCTTCAGATAGAGAGTCAGCTTATAATGAATTTCTTGTTGTAGCGATCAAGCTCAAATGATAAGTTCTAGTCAAGTGTTAGCCTTCCTTTTGGCCGATTAACACTTATAATGAACACTTTATAATCGTTAGAACTCATCACCACATGTGACTATAAGCCTCAGCCAGATGGTTGGAACCTTCCTTTGGGCTGATTTCCACCCGCATGAAACTTGCAATCACAATATTTTAGTAGTTTCCACTTGATGGTTTCCATAAGAGAACTCACTTTGATGAGGTGTCATTTTAACCTATTGGATATACTACCAACATGCTCTATAGAAATTCCATACTTTGATAATTTCACCTAATAGTTTCTATAGAAATGTCCACCTCAAATAATATGAAATTGTCAAAACCCATTCATAAGAGCAATTTTATGTCATTATAAACTATATATATTCCCGAAAAATAATAACACAACATTATGAGCAATATTCAAATCCTTAAAATACAATATTGCATAATATTACAAGCAATTTTATTTAATTAAATCCATATCAAGAAATAATATAGAAAACCATCTAAATTAAATAGTTGAGTTACCTAAATATTCATATAGCCACCATGGCAAATTAGGTAATTACCAAATTAATTAAATTGCTTTAAATTACATGCACAAAATATAACGTCACGGAATCCATGTATGATATATCATGAAATCCTATGTATATGCAAATGTTCAAAAGTCCATATGCAACTTCATTGCTATGTAAGGAGATCGGCTTCTCTTAAAAAAATCAACGTCTACAAGCAAACATGATAAATGAATAGGTATTATCAACATCATATTCCGCGTATTAAAGCAGGAGATCAAAAAGTCATGTTATCCATTATTCACAATTGCAAAACATGGAAATCTCGACATCGAAGAAAGCCATCACTCATCGAATTGCTCATGTTAACTTATCCGGGGAAAGTGGATTACAATCAATGCATAGTCGTGTGAATTAACAGTCATGCCTGGGATTACATATCCGAAACTTTGGACAAATGGAATAAACTAATCCTTGACCATAAATGAATCTTTTTACTATTTGTCCCTTAAATCCCTAACCTTAATCGTCTCCAATATAGAAACATAAAACTTAAGAATCATTAAACCACAACAACGTATGCACCAAAAGATTCATTATCAAAATATATATCGCTCTAATTTCACACATGATCACTCTGATACCACTTGTTGGGATTTAATCAAATCTAAATCCCTAATCTTAAATTAACATGATCAATATAGATGAAAATTAGGGCATATAATAAAACAGAAGGGTACCTTATTCCCTTGGATTATAGCAATTCTAAAAATAGGTAGATGATCTTCTAACTGTTGTGTGCATAGAGTGAGAGAGAATGAGAAAACTGTATCTTAAAGGCTCTCATAATATCTTTGTATAGTGCACACCATAACACTAGCATGAAACTTATAAGTCAAGCTACTGAAAGAGCCCATTTATTTCGATAGTAGCCCTAGGGTATCTACACATATAAAACATATATATATATATATATATATTATAATCCCATACTAATAAAGATGATAAGGTATATATTACACAATTACATGTGTGTCCATATGCCCACATGCATCAGACCCATAAGTGCACTTGAATTAAGTCCAAATTCTAACATATAAAATTGAAAATGGTAGGTTCTTTTTTCTTTTCCACTTACTATTTTTTTTAATCAAATTAGTGCCTATGCTTCTGTATTCTTAACACTTTGTTTAACAATCAACTCAATCATTTCTCTATCTACATTCTACCTAATAATAACAAATTAGTTTCTCAATGTCAAACTGATATTCTCTCTTGTATCTTTTGTAAACACAAAAAACAATTAATACACACATTAAGAAGGGATCACGACAAACCAAGTTTCTATTTTGATATTTAGTAATCCAATGTCTTAGCTTTAATTTTGTCACATTAGTGTGTGTAATTTCAAAGTATGTGCGATTAGTGTTTTTATTAAATAATATTTGATGGAAGTTTATTTTGATGACATGATAATGACAGACTAAGTACATGTACTTTCAATTTTTTGCACTTTTTTTCCAAGTGCCTATCATTATCCTTTTCTTAAAATGAATTTCTGTCAAATAATATTTAACAAAGACAATGTATTGCATGTATTTTAAATGTATGAGCACTAATTTGCCAAAATGTAAAGATAGGATACTAAATTACCAAAAATTAAAAGTACAAACATTTGGTTTGTCTTTATCCTTTCAAGAATCTATATTCATATAGTATATGATTTGAAGAAGATACTAATGAATCACATTAAAAAAAGAAAAAAACTTTGTCAATCAAATAATTCTTATATTATCCCGATATAAAGAAGGATTGAGATTTGAAAAAGTATGCTTATAATTGCAATAATATGGTGGTGTTCATATTCTTTATTAATTATCAATTCCTAGTTATATGTTAATTGCCTATTCAAGCTCATCATGATACTTTCAAAGAGAATGTCTCCTTTATATGTGATAAACAATCAATGATATTTCCTTATTATTATTGAAATAGCCATGAATTTCTAATTTATATTTTAATGTGTTATTGAAATGATATATATTTTGAAATGAGATATATATGCATGAACTATATAATTAGTGCATGTGTTGAATGTGTGACATTTTGTATGTGTGTAGTACAATGAAATTAATTATTGCATTATGTATATTAATGTGTGCATGGTGTAATGAATGTTGTGTCTTTTGTGAATTAATATGTATGTGTTATGTTTAGAATTAATAAAATAACTTGTGAATTGTTTAAGAATTGATGACAGAATTTTTACAAAGTTTAAGCATACTTTTTAAGCCCAAATTAAACTCAAATGCATTCCAAATTAACCCTAGGTCAAACATACCCTAAAGTGAAACTTTGGATTAGTATTAACCTCAATTTGGATTAATTAGGATTCTTTTGGTAACCCTATTTTTTCATACGAATTTTCTTTCTTTTCTTTTCTTTTCTTTCTCTCTTCTTTCTCTCTTCTTTCTATCTCAAAACCATAAGCCCTAAACCAAAATCAACAACAAGCTTTTGGAATAAAAATCACTCTAAGATAAAGCCTATTCATATAAGTTAATGCAAGCCTAATCCTTTTTGTTTTATTTTCTTTCTTGTAATTAGATGTAAAACTTATGATAGGATGAGTAAATGTCAATTGAGTTGATTGATTTATGTATTGATATATGTTAGATTTTGTTTTGCTATTGTGTGAGCTTAGTTAAATGTTGGAAGATGTAAGGAGTGTTGATGAGTAGTGGAACTAAGTTGAGTAGTTGAAGTGTGAATTGAAGTGTAATTGGTATTTGAATATTGTAGTTGGGTGTTTGATGATTAGAAGTAGAGTTTGTGTTGTTTGGATGGTGTTTAGAACATATAACAAGTTTAGGAAGCTTAGAATAAGTTTAGAGGAATTTTGAAATGAATAGGTTTTGTAAAGAAAACAAGGGGAAACAAAACATTTTCATATAGGTTTAATTTTGAGCGTACACCGGCATCTGGTACTTCAACGCCGCCAGCGTAAGGCGGTGTTGAAGGTGATCATAACCAATTTTCTTAAAGCCGCTTGAAATGTTGCTGGCTTTCGCTAGAAAAGTTTGCCAATGTTTATTTTTCAAAACGCACGCCGACTATTAGGGTTCCAATGTCGCCGGCTTAAAGGCGGTGTGGAATGAGAACAAAATCATAATTTTTAACGTCGGGCTTAAGGCCGCTGGCGTAAGATCCAAAGCTATCGACGTACATGGATATGCTACCGGTGTTGGGGGTATTCACGGGCGTGGACCAACCCCGTATAACTGTTGGAAATTTTTGGAAATTTGGAGTTGTAGTCTACACCGACTCAAGGCCGCCGGCGTAGAATGAGAGGTTGCCAGCGTATTCTTGAACGCTGCCAGTGTTGGCAAGTGTTGAGCTTTAGTGCATTGTGCATCGATTCAACGCTACCGGCGTATCCCCTGCACTTTTCATTTTCAAATTTTTTCAAAGCTTGATATATTATTAATTAAATATTTATTAAGTGTTGTATGATGTAATATGACGTTTAAATTCTCTATTATGACCTTGTAATAATTTATTTGAATTTCTTTGATTAATTATATTTGAAACTAGTTAATTAGTACTTAAACTAAGTGAGAAATTCAATATTGTCTTGAACAGTGATAGATATTCGCTCAGCCAACCCCATTAGCTCCTGAGCTATCTCAGCTACGCGGTAACTTGCTTGTTTCTTTGCTAGGATAAGCATGAAATCAAGTTACTCTAAATTAAGAAAATTTTAATAATTGATGAGTGTTGATTTTTTTTTATGTCGTTTAATCTGGTTTAGAAAGCGGCACCTTGCTCAGATGGGGCATAGTACTTTCTCGTTATTGGATAGATTTATTTAGGAGATATAAGTATGCGAGCTATTTATATCAACCCCCTGAGTGTCGTGATGCATTACTCAGGATCCCCTAATATTACGGGCTATGCCGGAAGGTGGGCTGCTTAGTTTGTATGAATAGTAGGGACCACTCAGGGAGACGGACGTGATACTAGATCCTTGATGTCCGGAGTTTGAATACTCCCATGATATATGACTAACTAAAGATTGAATAATAAGTTATGGGTTGTTGCATTTTGCATATAGCTTAAGCATGTGTGAATCACTTTGCATTTGTATTCGTTACTTGCGTACTGGGCCTTTGGCTCATATTTTAACCATTTCAGGTGATGAATCCAACGAGTTTTACATGAGTATAGGGTATGAAACCAATTTCGAGATTTCCTTGATGATTTGGAGGACTAGAGATGACCTTAGACTTGGTGGAATCTAAATTTTGTAATAGACTAGTTATGTTAGTCTTGTGATAGTATGTAAGGTTTTAGTTGATTTTTTTTTATATGTAATCTTGTTAAGGCTTGTAAGAAGCCTTTGGATGTAATATATGTATATATATATGTACTTAGCTATATATGACTTAAGTTTACTTCTTTTGGTAAATATGATAATGGTGTAGTGTGTTTTGTTAAAAGTTTTGAAAAACTAATTTCTATTATATTAATTGTGTGGAATTAGACAAACAATTCATCAAATAATTCTTTTAGACAACCTTACATATAATCCTACAGATTATATATGGTTGGGGAACTGTTATCGCCTATTTTAATTATAAGGGTGATAACGGGTCCTTACAATTATTCTCATGCATATAGTATATGATTGGGGAAGAGACAAATAAAAATACCAAATTTTTAGTTTGAAATTACTCTATCTCGTAGCCAAATCAACAACAAGATCAATAAGTGACTAATGAATCTTTTTAAGCACAAAGTCATAAAATTCTTAAGTAGTGTTAACTTGGCATTCACTAACTTGACCTCATAAAGCTTACTAGTCTTGTAGAGTCCATGTGTGACCTTTCTCATATAGAGTATGACAATCTTCCCTTCTTTGATATCCAATGTCCTCATTGCAAGACCTTTTAATTAGGTCTAGTTCTTTTCAATTTTTTTTTTCAATATGTGACTGTTTAATTCTAATATCCTCTACCTATACATTATTTTAAAAGCTTACTAGAGTCATACTATACATGTACTTCTTACCCTTAAACATCTTCTTTCAGTGAAGTCCAGCATAAGCGATTACCTTCTACATTGGTTTCATCCCAAATTACCCACCTACTAGAAAGTAGAAAGGAGTCATATATCCCCATATTAAAAACAATTTGTAATCAAGCTAACATGTAACTAATAGATTTTTTTTTTCAACTACCATAATCTTATAACACTTACTAATAGTCTCATGTAATATATGTGAGATGTCACTAACATGAATTATTACAGTATGAATAAGTAATATGTAGATTTTATAGCAGCTCTAATGCTTTAAGTTTAGGTATAGCCATGATGATGCCTCCAAGTTTCCATAGAAAATCATGCTTGGAGTCTCTTCTTGACTTATTTTTAGTCTCTTATATCATATTTAGAATGCTAAGTGTAACAGAATTTTGTTTTTTCCTCTTGTTCTTCCTCTTCTCTCTCTCTTTTTGGTGATGTATGTACTATTATCCTTATTGTATCATTGTTCTTATTTTATAAAGTACTAGAAACAAATAATTACCATATAAGATTCATTTTTCTTCTTCTTCTCATGTGAATGTTGTTCTTATGCATAGGAACTATATTTGAATATTAATTTTGACATTTATACACTTTATGACATTTTGTATTTATTTTAATTTCTATTCCATCATCTTGCACAACTCTGTCGCTATTGCATAGCCACCTTAATTTACATCCACTACGCTACCATTATTAGCTCTCGTTACCTGTATAGTATCATTATGTTGACGGAAGCATGTATTGATCTATTTAGTATCAATGGTGACAATATGCTAGTGGCTTTGAGAGCGCAATAATTGCAACTGTGGTGTAGTGAAATGAAAGAGCTAATAATATCATAACTTAACCAATGTGGTGGTAGTAAAGTTGTAGTGATAGTATCACACCAAAAGTAGAACTAGTGACCTAAAGGCTTTTTAGGTAATATTAATGGTTTTAGTGGTGAATCTATATAAGTGGAGTTAATTATGCAGGCTAATTTGTTTGTCTAGCAAAAAAGTGGGCTGGGCTAAACATTTTAAACCTGCTTTACTATATAGGCCAATTTAGCCTGCCTTGCATAATTTGTGGGCTAAAGTGGGTGACACCACTTGCGGGTTAGTTAGCCCATGAACCTGCATAACCTTTTTTTTTTTTTAGATGTGAGAGCAAACCATTGAAAGTTAAAAAGGAAAATAAAATTCGAACAAAAACAAAAGAAAAGATAAAATGTTAGTAATAGTAAATAACTATCTGTAAGTATATATTGAAAAAATTAACCAAAATAAATATAACGTCCCGAAACTCCTCACACCGAAGTATTATCCGCTTTGGCCACACGGTTTTGTCCTTTTGGTGTCAACATTTCTAGAGGATCACCCATCATGGGATTAGTCTACACAAAGCACACTTAACTCTAGAGTTCCGACGAACTCCAAGCCACTATACCAAAAAGCACCTCTGTGATTAGAGTTTCATGATTTATATTTGAGGGGTGTCATATACACCCTATTATAGACCTGATGTCATCGTCAGTTTCATTACACAGGTCCATAACCACACCAGGCAATGAGAATACACTCCTCTACTTTCGGCTGGTAAAATGCTTTGATACCAACTGTAACGCTTCGGAGCTTTGCCCATCGAGATATTGTCCCTTTAGCCACACGTCGCATAGTTTTATCTTTTTAGTGCCAACACTTCCCAAGGGGTCACCCATAATGGATTGCTCTACACAGAGCATGCTTAACTCTAAAGTTCTGATGAACTTCAAGCTACTACACTAAAAGGTGCATTTGTGATTAGAGTTTCATTATGTATATTTGAGGGATATTACAATAAAATAATAAGAAAGTGAAATATTATCGCAAATAACTAATGTTAAATAATTTTTTTTATCGTAATCTTTGATGTATCTTTTAATCTTTATTCATTTTTTACCCCACATGTAATTTTTTTTTTAATTTTGAATGAAAATAACATTTATATTTGATGTGACAATATTGTATATAATAAAAAACAAAAAAGAAAAAAAAAACTTTAGCTAGTTGGCGTAACCTACCAACTTGTGTGGAGGTTAGGCAAGCCAAAATATTTTGCCAACTTTGTAAGGTGGGATAAAGTAGGTCGACCTACACAACCTTTACACTAAAGCAAGACGTGATAGGTTGACTGCTTAGCTCGCTTGCACATCTCATGGTATAGTGTAATGGTAATAGTAAAATTGGTAGTATAGGAGGTTTTCAATTAGTAAATAAAGGTAATGAAAGTAGTAGAAACAATAGTGGTGACATTATCGTAATTTGTGGTGATGATGGTTAACTTGGTGCTAGCTTGCATTGTATTATAATGGTGCTGGCGGTAGCATCTATACTTAGTGGTGATGATGGTAATATTAAGGTTAAGGTGTTGGATGTTGATGGTGAGACAAAGATGGTGGTGTAACTAATAGTGATCAAATGACAATAAATAATAAATATTAACTTTGAATTTTGCTTAAGAGATTTTATTTTATCCTATTTTATCAAGATCTTATACCTTTATGTTTAAGATTAAAAAATAAAAATACTTACAATTTATCAATTTCGCATGATATTGTGCATGTTTTGCAACCTCAAATGTTTCACTTATTTCCTCTATGATTTTTTTTTTCAAATAATTTTCAAACATTGTGCTTAAATTTTATCTACTTTTCATTTAAGTATCTATAATTAAAAGTGTCAGTTTATCATCTAAACTTTCATATTTATAATTAACCAACCAAAATTTACCCACTTTTCAATAAACTATTTCATTCATGTATTATAAATGGTTTAAAAAATTTTATAAATACTAAATTAACATTTTTTTTAATTTTAGATAATTAATTACAACAAACAGTTGAAATATCAAATCCTCCCGTCTAGCAACCAAAAGCAGTTTTTTATATTTGCTTGATATGTTAACAAATAGGGATAATGTCAAAAATGGTACTTAAACTTTTGCAAAATGTTCAATTAAGTATCTGGAGTTTTATTTTCAACAATTTAGTATCTGAACAAAATTTTCATAGACTTTTTTTAATACATAAAGTTTAGCTTTGACAATTTTGATACGTAAATAAAGTTTTGACAAACTTTTTTTATACCTGAGACTTTTTAATAAACTATTTCATCCAAGTATTATAAATGCCTTAAAAAATTTATAAATACTAAATTAATATTTTTAAAATTTTAGATAATTAATTACAAAAAATAGATAAAATTTTAAATATCAAACCCACGTCTAACAACCAAAGTTCATTTGTTGCATTCACTTGATATGTTCACAAACAAGGATAATGACAAAAATAGTGCATGAACTTTTGCAAAATCTTGAATCGGTACCTAAAGTTTTATTTTAAATAATTTGATATCTAAATAAAGTTTTCATATGCGAAGTTTGATTTTGACAATTTTGATATGAAAAAATTCTATAAAAACTTTATTTAGATACCAAAATTATCAAAATCAAACCTCACCTATGAAAAAATCAATAAAAAACTTTATTCAGGTATTAAATTATTCAAAATATAACTCCAATGCTTGATTGGAGATGTTACGAAAGTTCAAATACCTTTTTTTTTATTATCCTAACAAATAAAGGTGCCTACCTCGTTTTGGTTCTTTCCTCTTTTTGATATTATTTGTTTTCTAATGTGCTCCAAAAGGCTTAAATGCATCAACATAAATATATTAAATATAAAGCATGCATAAACTTGGAAGTGAGTGACTTACTATCACAATCGCCACGGTATAGCCACCATTATCGGATGGCTTAAGTCAAGATCCACATCTTTGAACGGCATGTCGACCACCATTATTGCAGCGACCAGCTATGGCTGCTGTGGCAGATTTTAATATAATAATTTTACTGCATATCTAATAATTCGGGCGTTATATTATTTAAAAATTAATTTATTGAGTGTGTGAAGTATATCTTAAGTATGACTACTTCTGTGTTATATAAACATATTAATTGTGACGAGGACTTTATTAACTAATGATATTAATTCCGGTCTTTGAACGGACTCTCTCTTGTTTAATACTTGAAATATATAATAATTGGTCAAAAATAAAAATCACATCATTTGCAAATTACATAATTTATTTATATGTCATATTTGATGAAATACGAAACTTAGAATTATATTAAAAATTGTGAAACACAATATTCTTGAAAAATTAGAAACAATAGAACAACCATTCAAGAGATTTTACACATACACATATATATATATATATATATGTGTGTGTGTGGGTACATATTCATTATTTTGTTAAGCAAAGACAAAAATTCTATAACCAAACCTTACGAAAGAACACAATAATGAGTTTTAGATCAGTTATAACCCAAAACCTTAAATTATTAGCTTAATAATTTTTTTCTCACATAAATCCTTCACATAATAGACGTATTTTTTATATGGAATTCTTCCCAACAATTTTATTTTATTTTATTTATTATTTTTTTTTTTTTGGCCTGTCCTAACATTAGCCAAGTTAGACATCTATATAATGGTTGCAAATCTATAAATCTAGCGGATTTGAGGTAGGATGACAAAAAAAATTAAAAAAATGAAAACACATATAGAAAACAAAAATAAAATAAAATAAAATACAGAATCGGATTTGAGGTTGAAAATTCATTTTTGCATTTGTAACTTCTAGATCCTTTTGGAGCTACTTTTCCAATTAGAAACAATAGAACAACCATTCAAGAAGAGATATATATATATATTCCATATTTTTGTTAAACGAAGAGAAAAATTCTATAAGCAGACCTTACGAAGGAACATAATAATGAGTTTTACATCAGTTATAACCAAAAAGCTTAAATTATTAGCTTAATAATTTTTTTCTCACATAAATCCTTCACATAATAGACATATTTTTTATATTGAATTTTTCCCAACAATTTTATTTGTTATGTTTTCACAAGCATTATATGTTACATATATATATATATATATATATATATAACGTTAGATATCTAATATTAGCCAAGTTTTTTTTTTTTTTGTGGACTGTCCTATTATTATTATTATTATTGAAATGTCTACAGATAAAAGAAAAATGTTGTAAGATATTATTGGCGAGTAATGTCATGACGATATCAAACTAGAAAATCGCTTAAGAATGGTCAGATTTACAACTACAATATATTGAAAAATCCGACCGACCATCTCTGAGAACTTTCAAAATTATCAACCCCAATTGTTTTTAATAATTGTACATCTACAAACCTTTTGATGTAACATTAATCCACCTAATAAGTTTCAAAAAAACATAGGCACCTTTATATAGGTTTTATATCATGCAAAAGAATCTTGACAGCACATGTTAAGAGGATATAAGTACACAATTTAAAAGGTTAGGATGTGAATATAATTGGAAAAAATTATAGGATGGCCAATGTAATTTATACTAAAAGAATTCAAATATGATGATTAATCATTTAGTAGGGTCGACTACAGAATTGAATGATGCAGAAAATATAACCGAGTTGAAGGAAAACATAAGCTTTTTTTTTTTTTTTGGGGCTAAGGTTGGATTCATGATTTAGTGTAGATGTGTTTGTGGTTTGGTTTACCATTAAAAAGTCCAAATAATAAATTATCCACTAAAATTGAATATAAAACAAAATTAAATTTTTTAACCAAGATTAGCCAAAAAGCAAGCATTCATTACTAAAATTATGTTAAATTTTAATTATAACCTGCATCCTAATTGATGGTTAGCTTAAAACCAGAGGTGAATTGTATATAAATGTAATTTTGACTAATACATTCCTGCCTGTACTTTGTAAATATGGGAATTCATCTGATGCGTGTTACAACATAATATGATGGTAAGGTTAAAATTTGAGATGGAAAATAGAGTAGATTTTTTGTTTTGAAAAAAGAACAAGTTAGAGATATTTAATTTTTGTTCAGAAGTTAAATCACTTATTGGTATAAAATGAGATATGCATAACTAAAATCAACTATGGATAAACATGGAAGAGAAAAAAATGGAGCCAGTAAAACTGAAGAAGGTGACACAATATCAAAAAGTGATATAGAAAAAAAATTATATATTAATATTGAATCTACTGATAATAAAATTTAAAATATAGCATTATTAATCAATCAATTATACAAGAGACTAATAATTTAAAACCTAAAAATCAATGCACATTCACGATAAAACATATAGCTACCATTTCTCGTAATCCCATCAAAACATTAGGTTTTATCAAAATGAAGAAGCATAATTATAAAAGAAAGAAGAAAATCAACACTAAAATATAACTTGAGTAGTTGATGGAAAATTAAAACTAAATTAGTATAATAGTTTACTTGTTCTTCATGATATGTTTTGCTTTATTTGAAAAAAGATATGATTATATTTCCAATATATTTGTCTTGTTGATGAACTAGAATCTTATTCAAGTTGATTGAATTGTTATGCTTTTATTTATAAAATTAAACAAAATAATTACTTTTCTAAATTAGATGCTTATTTTTTCATTAGTAAGTATCAATTCATGTCATTTCTTTGGTATTGATAGATTAAAAATCCGTAAAGTATTAATAGATTTATCGTATTAAGATTTTAATTAAAAAATAACTAATTCATGATAGATTATAATCTTATTTATCATAAGTTAATTACTTAGCAGCTAAAATAATATCTTTTCCCCCTTCATAATAATACTGGGTTGAAATAAAAAGATGAAAAAACAAAACTGACAAAAGGCGAAATAGAGAGAAAAGTAGGAAAAAAAATTTTGTTCGGTTTTACGTTACGGAATATTATGACCGTAGATTTTCTATTTTTTATTTTTTTTATGAAAAAATCGTTGTTTGTTGGTTAAAAGAATTGTTATGACATTGAAATCTTAATGAAATAAACAACTTTTCTTATTAGATTATACTCTTATACATCGTGACATAATAACTAAAATAGTTTACTCATTTTTTCCTTTAGATGAAAAATTGAGAGAATAGTAATGAGTGAAAATTTGATCAAAATATTAATGAAATATTGGCCAACAAAAAAACTTCAATGAAATAAATAACATCTCTTGATAAAACAAAGATTTTATTTTTTAGGGAAGTTTCGTTTTTTTATTTATTTGTTTGTTTAGATTTTATTTTTTTTATTTACTTGTTTGTTGTGATTTCATTTCTTATTTAGTTATTTCTTAGGATTATTTTCATCATCCTTTTACTATTAGTTAAGATTATATAGCTATTATAGAATCTACATATAGCTATCATATCAATTGATATTTTCTAGTAAAAAACTAATAGGATCGTAGTGAGTGAAAGAAAAAAGAAGAAAAACAAAAATGATGGAAAGTGAAAGAGAGACAATGAATAAAAGAGGAAAAAAAAAACGTGAAATTTAAGATTTAGTTTAAAGTTACCTAAGATTGTGAGTTAAAGGTTTCGAAATTTGAATTTTTTAAAGCAAAAGAAAATGTTATATATTGTATGTTAACATATATTGAGCGAATAGCGTGGTTCTTATTTAAATGAAATAGAAGATTTTCTTATCATTAAATAAATATGGGTTTTTTTCCAAAAAAAAATAATAGTACCATAAAATCTGTCAAAAAATTAAAAAGATAATTGTTTTTATTTTTTTTTGCCACAAGAAAATTGATTAGATATGTTAACACAGATAGAATTTACTTATAATTCGTTATTTATTAATATAAACCAATTAATGTCTTCTTTGGATTGTTATTATTCCTTTCAAACCAGAGAGGACATGAGGAGGCTGTTTTGTGTTAGCAAGCAAAGTGATATCATTTATTTCAACTTTTTATATTTTTGAAAAATTTCAGGCTTTTCATGTAATCTATGCATGCTGGGATGTTTGTGCACCATGTTCAATTTTTTAATAGCAGCCTTACGCAGGGATCATGTTAGCCTCGCCAAGTGACAAAATAACACGTACCCTGCAATAGGATAATTATTTAAAAAAGTTAAATAAAAAAATAACATCCTATTCTAATAATTTGAATAACTAAAAGTTTTAAATTAGGTTATTGTATAATGCTATTTGCAGGATCTTGTCCCTACAATAAAACAGTAAATAATGAATAAAAATAAGCTTGCTGCCTAAAATTCTGTTACTGACATAGTTTGGTTATGAAAAAGCAAAATTGTTATAGTCTATTACATGCCTCTTATTATATATATATCATATGTAAATATTAATAAGAATTTATAATATATAGCCTGTGCAAATCATGAACGGGAATATTTTGGAAACTATCAACCATATAGTAGCGTGTAATATTGATTGAAAAAATTTTTTGCTTTAAAGACATACAAGAAAGGGTTCAAGGACAAAGAAGGGGAAAAAAAGAGAAAAAAAAATAAATAAATAACAGTCTCAACAAAATCGCGTACTTGACAGAGCTCAAAGCCTTGTTTTGAGTATGAAAACTTGACAATCGATTTTTCTTTTTGTCTTCTTTGTCTTATATTTGGAAAGGAAGAGTTGGAAAATATTTGTGATGTTTGATGCTTGGTGACCACATTCATATGACCTTAATGTAAAATGAACAAATAACCTACTCTATTCGAAATCTTTCACAAGTACCTTAAGTAAGCAAACCTAATATTCCATGGACAATTTTGAGAAGTATATGAACCTATTAAAAAAAATTAAAATTTTCAAGTTATTTTGGGCTATCAGTTAATCACTATTTTGAACCCATCATACCAAAAACTCTTTAAGCTAATTTAAGATATTACCGTGAACGCGTGATTATTAGACATATGTTTCCAATTCAAATAATCAGCCAAATTTCCCTCTTTGCGCAATTTTATGTAAAATATTTTAGCCTTTCACAATACTTTGTCTAGTGTACTATTATATTTGGTCAATCTCTATTTGCTGAATACTATGTAACGCAAGCCAACTTGAACACTTTCTTTTCGGAGGATAATACCTACAACTACAAACCAATTGTCCAGCACCTTTCAAGCAATGAATACGACAATTCAGTTTTGGTTTTGCTACGTCGCCGACCAAAATTCTTGAATTAGGGTTTTTCCATTCCGCCCATATGCTGTTGCCCGACGCCAAGTAATAAGATTTCATATTTATGCACGACCATTATTAATAGTCCTAGTCATCGGATGACATCTATATTATCCTCCAAATAAAAGTTTATAAACTACCAATGGGTCTGTTTGGATTGTAAGATTTTTATCTGTATTGTCTCTATATTAGATCTGTATTTATAGTTGTATTATATTTTATCACATCTATTTGGCCTGTCTATAATTAAAATTGTCAATTTTTCATCGGTATCTATTTTTTAGCAAAAATTTGTTTGAACATTCCAAACATATAATATTAAAATGATCAAAATATTATAAAACAAACAACCTCAATGATTTTCTTGATTATTATATTCCATATTGAATCTAAGAAATTCAAATATGCATTGAGCAACAACTCATCAATAAAGTTTTCTATACAAATTGTATTGTTTCCATCATTTTCTCTATCAATCATATGATGTTGTGTAAAATTATTTCACCCTCTCTCATTTTCACATGATAACATGCAATTGAAATAGACACGAGCATATCCACCATTTGAAGATAAAAAAAAAAAAAAAAACAGTTATTCATAGTATCCGGTTAAGGGCTTGTGTATTTTTTTTTTTTTTTTTTGTAGAGTTTGTATATATGTATTTAATTATAAAGTCCATTGACCAAGTTAAATGATAATATGAAAGTATGAATGCTTTTAGATATGGTCTAACTATAAAAGTTAAATTTTATAATGTTTGCAGTTTTTAAAAGTTGGATTTTACAATGACATAAGCTAACTACCTATTTCGTTATAAAAATGGCAATTGTTGATTTCTGGTATATATATGGTATTGAATGAAATTCTAAGGTTTGGAGAAGTGGTTGAGGAGATTTGTTAAATTGAAGGATTTTGGTGTTGTGATTAAGGAAAAAGGTATACATATGATATTATGTTGAAATTTGGGTTTAGATATGAATGGATTTAAGTTTATCTGATGAGATGTATTTTGAATTTTATCTATTCATGTTATCAGGTTCTGTTGAATTAGAAATTGTGTTATAAAAACATATTTGGGTGATTTAGTGTACTGTTCCTGGAATTTGATACAGGTACGACCTTACCTTGTTTGTTGTATATGCTTGTAGGTTTAGATTTGTTTGTTGTGTGTGTAGGATTAGAACATCAAATTAATCTAATTTTATATAATATATAAAATTGTTTTGTTGTTTGTGTTTGGCTTTGGTTAGTAAAGACCACGTAGAGTGTGATACTAATGAAGCACCCTGATGATCTATGTGTGAGGTTGTCCCAAGTGGACTCGTGCATAGAAATGATTCTAATAGATAGGTTTTGGCGGAGGCCGCGATGTTTGGATGATTCTCCAACACCAATATATTTATAATTACCTATTTTTTATATTGTTTGTTTTTCAGGGGTCATGAGAAACTCCAGGTTTGGAACTAGAGTACTATAGTTCTAAATTGTGTTGTTTGCTAATTAATTAAAAATAATAAATTGTGTTCGTTGCATTAGGATTAGATGCATGAATATATATATATATATATGTATGTATGTTGCGTGCATTTGCATTTTGTTCGTGGTTTGACATACTAGGCGTTTTCGCTCGTTCTTTTATCATTTTCAGGACCAGGTGAGGATCTAGTTATGTATGACATATCAGGATATGACATTTATGTGGATGAGGGAGAGGACGCTAGTAGAGTAGACTATCCTACTGACAATTAAGATGTTATAGATCTTAAAGATGAACTTGGAAGATGATGTGAAGTTTTGAAATTTTACTTTTTATAAACTTTGATATTTTATAAGTTTTATTTGAGTTTTTGGATTATTAAGTATGTTGGCTTTGGTTTATGCCAACAAGACATTTTCTTCAAAGGATTTGTTTCATGAGATAACTTAAACAAGTATCTTTTATGAGGGTTTATGGAGTTTTATATTGTGTATACTTATGGATGGATTTTTAGCCTTGGGGTGTTCTTATAAAGAGAAGGACACGTGACAGGTTGTAATGTTCTTATTTTAAGGCGTTACAGCTTAATTGGTATAAGAGTAATAGGTTTTGATCATAATAGATCTAAGTTATGAACTCTTTAGAACGGTGAACATTGATGAGTGGGGTAGTAAATGGGTTAGGTTTGCTTAGTATTTATGTTATGATCTTATTAGCTTGTGTTGATTTTTATGGTATATTATATCTTATTCTTTTATGCTATGTTCAATCTCTTAATATGCCTCCAAGAAGAAGAGCCCCTGATGCTGGTTCCTCTAGAACTGGTCAGGAGGAAGAATTGCCTTTGAACCAACCACCTTTAAATCAATCACCTTTACCTGTAGGACAACAAGCACCTTTACCTGTAAGACAACAAGCGCCTGTAGATGTAGCCCAACTGATGTAGCAGTAAATACCTTGTTAGGAGTGGTAACACAATAGCACTAAACCATGAGGCATGATGTGGACCTGATACAGGCTAATGCTGAGGCCTGAAGACAAGAAAATCAAAGGAATAATGGAAATAGAGGAAATGGGGCTAGATAAGCTGATGTGTTGAGCCTCAATAAATTTGTAGAACTGGTATACAAGTCTGAGCCTGTGCCAGGGAAACCATTGGAAGCTCAACTTTAGATGGAAGAAGTAGAGAAAACATTTGCTGCTCTGGATATACCCGAGAATAAGAAAGTGGAATATGCCTCCTAATTGCTGATTGAGAGAGCTAATAATTGGTGGACACCAAGCAACACATGGATGGGGCAATTACTTGGCAGATGTTCCAACAAGCTTTCTATAGGGAGTTCTTCCCTGATAGTGTGAAGCAAAAGATGCTCCAGGAATATTATACCCTACAGCATGGCAAGATGTCTGTGGAGGAGTATGAAGTTGAGCAACACTGATTGATGAGATTTCTTCTTGATCCTTTGAAGGAAAGTGAAGAAGCTAAAGTAAGCGGGTTCATCACTGGTTAGAGCCTGAAATTCAATATCAAGTGAATCTAATGGACTTGACCAACTATTCAGCTGTGGTCAACAAAGCCAAAACTGTGGAACAAGGATTGAATAGAATGAAGAGTAGTGAACCCCAAAGAAGTAAGATATTCTTAGGGAAGAGACCAGTTGCTAGTTTTATGAACCAGGGCAAGAACAAGAGGCCTTTTACACAGCCTATTAGATTAGTTGTTCAGGGTGCTGATAAGAAATGTAGCAGATGTTTTGGACCCCATGACTTAAAGGATTACAAATTGATTGAGAATTCTTGCTTTTCTTATGGCAAGGTGGGACACAGCCCTAGAGTCTGCATAGAAAGGTTCTTCCTCAAGTTTTCTGCTTCAAGTGTGGACAAAGAGGGCATAGGGCAGTTGATTGTAAGGAACCTAGAAAGCAAGTTGTCTCAAGAGCTCAATTTGGTAGACTTCAGAGTTTTGGTCAAGGACACAAGGCACCAGCTAAAATATATACTCTCTAGCACAATGACACTGCTAGTGTTGACACTATTGCGGGTACGCTACCTATACTCCTGCATAGTGCATATGTATTGTTTGATACTGGTGCGAGTTTTTCTTGCATATCTGAGATGTTTATATCTAGTTGTAGTGTACATGTTGAATATATGTCTGAAAGTTTTTCTGTTAGTACACCTTTGGGAAGTGGATATGTATTAAGTAGAATTGTAGGAATGTGGATATAGAAATAGGAGGTAGATATTTATCTGCAAATCTAGTAGTATTAGATATGCTGGATTTTGATGTAATATTGGGAGTAGATTGGTTGGTGAAATATCAAGCTGTTATAGATTATCGAAATTTAATAATAGAATTTAGTTTGGAGGATAGAGATAAGTTTGTTTATATACTTGAAGTGCAAAGACCTCCGAATTTGCCCACATATGAGATGTGAGGAAGATCATCTTTGGCAGCTATGAATAAAGAGGAAAAAAAAAAGGTGAAATTTAAGATTTAGTTTAATGTTACCTAAGATTGTGAGTTAAAGGTTTCGAATTTTGAATTTTTTAAAGCAAAAGAAAATGTTATATATATATATATATATGTATGTTAAAATATATGGAGTCGAATAGCGTGGTTCTTATTTAAATGAAATAGAAGATTTTCTTATCATTAAATAAATATGGGTTTTTTTCCAAAAATAAAAAAATAATAATAGTACCATAAAATCTGTCAAAAATTTAAAGAAATAATTTTTTTTTTTTTGGCCACAAGATAATTGATTAGATATGTTAACACGGATAGAATTTACTTATAATTAGTTATTTATTAATATAAACCAATTAATGTCTTCGTTGGATTGTTATTATTCCTTTCAAACCAGAGAGGACATGAGGAGGCTGTTTTGTGTTAACAAGCAAAGTGATATCATTTATTTCAACTTTTTATATTTTTGAAAAATTTCAAGCTTTTCGTGTAATCTATGCATGCTGGGATGTTTGTGTACCATGTTCATTTTTTTAATAGCAGCCTTAAGCAGGGATCATGTTAGCCTCGCCAAGTGACAAAATAATACGTTCCCTGCAATAGGATAATTATTTTAACAAGTTAAATAAAAAAATAACGTCCTACTCTAATAATTTGAATAACTAAAAATTTTAAATTAAGTTATTGCATAATGCTATCTGCAGGATCTTGTCCCTACACTAAAACAGTAAATAAAAATAAAAATAAAAATAAGCTTGCTGCCTAAAATTCTGTTACTGACATAGTTTGGTTATGAAACAGCAAAATTGTTATAGTCTATTACATGCCACTTATTATAATATATATATATATATATATCATATGTAAATATTAATAAGAATTTATAATATATAGCCTGTGCAAATCATGAACGGGAATATTTTGGAAACTATCAATCTTATAGTAGCGTGTAATATTGATTGAAAAAATTTTTTGCTTTAAAGACATACAAGAAAGGGTTCAAGGACAAAGAAGGGGAAAAAGAGAAAAAAAAAAAAAGATAGTCTGAACAAAATCGCGTACTTGACAGAGCTCAAAGCCTTGTCTTCTTTGTCTTATACTTGGAAAGGAAGAGATGGAAAATATTAGTGATGTTTGATGCTTGGTGACCACATTCATATGACCTTAATGTAAAATGAACAAATATCCTACCCTACTCGAAATCTTTCACAAGCATCTTAAGTAAGCAAACCTAATATTCCATGGACAATTTTGAGAAGTATATAAACCTATTAAAAGAAATTAAAATTTGTCAAGTTATTTTGGGCTATCAGTTAATCGCTATTTTGAACCCATTATACCAAAAACTCTTTAAGCTAATTTAAGATGTTACCGTGAACGCGTGATTATTAGACATATGTTTCCAATTCAAATAATCAGCCAAATTTCCCTCTTTGCGCAATTTTATGTAAAAATATTTTAGCCTTTCACAATACTTTGTCTAGTGTACTATTATATTTGGTCAATCTCTATTTGCTGAATACTATGTAACGCAAGCCAACTTGAACACTTTCTTTTCGGAGGATAATACCTACAGCTACAAACCAATTGTCCAGCACCTTTCAAGCAATGAATACGACAATTCAGTTTTGGTTTTGCTAGGCCGCCGACCAAAATTCTTGAATTAGGGTTTTTCCATTCCGCCCATATTGTTGCCCGACGCCAAGTAATAAGATTTCATATTTATGCACGACCATTATTAATAGTCCTAGTCATCGGATGACACCTATATTATCCTCCAAATAAAAGTTTATAAACTACCAATGGGTCTGTTTAGATTGTAAGATTTTTATCTGTATTGTCTCTATATTAGATCTGTATTTATAATTGTATTATATTTTATCATATCTATTTGGCCTGTTTATAATTAAAACTGTCAATTTTTCATCGGTATCTATTTCTTAACAAAAATTTGTTTGAACATTCCAAAAATATAATATTAAAATGATCAAAATATTATAAAACAAACGAACCTCAATGATTTTCTTGATTATTATATTCCATATTAAATCTAAGAAATTCAAATATGCATTGAGCAACAACTCATCAATAAAGTTTTCTATACAAATTGTATTGTTTCCATCATTTTCTCTATCAATCATATGATGTTGTGTAAAATTATTTCACTCTCTCTCATTTTTACATGATAACATGCAATTGAAATAGACACGAGCATATCCACCATTTGAAGATAAAAAAAAAAAAAAAAAAAAAAAAAAAAAAAAAAAAAAAAAACAGCTATTCATAGTATCTGGTTAACGGCTTGTGTATTTTTTTTTTTTTTTTTTTTTTTTTTTTTTTTTTTTTGTAGAGTTTGTATAATGTATTTAATTATAAAGTCCATTGACCAAGTTAAATGGATAATATGAAAGTATGAATGCTTTTAGATATGGTCTAACTATAAAAGTTAAATTTTATAATGTTTGCAGTTTATAAAAGTTGGATTTTACAATGACATAAGCTAACTACCTATTTCGTTTTTTTTTTTTTTTTTTTGGACATAACTACCTATTTCGTTATTAACATATGCTTTCATAATATTTGGTGAGAGTTTGAAAGAGGGCAATTCGGTGGTATTATTAACGAGATTGTGAATTCCATTATTTAGTTATAAGAAAGGTTATAAAAGTTGATTAAATTAAGAAATCAATAATATGAATAATAGATTAGATGATCTGTTCAACGAAACCACAGGATAATAATAGTAAAAAAGGTTAAATGATCTAAAGTATAGGTTTCATCTTATAACCTTATTAAGAATCTTTCCTCGTCAGTCATGGGGCCTGTTTGGATTATCATATTTGTATCTGTATTAGATCGATATCGGTTTAATATTAGTTCGATATCGATTCAGTATCGGTTTGATTTAGTTAATTTATAAGTAAAACTATTAGTTTTTTTATCAATATCATATCTATATCGATTTAATATTAGTTTAATTTAAAAAGAAAAAGTCAAAATAACGCTAAAACGACAATTCAAACAGGTCCGGTTGTTTTGAGGTTTGTGTTAGATACTATTCGAAAGGAGGTTGGTGTACGTATTCCACGTGCTTTGAAAATCCCTAAACCAATTATTTCTAGGAATAATTTTGACAATCTCTACAACCCATACAGCAAGCTAGAATAAAATGAGCACTGTTTGCTCAAAGACAACCTAACACGGCGTTTCCAATAATCCAACCAAAACAAGCTTGTTGGGGGTTTTCTCATCCCCGAATAAGCTTGATGTTTCGTGGCAACTTCAATTAATTAATAGTTCTAGTTCTTCTGTCTGGTTATGTTTGACCACGTGCAGTGCAGGATTACAAATGTTACGTCCTGTCTGACGACGATGCTGATGACAGGAATATATATATATATATACCTGCATGTGGACCAAGTGCAAAGCGTGTAGTTTGAAAATGGATTCAACAGCCGTGATACGCTACGTCTTCTTGAGAATGATACTATAATGATCGAATATAAACTTTGATAAAAAATATAATTAGATATTTAAATTTGAAAATTGATCAATTTATTAAAGTATTATTAGCATGCATGAAAACTTTTTTAGTTATTAAATTTATTAATTTTAAAATTTAAAAATTAAATTATATATTGTATCAAAATTCATATATTATTTATTATATTAATCCTAATAAATACTAATATATTTTATACAAATAGTATAAATACTATATAATTTTTATAAAACTGTCTATATAAAAAGATTTTATTCCACATGATATATTACTCTTAACAAATATTCTCTGACATAGATTTTATAAAGCTATTTATATATCATAATTTTATCGATATTTATATATTACTAACCTTCCGTGTTAATCTAGATGATAAAGCTTTCTCATGACATGACAAGGTTCAAGTAGTTTCTTTATAGTCCTTCATTTTAAGATTCTTGACATCACGAACGCGTCTATAGTGGTCCAAGCTATTACTACAATAATGTCAATGTCGTGAAGGAGCTGTGAAAAACCAAATAAAGGGATGCATCATATTACGTTTGATGTATCAAAGCCCTACAAGACCATTTTATTTACATATATAGATTTATTCATTCGTGAAAATAGTTTTTTCCGATGAAAGAAAAAAAGATAGTTAAAAGCGCCTTGCTTCATTTGAAATTTATATATTAATAAATATGCTATATTAATGAAAAATACCAATAATATGCTAATAAATTAATATTTAAAAGATAGCATAAATACTATACATAAATATATCTATATATATAAGGGTATCCTATGTTATAACTTATGTGATTATTAATGGTTATAAAAAATATTCAACGGTAAATGAAATATCATTTTTTGAGTTATGCGAGTACAAATTTCAACAGTTGCATCATTTAGCATTTAGTCATGTAAAAGTTGCGATTTTTCTATTAATATTATTTTATATATAAAGCATACGTCTTTTCAGTATTGAGAAGGTATAAACAATAAAAATAGTAAAAAGCATCGTTAACCAAAAGAAATCTATAATAATAACTTTTGGAAGGGCAAAATCAAAGTCTAGAAAAATAGTAGTGACTTTTCATGGCGAGACTAATAGATCTTGTGAAGGAGATACTAATGTCACACAATATATATAATCTTAATTCTTGTGGTATTAGATTAATAATTTTTTTTTTTAAATTTTTCATATAAATCTCATATCTTTCATGTGGAATTTTTCTAATTCACACTTTTATCTTATCAATAAAGCTTTGTTTCTGAATTTTGAGAGCTGTAAGCAGCAAAATGATCCATTTGCAATTAGCTGTGTAGATCTTTAATTGATTAACAGTTATGGTGATAATCTTAAAAGAAAATATATTCACTTAATTTAATTATAAAGTGCGGACCTTTTTCGATAAGATTTGTCTAAAGAAAAACACTCAAATGAAATTGTGTCAACCCAAATATAATCATAGTACTCCAACAATAAAGACAAAATTTATTAGCTTGTATGGAAAAATTAGTTTCCATTTAATTCGTTTTACCTTGATATTATCTAAATACACCAACCTTATTGGTAAAATATTAGTGTGAGATTGCATTGACGAGTTAAAACGAAAAACCTTATGCAATCCCAAATGTTAATGATCGATGATGATAGAATAAAACTCTTGAAAAGAATATGAACGATGATATCAAACCATAGCATATGGGTCAATTTGATTGAACCGCTCAAACTAAATTGAATAAAAACAGTATAAAACACACATATACACATATAAAATGTTAAAACCCCTAAGTATATTCCTAAAACGAGTCATTACTTCAAAAAAAAAAAAAAAAAAAAAAAACACATGCATCATCTGTGTAATCCTTGAAGAGGATTCGGTGTTTTATTTATAAATAATTGAAAAATGGAACCAATAAATTGAATTTTTTTTATTTTTATTCTCCAGTTTGTGTCGCGTCGCGAAGACATCGAAATCCATATTAGCTTCGCCTAACCTTAAATTAAACTTATTCTACGCTATCCTTTGACGACGTTGGTGGGGATCCAGTGAATCCATAAAATACAATATATTGGGCTCGTTCGTTTGAACGATGGACCATGTGCTATAACAAGAACAACACAACGAGAATTTTATAATGACGTTTGTCTCATATATCTATACATATACATATATATATAATTGTAGGTATATGTGCATATGGATTGAATAGCTTTATAATTTGGACATTTGCTTGTAAATAAGATGTAGGCAGGGGTGTATTAATTAATTTAGTAATCATCAGATATCATATCTATTTTTTATCAATATTTATAATTAATTACCTAAAATTTGATAGTATTGATTTCATATCTAAACTTTACCTATTTATGTAATAAGCTACCTAAACTTTGCCAAATTTTATAATTGTTTATTTGAATTTTACCTATTTTTATAATTAACTACTCCACTTAGCTAAGTACTATAAGCGAAGTAAAAAAATTTGTAGGTTGTAAATTAACATTTTTAAAAACTTTAAGTGGTTTTGCTCAAAGACAAAAAAAAAATTATTTTTGATTTACTATAATAAAATGGTTAAAATTCTTTTGTACTTACCATATTGATCTTAAAAATTGGCCAATGACATTATAGTCTATTATCATTTTCATTGTTCTCCTAAATAAAATATACTAGATTTGAATCCCTCGTTGTTGTAATAAATAAAATAAAATCTTAAAAAGTGATTATTAATAATCTTTTTAGCCAAAGACGGATGAAAGACCGTTAGACTAAGGGACTAATAAGCTTTCCATTTATTAAGCTGATGCCGGAATAACTTGTATAATAAATCCACTTTGTCTTGCAATTATAGCAACTTTCATAGAACATTTTAACGTTAGTCCAAAAGGAACATAATATTCAAGATCATACAACAAGAGTTAATTTGTGCAAGCATAAAAATATCATAAAAGCTGTAAAATAGGGGATGTCTACTTCGGATATTTTTGCATTTGTGAAGGGCCAAATCTAAGCGGGCTTTAGGCCTATAGTAGTCACATGGATTATACTATTTAAACTCTTTGACCTTTTGGGTTAAAGGTGAAGGGATTAATAAATAAAATCATATAATTTGAAATGATCAAGAGAGATTTAGTATAGTAGGTTTAGATTAGAGATCATTAAACTGATTTGTCCAATTCTAACTCTTCACAATAGCTCATGTACTAAAAAGAAACTATCAAAGAGAAGCCCAAATTAGGAGATCAATTAATGAAGAGACTTATCCGGTCTTCGATTGTGAACATGATCCAATGGGTAATATGGATGATTTAGTTGTATAAATAAATCTTGATCTTTTTCATTTGGATCATCTAGAATTATAGAAAAATGCTATTGTGCTACCAAATTTCCAACTCAAGATAATCAAACACTTGGTTATAATTAAGAACTCACTTCATTTCATTGATTATAGTAAAGTTCGATGCTTTATAACTTCTTCATGAACATTTGAGATAAGTGAGTCTACTTGCTTCTCTTCTCTATTTCATTCTTGCTTCCTTAACATATCATTACATATCACTCCTCTTAAATGATGTGTAACATAATATTTACACAGTACATCTAACCTAGCCATTTGAATCTACACACATATAGCATTCAGCATCACCAATTCACTCTACTTTCACCAACAACCGTGATTATGGGATTAAAATTTAAATTGAGTACCTAAAGGCTAAATAACTATCTTAAATGCTTATTCTATACTTGAGCATGCAATCAAAGTTTATATATAATCATAGATGAAAAAAATATCTAAAATTATTTTGTAAAAAGGAAAAAAAAATTCTTCATTAAAAAAAAATTATACTTCGGAGTAAGTTCATATTTAGTGTTTCTAAAAAGGATTTGGATTTTTTTGTCATTTACCCTTTTTCAATAATTTCTTAATTTATAAATTAGGAATTAAAATTTTTTTAACTTTTAAAATAGCTTATAACATCATTGTAATGTCAACTTTTTACTTATAATCTCAACTTTTAATTACATGAAACAATATCTTAAAGACTAAATTTATGATAATTGAGAGGAGATAAATTGAAAAGATCAATATTTAAAAAAAAAATAGAAAGTTTCATAAAAAAGTGAACCTAATAAATTTGGCTGGATACTAACTTGAATTCATCTATACTTTAGTAGCAATTGGTGGTATGAAGAGTAATTGGTGACTAAGCAGGTTCACAACAGGGTTCATTAGACTGATTTTGTCCACTCTCGGCTTTATTTGATTTTCTAGACTCAATCAATCGTTAGAAATTTTGATCCTATGGGCTCATTTTCTCTTTACGAAAAAGCCTCATTACAAGTCTATGCGCAGCTAAGGAGAATAATTTCAGCACCAAAGGTGTCTTCTTTGCAACCATAAGTATACGAAAGAGAAGTTACATATTAGCGACGGTTGAACAATAATATTTTAGAAGGCTCCAGTTTATGAGGGAATCTTGTAACAATAGACCCAGGCAAAATGATTTACTTAAATTGAGAGATATGGTCGTTATGAAAGCTAGACTAGGGTTATAGTATTCAAGATAATTAAGGACAATTTTTTTTCTCTCTTAATTTTTCTCAATTTATACATTAATAATTTTGATTCTTTAGATTTTAAAACACCTTATCACATATTATGATGTTATTTTATTCTTTATGATATCAACCAATGATGGTACATTGTGATATTTTATGGATATAAATTTAGGAAAATGGAGCAACAGTAAACTAGAATGATCCATTTTTGGTAACCGTTTGATGAACCAATATTTAAATCAATTGGAATAATCATAGTAGAACACTTTATCCAATCTAGATTGAAATAAATTATTAAACATCATAAATAAACTTGATAACGGAATAGTTTTGGAGAGAATGACAGGAGAAGAGGAATAGATAGTATCAGTGTTTAGAATACACAAGTGATAGGTAAGCGAGCTTGAGTAGACCTCGTGCGCCAACCTTATAGTTTTTGAATAAGTTAGAGTGATGATCACTTGAGTTGTCTTGTTTGATCTTTGTGAATGAAGACTCCTCTATGGAATGTTGTTTGTCTTCTCTCTCCCAAAAGCTCTAAAGTGAGGAGCGTGGCTAAGTATTTATGGGCACATGGTATGGATGACAACCATTAGATTATCTCAATAATCGAAAAATGATATGGAGCAAGCTCAATTCATGATCATCCTGAATGAGCTTTTCATAAGTTAAGGCCAATAGTTATCTCCTATCTGCATGAGTTTTCTTAAGAAAAGTTGGATGCAATAGACTAGTCTAAAGGTTCCTGTTTCGGGTCCACTAAGCCATTCCAATAAATGAATCGAACTCACTAGATCATGTTACTCAGCCTGTAAATGAAGTCAAAATAATAATATTTGTAATTTTAATCCCATTTACATGTACAATCATGCTTATCAAAGCATATACATAACAAGAATACAAATTTTATGAGTTAAAAAATTTGCCTAATTTATAAGACATGGAATGTCAAAGGTGCTAATTTGCTTAACAATAATGTGCTATTTAGGAAGCCATCAACCACCATGATCCAAATGCACTAAACCTTCTTGAAACATAGTTTGTCCCTGTTACTAGCTACCACATTTATTATCAACTTCTTTGTTATGGTTTACTTGATCATAAGCTCAAGGATAAAAGGGAAGCATGTTGTGGAATTTCATCCTTTTGGAAATTACACTCATCAAACTAGCTAAGTAAGAAATCCATGTTGCGGTACATATCAATCCCTCTATGGGGTATTTTATTATATAGATTAGTTGTTTTGTAAAGTATTTTATAATACAGTTCTTCTATGAATTAATTTTATTACCATCGTATGTGCCTCTCCTAGCTGATTTATTCACTTGAAACATGTGGGACTCTCTTAAATCCCTTGTTAGAGAAGTAGCAAATAGGCCATGGTGTGCAACATATTTAAGTTGTATGATAGGGTGTAAAGTGATGGACTTAGGATTTGTTGGCCTTGATTTTACGTAATCAAAGGAGCTTGATAAAATTAATTTAAACTAAAACTAATAGGGTTTGGGGAAATTACACGTGTATCAATGTCTCCGCAATCACCACCATCTTTCATTTGCAAAAATACACTTCTAACTATTGTGCTATTCTTCTTAAAACCTATGCTTGAATGCCTTATTGGTCTTAGAATAAATCACTTTGCTTCCAAAGTATGTGGATGTCTCTTCCTTCCTTGTCTCCGTCACTAACTCTTTTGAGGTGGGAGTTAGCAAATCGAATTAAGAGGCTTTTTTCCATGTCATTAAAAAGGAATAAAAAAATAAAAAGAGGATGAAGGGACAATAAGTTGGAATTCCAAGGCAATTAATACTTAAAAGAACTTTTTGTACATACCAATAATACTTTCATCAAATTCTTTATGGTATTATATTGATTAATTTTAAAATTTTTTAGGTACTAAATTGATAAATTTCAAAATTCAAGTACCTAATTATATATTTTGTTAAAGTTCAGTTATCATTTATGCTATTATTTAATCCACATAGAAAGCTTATTTAGGTGTCCTAAGCTTGTAAAGTTCCTTCATTTGTATATATTAGTTCATTCCAAATTTACCTAGTATCAATGCATGAACAACTCTACTAAAGTTATTTTCACTTATTGTAATTGTAGAGTAAAATATTTCATTTCAACATCACTTTATCCTACATTTCTTTTTCCTTTTGGCTTTAGTATTTTTTTTTTTCTTCTATAGAGATAAAACCATCTTCTATAACTGAAATATCCTAACTTCCATGCTTAATTAAATTGTATTTGTTTACATATATATTAATTGATTGATATATGAAATTGTGGTAAATATGTAGTTAATAAAAATTGAGTGTTAGTATAGTTTCGTTTTAGTTTTGTGTTGTTTGTTTTATTAAAAAGCCCATGAATTTTCCTATCAAAGCAAATCAGACTCAAAACGAACTCAATCCAAGTCCATTCTTGCAATTATTTAGCCCATGTTTTAAGCCTTATTCTAAAGCCTTTTATGTCCCAAAAGTCAAACATGCTATTGCAAAAGTAATTAAAATAATATCGAGTGAAAAGTTTTACAAGTTCATAATCCAAAATCGACATTTTCATATAAAAAAGCAAAACATAGAATTTCTTATCAAATTTTCCATAAACAATCCACCTAAAGCTCTCATCAAGACTCTATCTTCAAGTTAAAGCTATACAAGATAAAGTTTTGCATGTTTATAAGATCATTAATTTATTTGTTTCCTTCGTAAGGATGAATCTTTGTCTTAAATGATTATCTAGTGAGTTGAATATGATATTAATGAATTATGATGATTTATAGAACAAAGTAGATTCTTGAAGTTGTGACATATGAGTTTTTGAGAATGACGGAAGTTGATTTGATAAATAAGCAGATTGGTATAGTTGTATGATGTCTCAAAGTTGAAGTAGATGTAATTTGATGAAGAAGATGTGGAGTTCATGTGTGTGTAGTGCAATTAAGTGTATGTATTGTTTGCATATAAATTATTTGAGATGAAAATTTAATGTTAAGTATCAAAGTTTATATGCCCTATTTTTTTTTTAAGTAAACATGAGTGGAACACGGGGTCATGTTTTAGTCATGTATCATACTGATTTTTAAAAATAAAGCTACTCAAAGAGAAACACGAGAGGAACACAGCTACCCCAATCCTACCATGCTTCTTACTATGAGCTGAACAAAGTAGAGAAATGTCACAGCACGGTTGGAATACGGCCACATGTACCCCACTGTGCCTCTCTTTAATTTCTTAAGGAAATTGTATTTTAAAAAAACACAACTAGAACATGGTGTAACATATCCCACCATGCTTTTCACTGACTTTTAAAGAAATTTGTGTCTAAATGAAACACGGCATGATACACATCGACTTGTTTTAGGTATGATTTAATATGAGTTTTTATTAAAGTTTATAGGTTATAAAGGACTTAGTATTTATTTATAACTGATGTTAAATATTATATGATATGAATTAAATGTCTTGGTCTTATAGATTCCTCTACTTAACTGAAATTGCCCATTGATCATTTGTTTGATATAACGACTGGTATAGGTATGAAATAACTTGAATGTTGAATGCACGGGTATACATGTTATATAATGGACTATAATCAAAGATTGCCTAAAAGTGTTTGAATTGGTTGTGTCTGTGCCATTTAATCTAACTTGAAGAGCGACAACCTTGTTAATGATATTAACATGGTAGTTAGGTGCTTAGGCCACCTCTTGTCATGGTGCTATAACTCTTTATAAGTGACTTATCGCATAGTTTATAAGGGTAACGGTATCAGTATAACATTTACTTATTCTTAAAAGAAAATAATATGATTTAGTTCACATTTATGAGACCTATTGAACTAAGTGATATTATGGATTAAGTTAAGTAAAGATGAAAAATAACTATGAATCTTAGAGGATGCTACTATTCTTTTTCAGTTAGATATAGGAGATATAGGTATTCAAGTTGCTTATTTCAATCTCCTGAGCAGCTATTGTTACTTAAAACCTCTAGATCCATAACGGATTATTCTTGGAGTTTGAATACTCTTATGTTAATTTGTCGTACTTAATTACAAATGAATAACTTAGTGATTATTGTATTGGATTAGACTAAGAGTGCTTGCCACTTTATATTTATTTGTGTTACTATGTACTAGGCCTTTGGTTCATGTTGTTTCTTTGAAGGTGTTGTTGATAATGAATATTATGATGATTTGGAGTACAGGACAGATTGGGAAGTGTTCATGGATGAATGGGACAATTAGAGACCACATCTACAAGCAAATGTGTTTTGAAAAAGATTTTCTAAAAACTTTTGAAGTTAGATGTCATTTTTCGTTAAAGGCTTATTGGTTAAGCCTTTGGTTTGTAAAATGAAACTTAAAGTTTTTGTTTTATGTTTTTGAAAAGAATCAAGCTTTGTAATCTTTGAAGTACCTATCTGTTCGTACTAATGTTATGTATATAAAATGATGATCTACTCATGTTAAGTGGTTTTTGAAAAAGTTTTATAAAGTTATGACAAGTTAAACAAACAGTCAATATGAACATTTTCTTTATAGACAGCCTTAGTATTCAAGTATTATATGTGACTGGGGATTGGCATGCCTGATCATAGGATTTAGTAGGTCAAGTCCTTATAATAATACTCCATAAAAATTTATTTTAAGCTTTTTAAAATATTTTCATCCCACATTTATAGAAAAGTTGTTTTTGTGTAACTCTTTCAAATTATGTATGTATAATTAGCAATTTTAGTTCCCATGGAAGCTTGAATTCCTTTACTAAAACATATGATTTAATTTTAGGGTTAATATCACGACTAGTACTTAAAACTTCAGCAAAATATGCAATTAGGTACCCAAACTTTAAAATTTATCAACGGTACTTGAAAGAACATTTCATGCATGTCAATAGTACCTTCGTCAAGTTCATTTTCATATTAAATTAATCAATTTCGAGGTTTAAATACATATTTACATATTTTGCTAAAGTTTGGATACTATTCGTGATAACCCTTAATTTTATGATATAGAGGGATTGTTTCAGGTGTTAAATATCAATAAATACATCAAGTTTACCTTGGAGCGAAACTTTATAAGAAAATGGATAGACATAAGAAACAAAACTAAGCATAGGCAATTTTACATCATAAAAAAGAAGTGGACACGGGGAGGAGAAAGATAGATTCCAAAATTTAAGATAAATAAAATAATCGCGAGAAATATAAAAAATTTCTTTTAAGCATGCCTATTAATTCCTCATTTTTTAACATTATTTGCTACCGTTTTCTTTTAATCTAGCACATTGTCTTGGTGATTTAATTTTCTTTTATCCTCCATTAAAGATTCATCATAATAAAGTGGGATTAAAACTTAAAACATCAAATAAGATATTAATCAAATAAAGTAATAATAATTGACCATTGGTGAAAATTAAGAAAACTTAATTAAAATAAAATCAAAAAGTTGATATCTTAAATGAACTTTGTGAAATATTGATACTTTATTTAATTATAATTGCAAAATGTTGATTCCTCTTTTTAACCAATCGAAATATTGATACTTTAAATAAACTTACCTCCAAATGTTTATATTTCTAGTGTAATTTATTTAAGGGTGAATTACACTAGAAGGTTCCAACTTTAAGGGTAAGTTCATTTTGGTTCTCAACATTTAAAGGTAAGTTCATTTAAGGTCCTAACATTTGAAGAAGTAAGTCAATTTGAGTCCCCAAGGACATATGTCAAGAAAAGAGAATATTTAACTAAACTCAAAGGACTCTTCTCTTGTTGACATGTGTCATTGGGAGCTCAAATTAACCCACTTCTTCAAACATTAGGGCTTTAAATGAACTTACCACTAAACATAGGTCCTTTTTTGAACTTTTCGAAACGTTGAGACCCAAAATGAATTCACCCCTAAAAGTTGGGACCTTCTAATGTAATTTGTCCATTTATTTAATTAATTTGAAAAAAAAGTTAAGAACACATAATTAGATTTAAGAAACTAATAATCATTGAAAGTGAACAATTTCAATTACATACCAATTCTAGAGTTCATCATAATCTATGTTTAAACGATTACTTTTACATAGATCTAACAATCAAAGCATAAATAATATCAAGAATCATAAGATTAAACAAATAAACCCTCTTGGCAAAGTTTCTTACAATCGTCAATGAAACCAAAAGTTAATCTCATTTTCCATGAGCTATTAGGCATATTTATATTAAATTCCAATGATGTTTAATACAAACTCAACATAGCCATGCTATGGCTATGTTGCACTATGGTAAGTACAATTTAAAACAAGAACTTAAAAATTTGTTCTAAGTTATCTTCGGCTCAGGGGAATACACAAGCATGTAATTTCCTTATGTTACTCTTGATATAAGTTTTCAAAATTATTACTAGTTTAATATGAATTTAACATGGTCATCTCTAGGAACCATGTTTACATTCTGACCTTGACATTCTTTGAATCTAGCTATACTTTTCTCATGTCAAAATATCGAACAAAACCCCTAAGTTGCAATATGGCTACATCATGCTAGTGTTAATTTTTCAACATGCTTAATCAACATAGTGTCACGTTCTTCCATTAAAACATCATGTTGAAACCAATATGCCATGGCAATACGGTCATGTTTGTCCCATGTTAAGCTCAAATTTCTTTAAAATTGGAAAATTATTTACACAAAATACATAAAAGTCATTCAAATTTTTTATTCTTATTTTAAATACATTTCAAAGGTCTAAAATTAAAATGAACCGAATAAACGCCATCTTCATGAGATTATATATCATAATAATGAAATTAATCACAAAATATTAGATCTAGTGAAGGGTCTTTTGACATTTCCCAGCATACTACATGTAGAGCTTTTGAGGGGCTTTACTTGGGATTCCATTACTACATGCCCATGAAAATTCACAAGACTAAAATTAATCTTTGTTTAAATTTTTTTTTTTTCATATTATTAACAAAGATTACTCATGTTTGAATAAATATATCAATGTTGTAAGTGCTTGCAATTAAAAACTATACACATTTTATAAAGTGGAACATGTGTACCAAGAAGGTAATGTAGTTCTTATCAACTTGCTAGTAGAGCATATTTTGACAATTTTGGCAACATATTGGTTTTCGCTTCCCATAATGATGTTTAACAACTTATGTATATGGATTTTTGTCATATTGTGTTTGTAATGGAGTGCAAACCTCCTACTATGTGTATGCAAACCTTTTAGTCTAATATATTATCTATATTAATCAAGGAAAAAAATTTAGACATTTATTTCATAATGAATGATTATAATTGATGTCTAATTTTCATTATTACCCCATACTAAGACCTTTTGCATTACCAAGATACATTATGCTTCTAAATCAAAGCAATTTACAGTTGAGTCCCCATATGATGCATACAAAATCCAACATATGACAAGATAAGTGATACAATAAAATAAAGTGTAAATGTTACATTTAGTACATAAATTTTGCTTACTTTTACAAATTTGAAGTGTTAATTCGCAACCAATGAATTTTTTGAAATCATTTATAGTACCTGAAATTGATAGTTTTGGGTAAAATTTAGGTAACTAAATAAAAATTGAAGAACTATGGGTAATAAATTGACATTTGTAAACTTATGTTTATAACTATATAATTGGGTAAAGTTTACATACCATATGTGATATTAACCCTAAAGAAAACTAACTAATGAATATGTAGGTGAGAAGAAAAGAGATCCATCAATAATAAGGGTCATTTCACCTCATGATTCAAATCTTTATTAATTAATGATTTCAATATAATATATTTGTTAGGATGTTTGTGAATTACTAATTAAATGGATATGTTTAAGGTGCTTTTTCTTTTTCTTTTCTATGTAATTGAATAACAAATAAATGAAAAGATATAGAAGAATTAAGAATAGATATTATACGCCATTATTAAGTAGAACTTAAGTTCATTGTATCAACATTTATATGATAGACATTCATTAAATCATTCAGATGTTAAATAGTATCTAATGCTTATAAACTTTTAAATATTAGAATTCATCACAATCAAGTTAAGGGTTTTATAAAAACTTACGTATGAAGAAATAATGCTTTTGATATTCAATAGAAAAGAACTTACTCACCAACGATAAGATGTCACAATGCTCAAAACTCTAAAATAAAAATAGCATAAGTTGAATAATAAAAAAAATCCCTATCTAATAAAATAATATAAATTGAACTAACATAATATAACAAAGACTTAAGAGAATAATGGCTTTTCATAGAATTGGCATAAAGTTAGTTACACTTCATCTAGTTGATTGTGGTTGGTTGACCCTACTTCCAGTCATTTCTTAGTTATCTAGATATTAGCACCTGTCTCTTAAAAAAATGTGACAACTTAAAATTCATTATCAAATTCCTTCTTACCTTCTTTGACTTTTTCATAGCACTTGGATCTTTATATGCTTCCTCTAAAGTTACAAGCATCAAAGCGAATTACTCTACATCCTCTATGAACATGTATTTCTAAGCATATCATATGTAGTTTGCCTATCATACTATTAAGACTTCCCTAGTAGCATATGTGTAATATACGCAGAAACTACATTATAAGTATTTTTGTGAGTATAACAACCAATAGAAGATGGAACACAAACTTGTTTTTAAACATTGATAATTCTTTAGTTTGTTAGTTGTTGAACCAAAGCAACACATATAGAGGTGCAGTCAAAAGCCTCATCCTTTCAACACAATATAGAAGTAGCAACATTCCTACAAATGCCCCCCATTAAATATAATGGCATATGTCTTACCTTATAGCTTGTGCATAGTGTGAAACAAAATTTTATTTTGTCCAAGGTTTGAAATAACTTAGATGCTCAAAGTCTTCCTTACCATCATCATAAACAATAGTTCTTCTTTTGCCTTATCCTCTACTATCTCATTACTATCATTAGTCTCACATTGCATGAAATATCCCCAATTATTCTACTAGGATCAATTAAATAATAATAATTTTTATTGTTAATATTTAATTTAGTATTGAATATAAAATTATTTGTAAGTAATTAAAATTTACTAAGAAAAACAAAACAATAAATACATGAGCTTAAATTGATTATGAGAATTATTATGTAATTAGAAGTTAAATCAAATAAATATGGTTCTGTGTCAAATGAGTATTTAACCAAAGGTATACATGTCTTTACCCTTCTCAAACATATATTCTACGTTTGTAAATCCTCCTAGCTACACATACATAAGACTGATTTTCTCTCGCCCCTCTCATTATTCATCTTTAAGAAAAACCAAAACCTTCTTTCTCAAATTTTACTTATAAGTCACTCTCTCAAATCCTCTTCTAAAAGTTATTTCTCTCTAAAAGCTCAATTATAAAACCTAATTCTCATCTAAAATTGTAGACCTAATCTAACAACAAAACAAAGAAACAAATTGAAGTACAAGAGAAGGTCAGGAAAGAAAAGAAGATTCCATAACTTGCATGCAATGTGTAGTAGTAGTTAGTTTGCTTGCTTGTTCAATTTAGGTAAGTAATCATAACCTCACTGACATGTTTGAGGTTGTAATGATTTGTTTGCATTTCATATATGACTATGGGTTTAAATCAATGTTTACATGTTCAAAATAAGTTTGATATAGTTGCATGAATTAACTTAAATTAATAAAACAAGCATATATGACCAGTATGGTTGGAGCTTTATGTAACCAATGAACGAATGGGGTTTTGTTGGATCGTTTAATGCTGTAAATTAGTAAAATCAAATATAAACAACAACTAAGTCAAATATATGAATAATACATTGTTGAAGTCAAATGAGTGCTTGAAAATAGATCAAAATTAAACAAAACAAGAAAGTTACAAAACTGGAAATTTTTCATTTTTGCTATATGGAATAACCGATGAATGCAAGGGTTGAACTGATGACTTTTTTTATCTCCATTCATGGTGCAAGTGTGTTGGTTAGAAAGTTTAGGATGCTTATTCTACGTGGTAAACCAAAATGGACAGGAACCGATTTGAACTAGCCTTAATTTTGCATGAACAGATCGAGTATCTTGTGATTCCCTATTTCCATCGAGACTTGATGTAATTCAAATTAAAACCATACTAAACTTATCCAAATGAGCTGCACTAGTCTAGAAACATGTAAAACAAAAAATGCAAACAATTTGTATAAAAATTTGGTATTGAAAACTAATCTATAAGTAGATGATTTGTTCCAATCTTTTGGGTTAGTGCGTTGAACTAAACTTGTAATGAATTGTTTAAAATTAAAAAAAAATGAATGTACCTAAATATATATAAATTAAATGTAAATAATATATTTTCATATTAAAATACGAATTTTAAGTTGAATAATTACATAACATGATATTAAAAGTTGATTCATAATAAAGAGGTACGACTTAATGGATTATAAATATAGTTTGGTCTTAATTAAAGGTAATCTTGGTTACATTAATATGATTTAGACATAGTTGGCTTATCTATAATATAAATGGATTAAGTTAACATAATATGGACTTTCTTAATCAATTAGAGTTTATTTACTTAACAATTAACCTTTTGCTTAAAGTATTATCTAATAGACTAGTTACGATATAATAAGTTTAGTAACTACACTAAGCTTACTTTGGAGTACAGTGCATATAAATATGTTTAATATCTAAATTTATCTCTTTAGACTTTATATAAATTTTGAGTTAACACTTTAAATAAAGTAAGTTGAATCTTAAATAAGAACATGTTATATATACGGTATATTATATCAAGCAGTATCAATATTTAGGAGTAAATTCATTTAAAATATTAACATTTTGAGTAGTTACATAGAAATATAAATGTTTTACAAAGTGAATTAAATGATGTATTAACATTTTACAAAATTTATTTGAGTTATCAACATTTAGATTAATTTCCAATTAATTTTCCTTAATGGTCAATTATTGATACTTTATTTGACTACTTTGGAAAATGTTGATTCCTATTTTTAACTACTCAAAATATTGATATCACTATAACATTTTATATTTTCAACAATAGTATCAAACTGTTGCTACTAACTTTTACCGTTGACTTTAGTTTAAAGCAACAGTTTTACATCTATTGCATTTAATCACTATTGCCTTTTTATAAGGCAATGGTTAATGTACCAAACTGCAACACTTAATAAAACTATTTTCATTTTAATTAAAGGAAATGGTTTCAAGGTTTAGAATAGGTAATGGTTTGAACATACAAGAGCAATGGTTTGTAAAAATTAACTACAACACTACTGAAATAAAACTGCGATGGGTTGTCCCATAGCTAGAGCAACAAGTACAAAAGGTATTGCAATGGTATATTCTATTGTTGAAGCAACAGTTATGAAATCTAGTGTAATAATTTTTAACATTAAAAAGCAATAGATTTGATTAATTAGGCAACAGTTTTAGTTAACAACCTACAACAGTTTTACAAAAGTTGGATTAACATAATAATTATTCTTAATATGCATAATTTTGGAGTTTGGTAATGAAAAACTTGTTAACATTATATCTATATATATAAATATATATATTATTTTAACAAATTTAATTGTATATATAATGGCATCCACATTCATACTCCTTTGAATTTAAATAATATTAATAAATCTCAAAAGAACAAAGTTTTCCATATAATCAAGTAAGTAACCATCATGAATCCTACAAAATAGTAACAAAGCTCTCAATATTCTCAATTTGTAGTTTATCTAAATTCACCTTCAAACAAACCAATAACAAAGTTCTCAATGAGGTATAAGGTTTGAAAAAACTACAAAATAAATAAAAAAGAAATTCATTGATCTCTCCAAGTGCTATCTTGTGTGGGTTTCTTCGAATCCAATTTAAACTCCACTGCTTTCAAGAACATCGTCCTACAAAAGTATGTAACCATGAAATTGAAATAAAAGTATCATGCACTACGAGTATCTCAAATAGAATAAGTAGAAATTCTTTAAATATGATTTTTTTAATCCTTTTATTCTTAGGAAAATATTTTCAATATATAAATACCAATGTTCAAAACAATAGTTCTATCAAATGTCAACAAACCTACATTATTCGTTCAATCCAAAAGCATATGTTTCATCTATTATAGATTTTTAAATAACGGTCTGGGTTAATGGACTATACATATCGTTTGAAGATTGTGCATTACATAAAGCATGTTGATTTGGTGTAATACAAAAATCATCAGGAGACCTTGCTACTAGAATCAAGTTACATAGAATGTTAGCATCAATGTTAAATTAGCACTGACGACTTGCAATTGTGATATTAGCATTGACATGATTTTCTTGGTCATTTCGGTTTCTTCTTCTTCTTCCTCCTTTAGTAAAAGAGCTATGAGAATGTGAATGTAAAGGTATGAAATAGTAGAGTTGTGGAAAAGTATTTTTACTTTTCTTTTAGCACCTTCTTTTTTCAATAGGATGTTTTAAGCAGTTGTTTTTTAAAGACTAGCATGGGTAATGGTATAAAACATTGCATTTTAGACGAACAAAGCAACGTTTTTAAAAACCCATTGCTTCATATAACTGAGGTAACACTATTTTTATAAACTGTAGTGTAACACAAATACATAATATTATTGTTTTAAACTGTTGCTGTAACCGTTACATATTAAATATATGGTAATAATTATCAAATCGTCGTGATGTATAGTGTTGCACAAGGTCCTTTATGTAGTAGCATACCATAAATTAATTTATGCATAAAGGTCGATTTTACTTTTTATCCACTCAAAATATTGATATCTTAAATGAAAAATGTTAATACCTTTTAATGTAATTTATCTATTTTATATATATATATATAGATATAACTTTTACTGGACTAATTAATTATTCAAGTGTTAGTTGATTAGTGAAATATATTCCTACAGTTGATTGTACCTATCTTCTAACCTTTTGAAGGATATTTCTATTTTGTTAGGTACGTAGTAACTTGAGTGTTGCTTGTTAGGGTAAACATCCTAAAAGGAACTAATACTTAAAGATATGTTTGAGTGTTATTTCTATCATTTAATCCGGTCTAGAAAGCGACAAGAGATAACCTTGTGTGGCAATGCTAGCAAAGTGGTTCGACACTTATGCCACCAGCGGTGGCTCAATGGGTAGCTGATAGGGTAAACGGTAATGAAATAACATTTATTAATTATTCATATTAGAAAGAAGTTGTAATAAGTGGTTTCATGGGCTATGTCACACTAATTATTCACAATAGACAAGTATAGATAAAGATAAGTAATGATTGTAACCCCAAGGCAAGGCTACCTACTTAGAAATTCTTCCAGGGAACATAGGGATTTGGGCTGCTTGTATAAACCCTTGAGCAATTGCTACTACTAAAAACCCTAGATTTCCATTGCATGTTTCCAAAGTGTGAGTGCTCTACTATTGTTTGCTATACCTAAATTAAAGATCTAAATTATTAGTTGTTGTATTTACATAAAATAAGTACGTATGAACATATTGTGTGTGCATGTGTTGCTATGTACTATTCTTTAGTGCATTCCCTTTTTATTTTTCTTTTTTTTTTTTAAGTTATGAAGATGATTTCATCTGGATGTTATGATTATATAGTATATAGGTTAGATATTGGTGAGAGACTAAACGAGTTAAACATTTGGATACATTGGATATTATAATGTTATTTTCTAGGAGTTAATATTTATATTGTAAGAATTTTCTTTGTATAGTTAAGAGATTATTTTATCTTTATTTTCTATTGCAATTTAATTGATTAATAAAACTAATTAATTATTTCTTAATAAAAATTTTGGTTAGAATTTTACTTAGTTAATAATAGCTTTTGCATATAAAGTTTAAGTATTATACGTGGTAAAACTATTGACGCTTTAAACTCTATTTAGGACGCGACATTGCACTTTCCTCCCTCTTCGCTTTCAACCTTAACCTTAGTATCTCTCCCTTAATGTCTATGACTCTACAATTAAGACATTAGACTATTGATTGTCTAAAGCTAAGGCACTTAAATTGATTTATACTTTTACTTTGCCTATCTTGTCTCTTATTTGGAGTTTTGATATCTTTATATGTTTTCTAATTCTTAGTTAGGAAACTTCTTTTTTTCCATGATCAAATTCATTAGAGGTCTATTGATTTCGAGATGATGCTACCCTTTGTGCCACTAATGTCGCTCAAATTTAGCTACAAATTTAATCACATCCTGTAAAGTTCATATTGTTACAATTCCACTATACTAGATATTTCAAATCTAAGCTTATTGATGAACTAGGCTATTGAATCTTCTATATTTTAATTAATTTCACATTTTTTTAGTAGTGTCCAAAACCTTTTGCATACTTTTTTGATAAGGTCTCAAGAGCACATGCATCAAATTCTCAAATCTATCAAATTTGGAGTTGCAAACTTTATACACCACTGGCATAGGAACCTACATAGCCAGTGTTTGTCCAGCATTCAACATGAACAGAAGCAAAATCTTTAAAGCCATTGAGTACATCGCCAGCTTTATCACTTATGCCGCTAGCATTCAAGCTCACACTGCCGGCGTTAAAGCCAGCTTTTCTTGTTACGCAATTTTATCAGTTTTAGTTTTCTTGATTAGTTTTTAAAGGCCGCCAGCGTACTTTTTAAGACCGCCAGCATAGGAGCACGAATTTTTTAATTTCTTTAATGACTTTTAGGTTTCCATTAGGCTTTTATATATGAATCCTTGCATTGTCCCAAAGTTAAATGAATATTATTCTCTTTAAGAGAATTCTCCATTGGTGAGAGATTCTTGTTCTTATGATAAGAACAAAAACATTTGATAGTTTTTGTTCTAATCAATAGGTGTGATTAGGGCCAAAATCAGTTCTTTTTTTTATAGTTGTAGTTTCGTCCAACAGGTTTGAATTAAGGTCAAGTTACGATTGTTTCAAATAACTTTGGTTTCGACGGTGGGTTCAATAGGGGTTGAGTTCCTAACTTGCTTGTTTCAAGACGATCCTAGGGTTCAAATCTCATTGTCGATCACTTGGATCTTAGGGTTTCTACACCTAGGGTTTGCAAGATCACATCAATTGGTATCCGAGCTTCTGGTTTCTTGAATACGGTGTTATCATATCCTTTATTTTGGTCTGTTGATTGATTTATTATTGAAATAAAAAAAATCATGTTAAAAAAAAGTTTTGATTTTTATTAAAGTTGTTGAATCTGTGATTGTTGGAGTTGTGGAGATCTGATTAAAAAAAATGAGTAATAGTGAAGAGATTACTGGGAACAATTTGTGGAACTGAATATGAGGTTGGATGATTTAGAGTCTTCTAGCAAGTCCAAATTTGTTAAAAAGAAATCTTATATGATGGAGGAAGAAGCGGATTCTGATTATAATGAAGGTAGTTTCATGAAAAAAAAAAAAAAAAAAAAGGAAAGACCCAACAGTGTGATAACCATCTAGGTAGTATTAAAATGAAGATTCCTTGTTTCCAGGCCAAGAATGACCAAGAATTGTATCTAGAATTGGAAAGGAAGGTTGAACATATTTTTTACTGCCATAATTATTCTGAGGAGAAAAAGGCAAAGTTGGTAGCAGTCGAATTTACTAATTATGGATCAGTTTCTGCTTAATAGGATGAGATATGGAGAGAGATCAATTAGCTCATGGGAGAAGATGAAAGTGGTGATGGGGAAAAGATTTATCCCTATACACTATTACAAGGATTTATGCAGGAAATTACAAAGCTTGACTTAAGGCATCATGAGTGTTGAGGAGTATTATTAAGAAATGGAAAAGGCCATGATCAGGACTAATGTGGAAGAAGATCGTGAGGCAACTATAGATAGGTTTATTAGTGGTTTGAATTCAGAGATTGATGATATTATGGAGTTGCAGCATTATGTAGAGATGGAGGAGCTGCTACACAAAGCCATCAAAGTGGAGAAACAATTGAAAACCAGAGGCAAATCCAAGTATGGTTCTTCATCAAGGTCTTTATGGATGATAGATGGGAAGGATTACAAGATAGCTGCAAAACCAGAATAGGAAGTTAAGGTCAAGGAGTTTGATTCTGTTTCTAAAGGTAAGACTAACAAATCTTCTTCTAAAGCACATGATATTAGATGCTTTAGATGTCAAGGGTATGGACATGTTGCTGCACAATGTCCAAACACAAGGACTATGACTATTTTGAAGAATGGTGACATAGAAAGTGAGAGTTCCAATGATGATGAGATGCTACCATTAGAAGATTGCAGTGATGTCGATGTTGAAAGACCTATTGAAGGAGAATTATTGGTCAATAGGCGAGCTCTAAATATGCAACCAAAGGTGGATGACAATAAGGAGCAATGGGATAACATTTTTCATACTCATTGTCTTGTTAAAGATAAGGTATGTAGCATGATTATTGATATTGGTAGTTGTGTTAATGTTGCTAGTACCTTATTGGTTGATAAGCTAAAGTTGCCTACTATTAAACACCTTAAACCATATAAACAACAGTGGTTGAATGAATGTGGAGAGATTAGGGTGACCAAGCAAGTGTTAGTTGTTTTCTCTATAGGAAAATATAAAGATGAAGTCCTATGTGAAGTTATGCTTATGCATGCTAGTCATATATTGCTAGGGAGACCATGGCAATATGATGGGACGGTTAAATATGATGGTGTTGATAATACTTATTCCTTTGTTATGAATGGAAGAACTGTGAAGGTTATTCCATTAACTCCCAGTCAAGTTTATGAAGATCAGAAAAGGATTAAGGAGGCACATGAGCAACAGAAAACGAGTGAAAAACAAGTGAGTGTGACAGAAAAAGAGGAAAGAGGCAAACACAAGAGTCTGAGAGAAGAAAAAGAGAGCTTGCTTGTAAAAGATAGGACTGTTAAAAGAGCTTTATTTGTAAAATAGCCCATGTTTGTACCTATGAGCAATGAGGTTACTTATTATACTAATCACATTCTACCTAGTGTAAAAGTTTCTTTACTGTAGGAACTTGATGAAAATTCAGGTGAATAGCCCCTTCAGAAAGGATTGAATTCAGGATATGATCCATCCCAACAAATTGCCAAGATTTGAGGATGAATTTTCTCAAAGAAGGAAGGAATGATAGGGTCCAAGGAGCATACGCATCAAATTCTCAAATATGTTGAATTTAGAGTTGTGGACTCTGTACACCGGCATGTATGTCGTCGGTCTAAAAGGCTACACCACCGGCGTAGGAACCTACATGACCAGTGTTCATTCAGTGTTCAGCATGAGCAGAAGCGAAATCTTTAAAGTCATCGAGTACATCACCGGCAGTTATCACTTACACCGCTGGTGTTGAAGCCAGCTTTTCCTGTTACGTAATTTTATCAGTTTTAGTTTTCTTGATTAGTTTTTAGAGGCCACCAGCATACTTTTTAAGGCCACTAACGTGAGAGCACAAATGTTTTTATTTTCTTTAATGACTTTTAGGTTTCATTTAGGCTTTTATATATCACTCCTTGCATTGTATTGAAAACATAATTTGAATGAATATTATTCTCTTTGAGAGAATTCTCCATTGGTGAGAGATTCTTATTCTTGTGATAAGAACAAAAAACATTTCAGGGTCAAACTCCGTTCTTTATGGTAACTGTGGTTCCATTCAACAAGTTTGAATTGGGGTCAGGTTACGATTGTTTCTGATAACTTTAGTTTCAATTGGTGGGTTCAATTAGGGTCAAGTTCCCATCTTACTTGTTTCAAGACGACCCTAGGGTTCGAATCTCATTGTTGATCACTTGGATCTTAGGGTTTCTATGCCTAGGGTTCGCAAGATCACATCATCTACTATACTCATTCACCCCCTCTCGTAGTTTGCAATTGAATCAACATATATCATTTGAAACATTCATGCACAAATCTTATACATAACAAAAGATCTAGGTCCACACACTCTCGCTATCTATAGGCTTGTTGGATCGACCATTCTACTACTACACCAAAAGTTAAATCTAATGGTAACGTCCAACTCAAATAATTTTCAATCATATAGCTCAAATCAAGTATCTTATTCAATTGTTACATGACCCATATCGAATTCTACAATGGGTGAGATGCTAAATCTTGGACATTTGAGTTAAAAATTAAAAACATGAAATAAAAAACAACAACACCAATAATATAAGCATGAAGTTTTAGAAGCAAGTTAATGTGGGTGGATGGTTAAGAGCTAGTAATGATGTTTAAGGAGCTAACATTAGTGTTGGAAACAACATACTTAATTCTTAGTTAAAATATGAGGGACTAATGAAGAATGGTTAAACCTACTGTATTCAAAGCTAATGAGAATGAATGGACCGATGTTATTGTGGTTAGGTTTTAATAATGATGAAGAAGAATTGCTTCAAAGATGGTTCAAAATGTACGATTTTTTTTTTTCATGAAGCCTTGTAAGGACTTAATCGTACTTTTTAAAAGATGATCTATGAACTCAAAAGTTTTCATTTGTCATTTTGCTCCTTTATATAGTTTCATATTCTTTAACTTAAAGTTACTTGTAAGATCTTTTTAATATATTTTTCGAAATAAAGATTTTCCATGAGGAAAATTATAATTATAGAAACCATAGAACAGCCTGATATATATTTATATGTATAAATTAACTTTATTAGTTATTCATTTAAACTTTTGGGTTCTACAGTTAATGTATTATAGCATTAGAAAATTAGTATATTTATCTTATATCTATCAAATATAACATTACATAATATATGGTATATAAGCTATTATTAGTATAAGTAAAGTTTTATTTTATAAATATCTTTTATCAAATCAATAAGCATGCTATAAATATTTGTACATATTGTATACTATATTTATATTTTGCTCTTAATAATTGTGTAAGTGAAAGATGAGTATTTCCCATACAATATATTCTCTACTTTAGGTAAGAAAACTAAATTTAAATACATAGAGATTGTATTTTTTTAATATATATATATACATAAAAATGTATATAACACACAAACTTTTTAATGAGTTTGCTTAGGAGTAGACTATTAATAAACGTATTTGCTAATCTAGACAAGCCAGCTCATAATCTTAACTCAGAACTCAAACTCGATTTGTTTAAATAAACAAGCTTGATTTTTGGTGAAAATTCTTGCCTTTTGAGGTCATACCATTTCTAGTGTTAGTAATCGAATTTGAACTAAAACAAGATTACGTAACTTGCGAATAATTTAGCTCGTTTGCAATCCAAAACCAAGATTCTAGGGAGAGCAATAACCGGGATGAACCGTTTTTTTTTTTTTGGGTATGTTTCAAAAGAAAATTTTTGAAATTGAAGTAGTAATAATGTCCTAAATTTGGAAGCTAGTGAAGGGAAATGACCACGCAATCTGACACCTCTTGGTCTGCTCTTGACAATTACATATTTACCTATTAGAAGGATGCACTCCACAAGTTCTTGTGGGATTTGGGATTTCAGCGATGTACAATTTAATAGAGTTTCCATGCTTTACCACCATTCATGTCATATTTCTTTAATCTACCAAAAAACATGATGATTATAGGGATAATTTTTCCTTGGTCGCTCCATTTGCCTGCAAATCCATACCAATTATCCTCACAACCTTCAACTGGCGTTATTTGTCTTTTGCAGCTATAACCCATTGAAAGTCCCACATTTCCACATACACTGCAAATACACCAAAGTACATATAGTAAATATTATAATAATGTGTATTATCATTTTTTTAGATTATTTCCCGAAAGAAATTTATATGAAAATTGTGTATTTAGTATTTACCACAAAACTAGTATTCAAGTATGAATATCACGTAAGATTTACTAAATATGGATCCATCGTTTTCATGTAATAACTAAAAAAGAGAAAGGTATGAATAAATTATTTTAAACTCTAAAATTATATTGTTACCTATTTTATAATTAGCAGGATCATACGATTGCTACACGCATGCCTAGAGAATCGCATATCAAAAGATAAGAAGAGAGGTAGAGGGATTGAGATGGTCATTTTAATTTTAGAGAATGCTTCATAGTCTCTTATTTCAAACATTTCATGAAATTGAACGCAAAATAAGTGTGTAAGACACCATGTGATATCTTGCTCTTTAATGATACATATATTTCAAATTGGATTATAAAATCCCAAAAAAAAAAATCTATTTGAGTTATCAACTTTTTCTTTTCTCCTATTTGGGTTCTTAATATTTTTAAAACCTTATAAAAATCTTCATTTGAATACATTAATTATATTATCCATTTAATCACTTCTTTTTTTATTTTTAGCTTTTTTATTAATTTTATTATATCATTTTATTAAATATACTTAATATTTTTCATTATTTCATGAAATTAATATATTTAACATTATTATTCGGTTAAACTAATTATTCCAAACCATTTTTAAATTGAAAATATAATAGATTTGATGAAAGTCAGGAAAAAAATTTTGAGGATTTATATCGAAAAGTAGTTGGACATTGAGGACTATAATTATTCTTCTCTCTATTTTGGAGCTATAATAATGGCTTCGGTTTATATATAATTGTTCATAATTATAAAAACATAAATAGTATTTTAAGAGTTTTAAACATCTATCTGCACTTATTAATTTATTTAATGATAGAATGAATTTGTAATTATCTCTCTCTATACGATTACAAAAAAAAAAAAGTCTGTGGAAATGAAAATTTCCATACCTGATTATTTCAACCATAATGTTGAAGACGCTGAAATTTAATGGATCTTGTTTCATTTTCTCCTTGTCGGTAATACACATATGTATATATTTATATAGATTTTTTGGTCGAATGTCGGTAATACAGATTAGGACGATAAAGATGGCCAGATAGGACCATTGGGAGTACATAATATCATCCATGGCTTTTCCTCTTCCAAATAGATTTCTTTTTCTGGGCATTTGTCCAATCGCTTTCTTCTCTTTTAGTGGCAGGAATGATGTATAAGGGGGGAGGTACCTGTTCAAATACCACATTTCACTGCATTTATTGATTATTCCACTAAGGACCGGTTCAAATTTTCTACATATCATTAAACGTTATTCCCAAAGAAACTTAAAATGAAAGTTTTTTCTATAATATATATAATATATATATAATATGGAATTAGATCTATTCATTGATCAATCGAGAAGGGGGACTTGTCGATTCCTTCACTTAATAACAACTTGATCAAAACTAGACCCAATCCATTCCCACCATTTTTTTTTCCTCGATGATTTCAATTGAGAGGAAGATTCAAATTTATTACCTTTTAAATGAAACCAAGATCGATACCATTATTGCTTATAAGGAAATTGGCCATACCCAGACCTTTAAATACCACTCCATGTATTAGGAAATATTATTTAATATTACATATAAAATTTAATCGATTTTATATTATTTATGAAAATTGGTGTTGTTCACCATTAATGGCCTAGAACAAAACGTTATCATGTTCTTTTTTAACCTATTAATAATTACAATATAGGAGCTCTTATTAAAAAATTTAATAAAATAAACTTATCATCTTTCAATATGTGTATAGTTTTCATATATATATATATATATATATATTTATATAAATTGTGTAATTACTAATCAGTATTAGCACGTGACCTGAAATCATCCATTTACAACATCCATTTTTGGTTATGCTTACCAGAAATCCATAAGAATATGACAACATAACCTAATCGTCTTCTCAAGCATGACTGGTGATTAAATAAAATAATAACACGACAAAGTTGTGTTAATTAAGGAATCATCATGCATATGATATGATAATCCAGTAATGGAAGACAATAGTCCATTGTCAATCAATCAAAGAAAAATAATGTAAGATCCCAACACAAAATTCCGGGAGGCACTGCCACTGCTTTATTATCGTATTGACTCTAAGAGCAGTACTCCCTCACGAAATAATTTGTACAGGAATAATATTGGCCCAATTTTAAGGTCGTTGGTTTTGTAATTATTTAATGATAATTTTCTTTCACATGGAAGGTAGCCGTTCCATGTATAAAACAACTTCATATCTTATGCTGCCTGTGCATATTTTTTGTCAATCCAAAGGCTTATTATTATTATTATTATTATTACCCACTTATACTTGTTCGTTCATACGTATATCTCATCCTAGCATGATCAAATTAAGAAAATTATTAAAAAAAATACTATAAAATAAGCTAATAATCATATTGAAAACGGAAAAAATGGCAATCATAGAAAATGCAAAACGGAAAAATATGCCTGTCATCACGATGATTAGTCTAGGAAAATAAAGAATATTCGATAATCGAGGAATAGAAAAAACACGTCATTGGTTATAAATTTGCAAAACTAAATCAAGTTTGTTTCATCATATTCAGATCATTTTAGTATTATATTTTTATCGTTTTCAAATAGATATTTATCAAGAAATAAATACTACTAAAAAACTGAAAGTTTTACTCATAAATGAACAAACAAATATGATAAAGATATAATACAAATAAGTTATAGATACATATCATATACAAATACAATATAGATAAAAATATGATAATTTAATAAACCTAAATAAAGAAGAAAATAAGGATACATTATATGTATACACACACATGCATACTTTGTTTATTGCTATCTTATCTTTTATTAGCAAAATTAGATTGAAACTGGAAATAAATTGCACGAAAATGACGGAGTCTTGCACTCTTGTGTACTGTTCGATGCACGTTCGTGTAGACCTATCTATCTGGGTCTGGATCAGAAGTCGTCCATGACGAGAAGAAATATTCTCTTTGACCTCTATTACATACGAGATACGTGGTTGGCCATAAAAAAAAAATAATAATAATTAAAGAAAAAAACGATAATCATGGAACAGACAGGCGCACTTTCAATGGGAAAAATATCCTTCCGGTGATGCTTGATTGCAATCATAGTACACACGGAAAAAATACGGAGTCCAGAAAGGGGTAGGTTGAATAAATCAACTTTTAAAAGTTAATGACCAGTTACTGGGCTATTAAAATCCACATTGAAGATAAATTGTCAAGATCTGTAGTCTAATCACATGAATATACCAATATTTGAACATAGATTAGATTTAATTTTTTACTCCCAACAGTTAGAATACATATCAGCTTGAAAAACACTTTTATATGTATAAATTTTAATATTTTCCTATGAGTTTACATAAATCCTAGATATATATAAACAAGTAATAAATAATTAAGATCATTTTGAGTGCTGTTTCCATTATACAATCGACAAAGCAATATAATATGTTACATTTCTTGATGTCTAGTTTGCAAGAGGAATTAATAGATGTAGCAAATCGTATAAGAATCTTATCACAAAGCTTCTCGAACAATTTTAAGATAATCATTTTATTTTCTAAAAATATAAATATCAAACACAGTACTAGTTTCACGTATCTGCTTGATGTGTTTAATACAGTACACAGAATTTCTTTTTAAGTGTTATTCCATTTGTCATATATAAGTATATACACCAAAGTAACTATTTTAATAATTATACAGTTGTATTAAAGAATATTTTATTTTAATAACATTTTCTCATTCTATTAATATCCACCATTACCATTACCACCTAATTATACCCTTATCCACCATTGCCAATATAATGCGACCTATGTTGCTAATGATAATAGTGTTTTGATACTAATGTTGTATAAATAGTAGTACCGCAAAGGTATATATGATGTTGATAATGGCAGTTTGATGCTAACACTATATTGATGGTAGTAGTAATCACAATAATGATCATAATAGTTGCGGTGATGATAGATTTGGTAATAATAAAAAGGATCTTTTGCCAATCAAATAACAGAAGTTTTATCTAATATCATAGATACTTATCTTACAAATCAAACTTAAAAAAGCATAAGCTAAACCTTACCTATATTATATTCTTTTCGGACTATAATTAATGTCGAGTTCTCCCTGTGACACTATAGCGTGTTAGAAAAAGAGAGTCGGGAGACGTGGGTTGAAGACTTCTTTTCCCCTCAATGCGATGGTTGGTTGAACGGTCCGAAATGCATGTTCTACTTCATGTATTTTAATATTACTTTGCTACATAGGTGATACAACATTGCAATCGGTGTAGAAACACATGTTATGAGCATGTATAGAGTAATAATTTGAAACGCCTAAACAATGCATGAGGGGGGGTGGGAGGGATGGATATTGAATAGGTAATACATAACATATCATATCAGTGTGTATTATTTAATAGGACTGTAAGTGAGTTGAGATAACTCGTGAGTTACTCGAGTTCGACTTGGTTAATACTTGAATTCAACTCACTTCTAATCGAGTCGAGCTCGAGTTCGAGCTACTCGAGTAGTTACCGAGCTCAAGTTCGAGTATTAAAATATTTGGCTCGATGAACTCACGAGCTTAATTGAGTTTAAACGAGTATTAAATCGAGATGAGTCGAGTTTGAGCTTATCGAGTATTAAATATTATTTATAGTTAAATCAATATTTAAAAGAATAATTGAGCTTGACCGAGTCAAGTTTGAGTTTATCGAGTATTAAATCAAGTTGAGATGGAGTTTAAAAATTAAAGCTGGATCAAGTTAGAGATCGAGTTCAAGCTTTAAGTTTTTTATTCAAGCCGAGTTCGAGTTCATACTGCATCAACTCGTTTATGGTCCTAATACCTAGAGGTTAACTTTAATTATACTTTAACACATGAATAAAATAGTATGTCATTCATACAGGTTCCGGTTTTTACGAAACACCGGTCTCATTCCTGAAGAATGGAAGAAGAAGTCCTTCATGCCTACGTACCGATACCACGAAAGAGATTGGTGATGCTGTTAAGGACCCTCAATGTTACAATTACAACCTTGTTTTATTTCTTAGGCGGAATGGAATGAAGTTTTCCTTAATGGTAATATGCAGTCGTTTTATGTTGCACTTGTTGTGCAAGTGTCTTTATCCCACCAAATTTTGTTCCACTTACATAAAATATTTAATGAAGTGCATTAAAGTCTTATGTTGCCCACTCAAAATTTCTATATAGTGCTTGCAAACCTCCACTTTGATATGACATTGTTAATCCAAGGTAATTGGTAAATGTGCTTGATTTTTCCACACAATGTTAACGCTACTTTTCTTCCTAACTAATTGATCTCATTATTTGGCCCCAAAAAAAAAAATGATCTCATTGGATCCATTGTGCAAGCATCATTATGTGACTAGCTAATCTTACTCCACTTGTGATAGGTTTTGGTGAGTTTCACATTGTGTCATTTAAATTTCTATTTAATGCATAGATATATGTATATGAGTTAATGTAATAAGCATTTCGATTATCCCATTACCATGTTGTATAAATTTAAACTATTTATAAACTTCCAAGACAAGACTGATCCTATAAGAAAATGGAAGACATCATAAAAATACAATGTAATAGTATATATAGAAGCACCATGGAATTGAATTAATAATAAAATGAAAAATGACAAGAGAAAGAAGGCATGATATGTTATATATAATATGTCTCCGATAGGGTTTATGATGGTGATGTCGATATTGGTGCGATGATGATAATAATAAATTTGATATTTAGAGATTAAAAAATGTATGATATATGATTGAAAATTTATGACTTTTATTCTTGAAAGGATGTTTTAGCAATTTGATATATGATAGTTTAATTTATGAGTACTATACAGTATATAGTATGTACATTTAATTGTTTTCCATTAAAAGAAAAAAGAAAAAAAGAAGAAGAAAGAGATAGAAAACCAATGATTTTTTTTTTTTTTTTGCCAACACATTTGTTAGATCATTAATATCTTTAAAATAAATTATAAGTATGTAAATTATAATTTTAAAAATGGATCAAAGTGAATTTAAATAAGAAACTTCCTTTTTATATTTATTAACAAAAAGAAAAATTAAAAACCATCAATCAAATACTAGCCTATATTGATTACAGACACAGCTAGAGATTCATGGCCTCAAACAGGCCTGTTTTTACTTCTATTTTATAATATATAACACAATGGAGGCTCCTTCTAGACCCGTCTCTGATTTATAGGAACGGATGATAATTAGAGGAAGAATATGTTTTTTTTTTTCCTTATTTTTTCCCCTATAAGCACAGTATGAACCTGTTACATGTTACCTGAAAAATTATAGAAGATACTACTAAGGTACAAACATCGAAAAATTTTTTTTTATTAAATTGATAAAAAAAAGACCTTTATTTTTCTATTTGAATATATTATAATAATTACCTTTTTCTAGATTTTGGTAACGGGTGGGTCCCAACTTTAATATCTAAATTTATTAAACAAAAGTATGAGAATTGTAACCGTACTTTTTGAAATTTATCTAAATATACAATTATTATTCAGAAAAGTACTAATAACTCTACTGTAATTTCATTGGCCATTATAAATAATGCATTTTTCCCCTATAATTATTATTAGATAGAAAGTAATTAAAATTAGATTATGTATCGTGTATATCTTCTTCTTTTTTCCATTTCCATCTTGATTTGATCTTTCACTTTGTTTTTTTAATTTTTTTTTTCCCTTCTGTTTTTTTGGATGGAGTTTAATTATTACAGTGAAAAGATATATGTACCGCTGAAATTTTTAAGTATGTGTGACATGAGATTTCATTGTTAGGTCATGGTTTGTCTATTAGACATATCGTTTTGGCCAAATTTAATTTTCAATTTTGTAAACAATATTGGCTAACTTATCAAATTTTCCGTCTATGATCCTATTAGACAATATTGCTTTTTACTAAACAGATTGCTCGGTATAAAATTCATATTAAATGTGATTTTTTTTTTCTGCTCTAATAATTACATTTCACCTTTTATAGTTGCACATTTCTTATTTTCTTTAGGTATTTTTAGGACCATTTATGTAGAAACTTTATTCTTAAACCGCTGATCATCTATATAATTCAATCAGTAATTGTTTTAAGATTTACATTTTATAATACCTTATTTAATTTTTATACACAAATCAAATGTACATGTTAAAATATATATTTATATGGCAAATTATTATCTGCTACAACTTATGGAAATAAGGAAATCACATTCCGGTCAATCTTGTTGGGAGACTTATTTTCACTCCAGATAGTTAAGAGTTTTTGCATCCTACACACACACACACACACACACACACATATATATATATATATGTATATATATATATATATATCTTTATATATATGGGTCAATTGCATCCATTACAACTTTTAAAGAGTTTGGCACGCCCTTTTAGCTATATAGAAGTGTGCCATTTTGCACAAGTAGTCTACAAGGATGATGGTAATTCAGAAGAACATGTCATTTAAATGCATATGGGTATTTCATTGCATCAAAAAATAAGCAAACTTCTATAATCCGATTACGAGACTAGTTTATCAATAATATTTGTATTAAATTAATCATAAAAAATTAATATAAAAAAGTATATATATTAAAAATTTGATTATAATTAAAATAGATCTGTACTATTTAATTATACGAGACCAAACCTATTTACAAATTAAAATAAAAAAATAAAAGTGGACGCTGGAATATTTGAAATAAAAAGGGAAATTAAAGTTGTGGTGTAACATCCTAGTTCGGAGAGAGAGTGCACCCAATTGTGGCCAATGGAATGGGCATGCGGACATGGAGCTGAAACCATTAAAGCTTTTCTCAACCTGTAGATATGCAAATTGCTGTAAGAGCAAATCATGGAGACACATGTAGCCATGAATGAAATTGTTGATAGGCTACGGAATTTAATGCATCTTTATCCATCTACTCTGCCCCTTTTTAACTTTCTCTTCCAAGCATTATCGAACCACGTATTTATTCAGATATTAATAGACAAACACAGTGGAACAGCATATCAATGGATAAACTGAATTATTGATCACATGCATCGTATAGGTTATAGCCGAAATTCACTCTTTCACGGAAAAAAAAAAAAAAAGAAACAACAACAATCGAGAAACTGATCAAGGACCAGCTTCGGCTGACCTTTCACATATCCGTTTATTTTGTCAGTATGCAAACAGTATGTATATATTTTTAAATAAATTATTTATTAAAAATATATATAAATAAAAAATAAATATTTTTACTTATAAATAGCTTAAATAGACTAAATATAAATCTAATACAAATATAAATCATACACAAATAAAAAAATAAACTATTCAAGCAACCCCTTGAACTAATGTATTACGTTTTCAAATAGAGATGTTGCTATGATAAGCTTATTAAGAACCTATGTAACTTTTACTTCAAGTGGCAATGAGAAAAATCCAATTGGTCCACTAAGCTGGTGCAGGTTGAAATAATGTTGGTAAGACTCATAACAAGACTATGAGGTTTTTCATTGAAAGAATAGGACTACGAGGTATTCGTTTTAAGGATATGTTTGAATTATCTATATTTTATGTTTATTTGTTACATATTTAAATAAAAATTATTTATTTTTTTATTCATATCTATTTTTGGCAAATATTTATTTAAAAACGATAAAAATAATATATCGAAATAAAAAAAAATACGAAACAAACATCAATAAAGCGATTCAAATTTAATACAGAATAAGAGCATTGCAATGGAATTTTTCTCTATTTTTTTGAAATTTCTAAACAGCCATGGACTTTACCCATCTTGTCTCGACTTGCCGAAATAAAAAGGACAAAAATAAACAAATAAATAAAATGCAGAATAAAAAAAGCAGCCCCTAACAATTAAAAGAATAATACCAACCAGGGAACAATTTTGTAGGGATTATAATTGATTTTAGTTTCGCTAAGACTTAAAAAAAGAACTTGGTTATAATGTGGTTAAGACTTAAAAAAAAAAAAAAGGAAAAGAAAAGAGAAATGCGTTGTTCATCTTCATTAAATTACTAAAGACCTTGATAAAAAATAAAATAGCCACAAACAAATATATACGGCAACTGCCAATCAATGAACAATTATGAGAAGACAGTAATTGATTTTTATTATTCAAACAGTAAATCCTATTCCTAAGAACAACGACCTAGTACAAAATAGGCTTTAGTGGACGTGTATAATTTTAGTCAATAAAAATTGACCGGAATACCCCAACCCTAAGGTGTTTTAATCCTAAACTTAAATTAAGGGGAAAAAAACTAAATTAAACCGAATTTTAAGAAATAAAAATAGCCATTAGGTAATGGGATCCTTTCCAAGATAAGTTTTGTTATTGGTTTAAATTTTATTGTAAGAGGATTATGGGATTTAGCATACCCTGGATACCAAGTACATGGTTACTAGTACTTA